>CM043865.1:20364586-20946813 GCA_023846275.1 Vanilla planifolia
TTTCACAATTATAACATTTCTAGATAGATATATGTAACTCAAACAAAGAAAATATATAATATGTAAATACAATTTTTTATATCTTATTCAATTATTCTAGACATAACAAAATAATTAAGCAGTAATAACAAGATAAATAAAACTTAGCTATAAATTTGATTCAATTACCAACCTCAAACCTTGAAAAAGATTCTTCTACCAAATTTTTCTTGCCCTTGATTTCCTAAATAAAAAAAATCCCAAAGAACACATTAGTTAATTATTTATTTTTCTTAAATTACTCAAACAAATCCTCAATTGACCTCATTCATATTCTTAGTATTCACAAAATATCTTTCTACATAAGTTCCCTAACATACTCTTATTGTTTTCTTAACATATAATATATATGCCTCTAATGTACCATATGTCTAGATAATGGATTGTCCATTACAACAAATAACCTATACATTGCTCTCGATTATAGGTACACTAGTAAAGCCCACTTGAATGTATGGCACATTATATTCTAACTTATTGCCAATTTTCCTTGAAAGAAACTAATCATATGATATGATAAGATTATCATACATTATATATAGTACGATAAGATTATCATACCGTCTGATCAATTCACAAATCACCCAAATTTAAACAATTTTAGCATCAATGTAACAGCACCCAAACAAAAAGAGAAAAATTTAACTGCATATGTATGTTAAAATCCTTATCATAGATAGCCTCTTCATGCTTTAATAAATCTAATTTCTTCCTCATTTTCTCTAAAACTCATTGGAGCAAGTTCAACAAAAGCGCTCACGATTCATAATTTTCATTCCAAGTCCTTTTGATTTATTTTGTTGTAACATTTCCTTCTTTTTTGAATTTCCAACATTACAACTTATGATGATCACCAAAAAGTAAAATTGAAATATAGAGAAAAATTAAAACTTATGATATGATGAAATGCTATATATGACCATAATATTGGGGATCCTAAGGATAAGTCATATTGGGAAAATATGGCCCAATCCTTTGAAAACAATATTGTATAAAAAATACTTCAAGAATAATTGAAATATGTTGACTCCTAGGTGCAAAAAGTCCAAAATTTTTCATTATTTCAATATTTACATAATAATAAAATATATATTTGAGAACACATTGATATCATATGAGATTATTAAGGCATACATCTATACTTACATGCTTCCAGTTTTACGTATGGAAATGACGTGATACAAATTGTCTTGTGATTATTGTATAGATGTCATGCACCTATTATTATTTCTTTAAGATCATGTTATATGTTTATATCATCTTGTATATTTGATCGCTATATAACCATATATATAGCTATTAGTATCGATTAAATATTTTGTTGTCACATTCCTACTTGCATTGTAAGACATGGTACCAACAAACATGCTAAACAAGAAAAATTGATAGAGATTGAGGTAGCATAATGAATGTGTTAGTGAGGTGTGTATATTGAGGTATCATCTTACATTGGTTATGTATAGCTATTGAATCATTATATTATTATTATTTATAGATAAATATGAACAAATGTGATTTTAAAATGTTATACATTTTCATTATAATTTAATTGTTTAGTAGCTATCATTAGTTGAATATTGATTTCTTTGCCTCCTATGCTCGTGTTATAAAATTTGGTAGAGAGGGTGTGTCATAGATTGCCTCTATTTTAGTAAGAGAATTTGACCTTTTATCACAAAAGTATCCCCCTCCAATTATTTGGTATTCACCTAGATGTATCTTAATAAATAAATTTGTAAACAATGTTACACAACATCAATTAACCTAATATGGCTGAGCTTAGTAGAAATCATCTTTGTTTTCAAAACCATCACATTCGTTTATGTGATGCATATGCAGCTAAAAGACCAATGCAAAGAGTGCATTGCTCCATATGGTTTTACTAAGAAAAATTCTTGGCTAGTGTTTAGGACCTTCATACAACTCGACTTAGCTTTATTATGCAACAAGGCAAGGGAAAGGAAAATGAAGTCTGATTCCCAACAAACATCTTATATAATTAAAGATAAAAAGAGAAATATCTCATTAAAATTGCATCTGATGTCAAAACATTTTTAAAAGTATTACAATTGCTTAACGCCCATGTAGGTGATCCTTCAATGAAATCATCGAGACAGTAAAATTGTCATTTTTGAGGAAACTGGCATACTTAATAGTTCTAAATGGTAGGGAAATAAATGATCAAATCATGTAAAATCATTTTGTACAATTTTCAAATCAGTAAACTAGTAAGAATACATGCTATAGTAAAACAGAAGATGAGTATTATTCACAAGTAAACAAAAAAAACAGTACCGATACCTCTTAACATGTTTGACTGTTCTACCACATCAGGCTCAAAAAAACCAGTTTCCAAATTGTCGGAGTCACTTGCTTCAATTAAACTAGAAGAGCATTCTTCACTCACATTTCCAGAATGGTCAATGCCATAGCATATTTCAAAATGATTTTTTGATCCAGGCATAGGTTCAGAAACCAATCCATCATGAACGGCATGGTTATCTAAATTAGCAGGCAAATATATACATCTACTACGCTTTGCTCGGTATATGGAGCCCATATGATCCATTTCTTCTGCTATTGGAATTCCATTAGCATTAGAACCTAGCTCAGCATGCTGAGGTAACTTCACACTGCTTTGCATAACTTGAACAAGAGGTCGTCGCCTATCACGTTTTTTAGCAAGAATTTCGTCATTGTCACCAACAGTTGATCTCTTCCCTTTCGTTGGCACAGCAATGGTACCAGCTTGGCCTGCTCTTTCCACCATACATCCAGAATTGGTAAGATACTCCACATGATCATCAATACACTTCTGAGAATTTTCCCAAGAGACATAGGAGGAGGATTTTCTCTTTGAGTGAGCCATCCGAAATCCAAAATCCTGCAAACCTCTCATACGAGGAATGATTTCACCATTATCATCCTCAGAGCTAAGTTTCTGGATATCACTTCCTTTTTGTATGAGATGGGGATCATTATCATTCTCTTCATGAAAACTAACCTTTTCAATTAAGTTTTCAACTTTAGGAGATAACTGTTTTCCGTTGTTTAGAAGTTTATGGTGCTTCATGCGGGTTTCTGTAGAAGACAAAATATTTGAATCTCTTTTAGAAGCACTGGGCCTTCTACTGCTCATAACTTTTATTGTAGAGCTTAATTTATGCTGATTCAACTCAACCTGCTGTTTTTCAAGCTCAAGAGCATGAAGAATAGCATCTTCTCTACGGGCATACTTCTCCCTTTTCTTTATGGGAATGTTTTGTAATGCTTCAGCTTTCTCGATACAAGCATCAAATTCTCCACACCGAAATGCCTTGACCCGTTTTGATTTTTCCAAGTTGTACCAGTCCCTGGGACAAGCGCCAACTTATTTATGAATAAGATTCAGAAAAGAAAAAAGGCGTTAGCAATCTTAAACACAGCGTCAATTCAAACACATGATAAAAGAAACTCCAACTATGATATAACAATGCTGAATAATCAACAGTCAATCACTATCAGAACTGAAAAAATTGTTCAGTTCAACTAAACAATCACACTGTGTATTTGAAACACATGCTATTCCATGATGATCCGAAGAGGGTGCATACAAATTCAATGAAAGGGTGAAAGAATATCAATTACGGTTAAGGTATATTAAGGAAAGAAAAAGATGCAATGAACTAATAAAAACCATGATATCTAGTACCAAAGGAGTTTTCATTCACCAATTCATGCCTCCTGTACGGTCTGTTGTCATGCACAATTATTCCAGTTACACAAGTTTAATGAAATGCAACTCATTACAGTTGAAAAAACATAGCAAGAAGCATTAACAACCATGTATGGCAACGAAATATAGAAACACAAGTTTTTCATGAAATTTGAAGTGTAAAAACTCGGTTACACGTTATAAATCCTCAATCTTTTTGAGGTTGCTTGTCAACACAAATGGCAGGGTTCATAGCTTGGAGTAAAAAAAGAAAGTTTTGAGATATTAATCTGATTCTCACCTTTAGGTTAATCCTTTTTGAACTCTTGAGTTCATCATTGTGACCATGATGCCCAAGATAAAGTCTTTGCTATGGTAGAGATAAGGTCTCTTCCTATATTTCCAAGAAGGATCATTTTGATCCTCTTCTTTCTCCTATTAGAAAGGTTACCACAACCTTGCTTCCAAAGGATGTTTTTGGTCTATCTCACTCTCATAATTTGCTCCCAATTGAGTTCAAATGGTTTCGACTATGGTCAAAGACAACTAGAAGAATGTTTAGGAAACGGAAAGATCCCAATTTAGAAACTAAAATTTTAAATGAGCCCAATTAATCACTGTGATCCCTAGTTAGATTGATTTACATATTGAGCATCAATTACATGATAGCTCTTTAAGACTATATTAGATGTATACTTAAACTAATCCTAGGTGTTTAGCATCCTTCAGAAATCTATTAATAAAGATTGCCTACGATCTATTAAAGAGCATCTGTCCCCAAGGGTCTTTAGAACTCTATTTATAAGGATCTAAAAGAGAATCATATTTCCAATATCCCATCAAAAGGTTTCTATGATGAAAAAATCAACCACAATAATGAACAAATTAATTTGAAATCAATTAAATAATCTTCAAAGTCCTGCTTCTTGTATGTCAAATCATCTCCTAGGGAACACCACGGTTAAAGCTCTCTATGGCTCTTGGTGTGGCCATCTCTTGTGCTTCCAAACATAATGTCTTAATTGGCTTTATCTCCTTCTCTAAACATAGATTGATAATCAGATTCACCAGCAAGTTTATATTCTCAATCTCTTTTAAACAGATGACAATTCTTTGGCTAATCTGCAAGCCAGGGATTAGCGATTGCCTCTCTCTTGACCTTATCTTTCACATTTTAAACTAAAATCATCTTATTGTCATTGAAGTTTTTTGTTAAAGGCTTAAGCTAACACCCCCTTATAGCCTATAAGAATCTACAATGTCCATTCACTCGTGTGCTATGTTAATCTCATTTATGAATTTGTTTTGTCACATAATTTATAATCATATCAACTTTTGGTCATCTCTTTTATCTTAGTCCTTGTGAAAAAATATAATATATCCACCAGATTAGTGCAATCCTACTTTTGATAAACTACACCATGAGACCTAAAGCTTAAACTTTTTACTTCAAGCCAACATTTTATGCTTCTTAAGCACCTCTTAGAAGCCTCTTAAATTGCCTCTCAAAGCACATATTAAAAAGTCTAACCTCCATAGTTATTATTCCATTCAATAGAACAAGAAAATTGGAAGAAAAAAAGCTCAATCCCAACTCTCGAGAGAAGAAATGATTTCTTCTAAAAAAAAATGGCTCTTCCACTAGAAGATGAAGGTTAAAGATGTTGGACGAAGTGCAAAAATCCTAGCTAAATGCCATGCAATATTCACTCCATTATCTCAAAGAAACCAATTCAAGGAAGAAAGAGCATACTTGAAAGGAAGAATATATGGCCCTAATAATTGCAAACAAAAAACATCAACTATTTTTCTTTTTGTATGAAGCAAATTGACGGCTTGAATTTAAACCTTAGACACCTCCTTTTTAGAGAACAAAGCCAGTGCCAAATCAGCAAAAGCTCATTGGAAAAAATATCAACTATTCATTTAATCTACATAATGTACTACTATAAAGTAAGAACCTATAACAAACGTCATATTTACGGAATAAAAATAAGGAACCTAAGGTTCAACAATCAATCATATCAATGAAAAAGAATGAGAACCTTAAAAAATGATTCCAAAAGGTTGCAGCAAGGTTAAGACAATCGAAAGCTCAGTCCTAATACAATCTTGAAACATAAAACTAAGGTTCTTTGTTACAAAATCAACTACAATTAGAAGGACTATCGTCAATCACAAAGGTCGTCAATCACAACGGTGATAGACTCAGAACACATAACTAAATGGAAAAGCAAATCATAATATGCTTTTCTACAAGGACTCAGCTTGTGAACTACTATTTTCCAAACTCCATTGCTATCAAACACTTCTTAAAAAACTTCATTTCATCAGAAAAATAAAACTCCTTTTTCAAAAGCTCCTCTTCAAAACCTCCTTCTAAACTTCCTTTACAAATTCACAAAGCATACACAAACAAAACCAAATGGACGTCAAATCGATCATATGCTTGATGATGATTACATTAATATGGTTATATGAAATCCCCAATTTCCCTCCACCATGCTAGGCTTACAGAAAAATGGATAGAGCAAAGAGATAACAACACTGTCCTTTTTCCTCGAGAGTGGCATCCTAACCTTATCATGATCCTTACCATTGTTATGAATAAGATCAAGAGAGGATACAAGAAATACATACAAATACTTACTTTGTACCAACATATTATTATGATCTATACACAATATAAGATCCTTAATGGTCATAACATGACTAGATAACATTCATAAGCCATATATCCTGATCCAAATGGCAACCTCAAAAGAAATCTAGAGACAACCTCAGCTTTCTTTGATGTTCATTTAGAGCATGATGTCTTAGAGAACTAACTTTTGAATTTGAATATGTTTTGACTGGCAAAACATGTTTGAGGGTGACAGGTTAGATTTTCTTAAAATACTTTGCAGCAAATCTAACTTTTGAACTCTCAAATATGGACTAACAACAATACAGGTTCATATGTACAAGTCATAAGGTTCAAATTATCATCGAAGAGAGATCAGGTTTATCCATACCTTTCACTAAGGTCATAATGACATTGCTTAAGAACCACACGGCAATTGCACACGTCACCTAAAGAACAAAAAATTAGCATGCCTTAATTGCTTAAACAAATATGAGAAGACAATGATAGCAAGATATGGAGGAGACCATAAGACAGCTAACTTATCGAGATAACTCATTACCCTGAAATGATAATGACCTGAGTTTGGAATGTCTAAAAAGGTCAAAGTGCTTCTATGACACCTCTTTCCTTCGTCTAACACCGACATCACGAATAGTTATTATACGAATTCAAGAGGCTAGCTAAGCAGTTTGAACTTGGAATATTTCTACAACATAAACACTAGTGCTGAGAAATCTACCCCATGCCATTCATACCTTCATTCAGGTCATAATCACATTGCTTAAGAAATAAACACCAATTGCACACAAGTCACCTAAAGAACAAAAAATTAGCCATGCATTGATTGCAAGATAAGGAGTAGGCCATAAGACAACTAACATGTCGAGATAACTAATTACCTTGCAATTATAACAACCTGAGCCTATAAGCAATGTCTAGAAAGGTCAAAGCACTTCTATGATAACACATTCCTTCATCTAATTTTGACATTACAAATAGTTATTAAATGAATTGAAGAGACCAACTAAGCAGTTTAGACTAGGAATATTTACACAACATAAACACTAGTGCTAAGAAATCTACCTAGTGATATCAAAGGAGAATATGTTATTGCTATTGCAAGAAGCTCTCTGATTTGCTACTACCATGTCAATATTCGCGTGTATCACCAAGCAACAAAACACATTAGTGACAAAAATATAAGAGCACCACTCAAATGAGACAGAAGTGCATTTGATGTTATCCAATCTTAATGAAAATCATCAAGACTATCTAAGATCACAAAAGATCCCCAAATCCTATCTGAGAACCATTAAAACTCCTCCCTAAACCATCTGTTGTCCTCCGCACAAGCTCTGTTTCTCTTTACTCACCCAAAGAACTTAAGCTTGCCTCTTCATCAGGCAATTCTAGTACTCACTACTCATAAGGCACCCACCTAACTTCTTAAAACATTGTTTTTTCCACAGTTCAAAGAATTGTTCACATAAAACTCTTGACTACCCACTCTCATACCCGTGTTTTCTATCTCATGAGATTTCTATTTAATACTACTCTCAATTGCTCAATTTTCTTTGAAAAAAAATCCTATTTCCACCCTCTCTAAAAATTAATTTAACACCTTCTAAGAAGCAAAAATCTCACATAAGAATAACAAAACAAGGGTTGAAAGTTGCAACATATATTGAACCTATTATAAATAAAAGCAAACTTCAATAAGGTTTAACATCACGACAAGTAAGTCACTTTGACAAACAAATTGGATGTTGGAATCATTAGCCTACCTATTGGCATAACATCTTAAAAATATGAGAAAAACATTAAAATTTAACACAAAAATGATAACAAACATTCCTGAGGGGATGGATCTACTCAATGTCCATATTGCTCAATATAATTTTTTGGCCATATTTCTATTTCACCATTATAGTTTTTTTTAACTAATTTTGATTTATTTGAATCTTTTATTTTGTATTTGAAATTTTTACCACATTTGAGTATTTTAGGTATTAATTTTTTATTGACAATCTACTTTAGACTGAAATGTATTATTTTTCATAAACACTAATCATTATGTAAATATTGAACATCAAAAGTTGCTTGAAAATTACAATTACCAAGAACACAATTGTTTGTTTGTTCTTTTGGAAGGCCAAAATCAAGGATTTGAGAGGTTGATTGCTTTATTGGAGAACAAAAGTGACAACACAAACTATTAAAAATCATGTGTTAACTTTATCAATACTATAATTTTTGAGACATGATAAAAATATTTCATGGCATCTATTTATGACTTTGATTTATTGTCCTATATTAGTTAAGTTCATTTCAATAGTCAAAATCTCATAAATTTCTATTTTAAAGGACAAAGGTTTCACATAACATTTCTTCTTCTTTTTTTTTTTTTGCTCCCATAAAAATAAAGATTCTTTGACACCACTATACTAGAAAAGACAAAAAAAACTCAAAAGATGGAAAAAAACAATATCACCTTATTACAAGAAAGAGTTTCTACTCATTACATGCCTAAAACCTTGGGGCTACAATGGAACTATTTTTAGTACAAATTTTTTAATCTACTAAAATATTTAATGGGTGAATTCAATTCATTGTAAATGTGCATTCATTAACATACAAAGAAGAAGCTCCAAAGGTATCTAGACTTATAAAAAATCATTAATGCATAAGATCTCTAATCTAATATCAATAATTCATTAATAAAAAGAACTTTGTGAGCATTCATAAATCTATATGCTAAAAAAAGTTCCAAAATGCTTGTAAGTTACACAAATCATGAACACCTAAACTCCTTAGTATCTGGTCAATAGTTTATTACTAAAGAAAAAACACTAAGAGTTCATTATAGAATTACAATAGTCCTTGATGTTGACCATGATACATAGCGAAACTCAAATGCTCCTAAAGCAAGGGCCACTCCAATTGTCATCCCTTGTTTCACACTTAATGGTTAACATAACATCAAACCAATGCCTCAAATCAATTACAATAGGAAATCAACAAAAATACACCTAGGGAAGCCTTTATAAACTACCTTAGTTCGCATGAGCCATCTTCCGGTATCATATTAAAAAAAGATTATTTTCATCATAATTGCTATTTTAAACACAAGAAATGGCTTTGAAATTTTTTGTCATTTTGCTTATATAGTACAACCAAGTATATTATCATTCAAATGCAAGTGATGATCTTTGCTTCTACTGTCATTGGATCCACAAGACCTGATCTTCCATTATAACATTAGTTTGCATATGCATGACGAATAGTTTTTTTATATTTTATCCAATAGCATGGCTGCCAATATGTTTGTACATGATGCAATTTATTCTATAAATTTAGTCCACAAGACATGGTTTTCAATATATTTTTCTATTTCAGATTTTTTTTCCAATGAGACAAGAGCCCATAATTCAAATAAAGCTATCTATAATGTGATGTTTATGCAATTCAACACTTTTCAATGCAAATTGGGATTCTATATACTTACATGTGAGAATAAGAAAATAGCATGCTTTTTCAGGTGACTAATAAGATGTCCCATAAAGTAGTTCTCAACAACTCAGCTTCTACCTCTTTAGTATATCAAGCTCCTCTTGCAAGCTAGAATATTGCTGAAGGCTATGTCGTCATCCGCTAAAGAACAAAGGATAAAAGAGAAAAGTTTTATCTAAAAACAATCTATTAAAAGGTCAACTATGAAACAAAAGTTTCATTCAAATCTTAACTCCAAAGGTTATGATTCCTTTCCCAAAAAACGATTCCAGCAACTAGAAGAACAAAATGATAGGTCTCCTTCAATTAAAGAACACAAAACATACTTCAAAATTTTCTAAATTTCAGTGAACACAAAAAGATGGAGCCACTCAAATAATAATTAATAACTTCCAAGGTTTTATGTGGGTGTTTAAATCCATATCATCAAGAGCATAACAATAAAAATCTAAAGAATAGTTGAAAAGAAGATTTTATTGCGAGATCTTATGAAGGTCTTCACCTATCTATATGTCCAAAAGAATTCTCCTACTATTGTAAGATGAAGCTTAGTAAACTCAAGTTCCTCCTCTTTCCCTGTATAAGAATGATAATCCCTACAAAATGTAGAGCTCTCTAAGCTCCTATAAAGGTCCTAGCCTCTTCCTTTAGTTTCATTACGTTAGTGTTTCAATTATGTCATTTTCAAGAATTGCTCTTTTACAACTATCAAACCATGTAAACCCCCCCACCCTCCTACACACCCTCTATTACCTAATGATCAAAATGAACAAACATGCAATGCACCATATCTCTTTTTAAAAAATAAAGAATTATTAATTGTTGAAATAAGCTTAGGAGAGAAAAGGGTAATCAACATATAAATTTTGAAGTTCATCTAGTAATTAAAAAGTATTAAAAAGTTGAACTAGTAACTATAGCAAACCTTCCCCCCCCCCCTCTCTCACCCTCCATCCATCATTTACTTAAACCTCTCAATTAGAAAGGGTAATTGTTAGGAATTCAATGGCAAGAGAGAGAGAGGCCACCATGCACCCCTAACGGTGATTAAGCCACCAAGCCTCACCAAAAAAATACAACTAACCTATGCAATTTTTTTTCATAATCATTATGTTTTTTTATGTCCTTTCATGAGCTCACATATTTAAAGGGGCTTTTAAAATGAATAAAGGTTTAGATAGTTCATTCCCTTATGATGATTTGGCTTATTCCTCAAGATGGTTCATCATGTTCAAAAGAGATTGATTCATCATAAAGATTTCTTTTGAATTCCCATTTCGTAAGAATAGAATCTCTTTTGTTTTCTCTTTATTTAAGTTTTCTAAAATAGATGTCATGAAATGACAAGATATTGTACTAGATTTTATTTGAGATCTCTCTTTGTTTCATCATAAATTTCTTCTTAAAATATATTTTTATGCATTATGAAAAATTTGATTAAGATTTCTAGTGTTATGAATATTCCTTCCTTGAACCATGGTAAACCATCAAAAAGAATAAGTCAAACTAATTGTCATCATAAACCACAAATAAACAAGATGAATAATCACACAAAATAAATCATATCATGTATCATCAAAATTGGCAAGATCCAACTCATCCTATTATGCATCAAATAACCTTTCAAACACCACAAAAGAAAGGCCAAATCTACCATCACCATCAAGAAATGAAGGACTCAATGCAATTACTATACTAAACAAGAATTTGCCAAGAGTTATGAATTCACATAAATTATGGATTCATGAAAGGATTTGATAGTGGACAGATCATGGAAGCATAGCTAGCTCTAATACCATAACACATCAATGTCGAACAATTTTTAGCAAGCAACTAGTCAAGATTGACTTTTCTCTTTGCCAACAACTAAGGACAATAATTCATTAGTTTTTATCTCCAATCTCTTATGCTCCCTCTCTTCCTTAAGATTCATTGAAGAAATAACTAGCCTCTCCACCTCACAAAAGGTGGATCATTGAAGCCTTTATATGCCATGAATTAAACTTCAACAATTACAAAATCAACGAGAGAATATGCAAAAAGTAAAGTGATATTTTCTTAAACTCTAAACTCTTTGAACTCCATCCACCCATGCTCCCTTCACTTAACTTATTTCCTAGGTACACATCACTAGAACACATATCTAAAACTCTATTGTCTCTACAAGTTAGAAGAAGAATCAAAAGGAGTTATAATCAATTGGACAGGAAAAGATAAGACAAGATCAAAAGAGGGAATGAAATCTTGGAAAAATAGAAGGGGACTACTGAAAATTAGTCTCAATAAAGAGTAACAAAAGCGATGGAGCATCCATTATGTGAAAGCCTACATCTCTTAAAAATATAAGAACTATAGAAATAATGTTTTTAAACCTAGATTAACTTGCAAATTGGTTTGAAAAGCATTGATGATAAGAGTCATGAATGGTCAAAATACATTGAGGACTTTAACTATTGAAATGATAAAAAAAATAAAGCAAAGGGAACATATAGGCAAGTGAAATGCAAAACTGAACACTAACAAAGTAAAATGTCTCAAAAGCACCACTATATAAGAAGTGGGAAATGCAAAAACAATTCAAACCACATAACTACAAACTTGAATGTACCGATTCAGAAACATACTGACCAGACAAAGAAAAAGACAGATGATGCGATTAATCTTTATAAAGAGAACCATATAGACGTATTAAAGGTCAAGTGAAGAGAAATGCGACAATACAACATAGGTAATCCTGGTAAATCAAAAAAGAAGGGATGCGAAAATACAAAGAGAAAGTTGTACATTCAAAGAAATATGAACAACTCGTCATAAAGAGAAACTCATATGAGTATTAAAGGTTAAACAAAAGAAATTAGATATGTTCAAGATAGAGCACTAGCAAGCTCACACGCTGGCATCTTCTCTACCAAGTAGCTTAACCGGCGTTCCCGATCTCGGTGACAAGAGGTGAGAAGCAGACAGTTCTTCCGGTCCAAGAATTCTCCCAGGCCACCAGGAACCATTCCTTCGCCGCACCCACACGATGGTTCCTACACAGCAGTGGACATCAATCCCAACCCTATGGCCGAAACCGGCGCCGCCGCCGGAAGTCTCCATCCTCCTTGCGACCAGCTGGAGTAGTAAACCCTATAAACTAGAATCCAGTCCGCAGAGTTCAGTGTCCAGTACAGGAGATCTGCCCGCCTGCTGATCGAATAGAGTTGGGATTCTTTCTCCTACGATCTAGGGTTTGCATTCGCTCCGATACGGTCCCCTCACTCAAGCTTTCTATTTAGCGGGCAACAACACGGTCAACCACCGTCACCGCATCTATCTCACCGGGTTCTCAGGTCCTCTTTGCCGATCAAAAGGTCATCGCTGTCTGAACTCGGAAGTGGAGGCGAATGTCCAAAATATGCTCATTCGTATTTCTCCATTTTGTCTGATTTTATATGATTATTACGAATAGCAACATTATTTCTTTCTACTATTTTTTATATTTATTTTTGAATAATTACGCTTTTTCTTTTTGAAAGCATGTCTTCATCAAAGTTTTTTTTTGGGAATGGGATTAATGGGGATAGCTTTGGAGTTCTTTAGGCTATCAAGAGTAAAAACATTAGTTGGTCATCCTCCACAACTCCAAATGATCTTATTATAACTATCGTCATCCTCCTGCCAATCTTTAGTAGTATGTGTGATAAACATAAGTAGGATTGTTCGACATTCATCAATCGTAAATACACAAAATGTTTTAATCCTTTCTTTAAATAAGACTCCTCTTTCTTTTTTATGCTTATAATCTTTGTCATCTTTTAGAATTGTAAGAATACAAAGGAAGACTTTTTGTGCAATTACCTTCGTAATCTCATTAGAGCTTATTCCTTGTAATTCATTTGTCTTTTTAAAAAACTCCCCTTCATTCTTTCAACCAAGAGATGCGGATTGTATGGTTAGCCAACAATGGAACTTTGCCTTCTCCTTTATAGTTTGGTTGCCCTAAGGCATTATTGTCCTATAGAACCCCAACATGATCAATGCTCAACTCTTTCACATGACTCAACAAGTTTTTTTAGTAGTGGTCACATACTTCAATAGACCATTATGGATAATATCTATGATTTATGTTGATTATAATTTTTTGTGTTCAACATATCCACAAGTTGTTATAGGATAATATTCTTAACAACTACACTGCAGTCATTGTTAGCTTTAATTTCATTCTATTCTAAGATGAGCATATGGTTAAAGAGACTTTCTAATTTGGGCATGTTACATAGGATATTCATGATTTTCTTTCTAACATGAACCTACATGACCTCTTATTTGAAGGATTAACGTAATAATAAGAAAGGATTGTGCCAAGGTGTGTTTGTAATTGAATCACTTGTTTATAAATTCAAAGACCCTAATGTTCTTCAACCTATGGTTCAAGGAACTTTTAACTTTTATCTTCACTATTAAGGTTCAACACTTCTATAACATCATAGCCTTCATTAGAGAGATATTTTTGAACTAATCAAACTTTGTCTTTATCTAAGGGATCCTTTCTTACTTAATCATCCATCCCAAAAAAAAATTTGAACTTCAATATGCTTAACTATAGAATTCTCATATGACCCAAGCTTAGATTTTCTCCAAAAGATATATTATCAATTCAAGGTTTATGATTTTATTTATAAAGCTCAACATTGATAATCAATATGAGATTTATTCATCCATAAATCCTTTCATCTAAAATTCTACTAGAAATCATTGTTATCCAATAATTCTTCTTCTTGGGATATCATCTGATGATCACTCCTCACCCTTTTAGTACTATGTTTTACAAACCCACCAACTTCCATTATGATTTGTCTTTGAACCACATCAGATTATAAAAATATCACTTTAATACCATATTGTAATATCTTGATCTTCTTAACAATATATTCTCTTGATCCAACTAATTTTTATTTTTCATATAAAGATTCTTTTCACATAATCACTCATTCCTAATATGTTTAATTATAGAGTTTTCACAATATCTCATGTTTATATTTTTCCCAAAAAATACCTCTATTCTCCTTTGTTTTCTTTACCCATATGCAAGGCCATCGAAAACCCTTTCAAATCTCTTTGTAAAAATGCTCCTCTTGAAGGAAGAACAAAGACTTTGAGGAATTCCTCCTTACTCAAT
This sequence comes from Vanilla planifolia, assembly GCA_023846275.1. Lineage (NCBI taxonomy): Eukaryota > Viridiplantae > Streptophyta > Magnoliopsida > Asparagales > Orchidaceae > Vanilla > Vanilla planifolia. The sequence continues at coordinate 20,379,617 of CM043865.1, forward strand.
CAAATTCTCTTGTGAGGAGTCAAGGTTCCTCGAAAAGCTTCCCAAAATCCCAAAATTTTATTCATTATGCTAGGAGATGAATCTAAAAACAAATGAATAATTGCTAATACTATTATAACTAAATGCATAAATAACTAATTATTATTTTTGTTTTACATCTCTATTTTAAACAATTTGTAATAAATCCAATTGATTTGCAAAAATTATAATATATATATATATATATTGGTTTCTTGAGCTCTTTTTAAACACTTATTCACCAACAAACATTAGAATACTTATCTAGGCATGCTTTTTAAGATGTGTAAAAATAATATCTTTTATTATAAGATGAGAAGATTTAGAAATATTAAAATCAAATACTCATATTAAACATAATATTTAAGAAAGAAAATATGGATTGTCATAATTCTCTACTAATGACAATGGCCAATTATAATTCTAATCTTGCCCAATAAGAGAAATGGTGATGCTAGCATGCCAAAGTTTGTCGACGCACCCTAGGTGATCATAGCTCGACATTCTTCAACGAAGTTAACACCTATAGAGCAACATTTTACTTATTGTACTTGGAGGCTAGTTGGTAGCCTTTTTTATGTTTCAACTTAAAAAAATTAGAAAGTAATCCTAATAATAGTTTGATAGTTTTGTCAGTACAAAATTAAAAATTTTGACTTAATTTAAACATTTGGAGTTATTTTAGCTAGTTTAGTCCACTCCACACTCTAGGTCTTTTATTATGTCATGCAAACTACACAGAACTAAGAACATGCCTCTTACCTGCCCACCTTTATAGGTCGCTTGTTGTGTCATGCAGCCAAATCGATCCATGAACCTGTGCTTGTCCATGAACCTACTTCAACCTGTGAATAAGACACCGAAATGTTTCCACACCCCCTCCATTCACATCACATTGCTTACAATCTAGTCTCTCATTGAACCTCACCCAAATGTGGAAATCAACACAAGCTATTCAAAATTGCTTATTTCATTTAATTTACAAATTTTAAAAAATATTTTGATATAATTTAAAGTATTAATTTTTAATTTATGATAAAATTTGGAATTCTTAAAATATTATTTAGAATTCTAAAATATGATAATTAATATTTCTAAATATTCTTTCATATTCTTAGACTTAGTAAATTATCCTTACAATCTTTATAAATAGGAATACTCATCATATTATAAAAAGAGATTTTTGGATAAAAGAACGAGATGTTGCTGCAAGATTGCTTGAGATGAGAGGTGCCATTAGTAATTATATGATTGAATAATTTTGAAGGTGTCTTAAAAAAAATTTCTTATTGTCTATGAGCCAAAGCTAGGTTTTTAGTAATTTCATCCCACATCATAATTATAAATTTAAAATGTCACATAAAATAGATTTGTAATTTTTTAAATTTTGAATTAGGTCAAAACTGACTGACGAAGAAAACATCTATAAATATTGAAATATTGACTACATAAGGGTAAATGTATAATTTCTCAAATTTTGACACAAAAAAATTGGCATTGGCAAAAGATATTATAATTTTGAGAATATTGAGTGGTTTAGCAAAAAAAAAAGTATGTTAGGTTTAAATACACATGTATCTATGTTTAAGTAAATTTATAGGTTTTAGGTGGGCAAATAAAAATTAGGATTATTTTAAGAGGATAATTATACCATTAATAATTATAGAATTTGACCTTTAAATACATCTTCTTGAAAAAGTGAGTTTGGGTTTAAGTTTTTAACATGGAGGCTGCAAAGAATTTGAGTAAGTAGTGTAATCAGGAAGCTGAAGGTGTAAAAAATAGAGGCATTTTTATGTTGTCGATAACTACCAAGAGGAGGTGAGCTAAGGAGGTTGTAGAACAGAGCATTGTAATTGTGCTACAATTTTTTATGAGCAAAAGAGATGAAGAGACTTAGGATGAGAGCAAGTTACAGAAAAAAGAAGAAAAAATAGGAGGTTTAGAGAAACTTGTGTGTGCTAAATTTAAGATGGAAGATTAGAAAGCAAGTAATGTAAGTATTTAATATTTTTTTTGTACACAACAGTATGGTTACATTTCAATTAAATTAAGAAAAATGATAGAAATAATTTAGATATCATATGAGAAGAATTGGTTAGGATTTGGGGTAAACTTGAGAGAAGGAGAGGTTGTGGCTATTGACATGTATTGTATGAGTATAATGGTCTACATTATACAGTATGATCAACTTAAAACCGTCAAGTGTAAAAGGTCATAAGGATACAATGTTGGGTTATAAGGGGGTCTTTAAGAGATTTGTACTAGGATAATTCTTTATTATACTAGTAAGAGACAATAGTAATGTTGTTGATTTCATAGTACAATGATGATATATGTATGGTCATTGTATGATCCTAATATCTATTGAGTTCATCATACGATAATGATATGGGTACCGTACTTATATGATGATGATGATGTATATTAGATTCATTGTACAAGAGTGATATACATGAGAGATATGGGTATCACAATAGTACATTAATATTTGATTATTCATATTTGCATAATTGTAACTATCTATTGAGAATCAGACAAAAGATTATTATATTGGTATGATTGAGAGGATTATATTTTATCTATTTGGGAGGTCTTCTCACCTTGAGTCCTTATTAGCAAACTATTTTCAGAATAGTGGTAGCAAAAGTAGAAGCATAAAAATGGTTAAAAGAAAAAGGGAGAAGGAAAAGAATAATTTTTTTCACAAATGGTAGACTAGCCAAAAATTCTCCGTTGCATTTAACATTATTAACCCCCTTTGTATAGGATTAGATGCAATTTTTAACATTACAAAAAGATACATTTGCCCTTGATAAAACCTTCAAAATTTTAAGCCAACCAGTATGATGTTTGCACGTAGATCCCCCCACTTGTGTGCATGTACACTTTTCGTTCATCTTATTGAGTTTGCCTGGTCATGTGTTGTGCACGTGCTAGGGCAAATTCATCCTCAAAGAAATCAATGCACGACATCGAATTTGGGTGCATCTGCTTGCGCCTATAGTTGTGGAGCCTAGAGTTGGGTACCCGCTCTGTGGTTTGTGGAGCCTAAAGTGGGCACCTGCTCTACTGTGTGCTTGGCACTTGATGGTGAGCACCTACTTTGGATAATGTCATCACATTGGATCATGTGCATTTATGCATGCAACTATTGTGATGTTTTTTTTTTTTTTCTCTCTCGATCTCTATTTTTAACATTTTGTTTTCTTTGGCATTAGATCTCTCTTATGGTCATGCCCATGGCTTTGCATGTGGCAAGCACTCTGATATGCTTGTAGCAAATCTCTACACACAATCCAGTTTACAACCTTGCTATTTTGTGTTGCGCGTTGGTTTGCATCATTTTGTCTTCTCCTTTATTTTCTTTCCATCCATTTTTTAATTTAGTGATCTTGGAGGTGATTTCCTAGTCAATATTGGATTATCCTTCTAAAACAAAAATTGGCTCTGAGATGGTCGGTGCTTTTAAGATCATATTAGTGTAATAATTATGATTGTTATGTACGATGGAATAAGAGATTAACTGAATGGATTGGATGGGTCTGTTAGAGAGATCATACTGGGATTCTTATGTACGATATTATATAATATAGTTTATTTAATTAAATTGGACCATCAGTTTAAAAGATAAAAACTTGTTATCGGGCTTTTATATTGGATATAATCATAAGGTACGATTGATTGGTTATTGGGATCAAATAGTTCGATCAAGAGGGATCATACTTTACCATATGTTTAAATAATGGCTTGAACCCTCACCATAGGCTCTAGTTACTAGTATTTTTGGGGTTAGATAGACATCCCCTTAAATTGTAGAATGATTATCTCCTCCACACATTCACTTCAATGATATCATTTACACAAAAAATTTGAAGTTGGGCAATAAAACAAATTTTCTTTTGGGTAATATCACTTTTATTAATAATGCATTGTCACTATTATTTGTGTACATCATGTCTCACTTTCTTGTCCTTGGGGTCCTTAATATTATTGAGAAGTTGATGTAGATGTTCCTTTAGAGTGCCATCATGAATCCACTGGGCATCAATTACCTCACTTGAAATAAAGTTTTTTAGAAGAAGTCGTTTTAGTGTTTGGGTATTCATCGCTCAAGCAAGTGGCATCAAATTGTTGTTGCAAAGTTCACTGTGAGTTCCTCAAAAGGACACCTTCACATGGGTTGAGTTTTTGGTTGCTAAGTATAGCGATAGATATGACCATTTCTATTTCATCTGCTTATGCTTGCAAAGGACATGAGCTTAAGGAAGTATGGTTTTTTTTCTTATTGTAAGATTGTTTCGAATTAAAGATTTGTAATATTAGATTACAAATCTATAAATTATGCTTGTACTACTTATACCAGTTTAATTTATTTGAAAACAAAGTCTTAGATTATGAGGGATCATAAAACATGAATTCTATTACTACGAGAGAGTTTTTCCTTAATTATTTTGACATACATAAAATACCATTAATTTTGATGTTTGAACTAAATTACTAGTAAAAGTTATTCGATAATTATGGTAATTTTATATTATTCTTTTTAGTTTATTGTTGCTTCAAAATACAAAACAATTATATTTTCTTTCTTTTTTGCTTAAATTCTAAGTCTTAATATTAAAAAGAGTTTTATTTACTTTATATGATACCCAAGACCATCAATCTTAAAAAACTATTAGTATTAGTATTTGCATTCCTACATTAGTTAAATAATAAATAAAACTGTAATTTTAATTTTTTAAATATTCATTGTGATCATTGTGTCACTAAGATAATAAACTAATTCTAATACTAGACTAGATAAAATAGAGGCTAGATTTTCAATTCATCTTCAATTAAATTATTCAATTTCACATTTTCATTTTTTGAGCATACTATTTTGTAATTTCAAGACATTTATGATAAAAAAAATATTCTATGATAACACCTTTATAGTTTTCAAGTTTATCATTCAATTAATTAAAAAAATTATTTTGAAATGTGCATAATAAACTATTGTTTAATTTTCTTTCTAAAGTTAACTAATTTATTCTCTATAGCACAGTGAACTTCAATGTGTATTGTTTCCTTATGCAAGGTATATCGTTTCCTTATATCAAAGTGTTTCATACAGATCCTTCCAAATACTTAATGTAATTCAATAAAAGAAAATGTTAATTCAACATAAGACGAAGCATTATTACCCACTTAATTGCATGAAGAGATTTCATTTTGAATATTTTCATTATTTAAAGAGACTTCCATTTGAATATGCACTATTAAGCACATGTGCTCTTTGGAAAACATTCAAATATGATCAATATGGGTCCAATGGCTCAATCACAATTATATTGTGGCCACAATGATGGGAAACCAACTCATTGTAATGGACTACTTCATATGAATTAATTCAAGCACAAATGGTGCAAATAAATCAAAGAACTCTCATCTTTTAACATTTATGATATGCATGTGTATGTGTATATATATGCATATACATGTATGTGGATATGTGCATGTGTTATTTATGTTTATTATCATTTCTTTAGAGTCATTGGAATGAGTTAATCTTCCTTTGGATATGATATTATTAAGCCAATGTGATAAGTTGGCCTTTGTAGATATTTTGATGGGGTTAATGATGAATGAATTAGGATGAAAACCTTGAAATAAAATATGACAAATAAAAAAGAATAAAAATATTAGACATATAACTTATATTGCATGCTCCACATTTATTATTATATTTCATTACTCTTTGTTGTTTTATTGCCAATAAAATTATGTTTGTTCAGTTTTTTGTAATGGTTTTGATTTACTTTTAAAGTCAATGTCAAATCACACATGTTATTTTATTATTGTGATAAGATCCTTATACACATAGAGGACAAAGAATTGGTTGAGTAAAGATATGAGATCAAATGTGAGTTGTTTCATGCTTTTAGTAGTGACATATGAAATTTTGTATTATCAATATGACATTGTGACATATTATATAATATTGTTTAAAGTTATTACACCTAATTGGTATTAAATTGTTGCAATTATGTTTATAAATTCACATTTTTAAAAGAGAAAATGTTTTAATGTTAATATCATTGTATCACTCACGAGCAACATGATTATTGTGTTAACTCATATGTGATTGAAATTTTGTACAATATGCTATATCATCTGATGTTAGGTGTATATATTATATATTAAAGATTTAAACAACTATAATAATTTAGAATTGATGAAAATGATCTAAACCAAACATTCATTAAGTAATAAAGACAACAATAAAACAATAAGATAAACTTGCTATCAAACTTGAGATCAGCCATTAAAGATTGAAGATGACAAAACCCCATGATTAAGCATTTTACAAAGAGTGGCAATCAAGCAAAACCACATGAAAAACACGGCATCAGCTTCATAACTATTCCTAAGATCAAAAATATAAGCATAAGCTCAAACTTCTAAACCATATCGTTCCTACTAATTAAACAAATGTTTCTATATTATGTGATGTACTTTTCCCTATGCTTCAGCATCGAATTCGATAAAGAAATATTGCAGCTACATGTGCAAAGGAGAAGGCCACAACCCAAAAGTTCACCCCACAGCTCCGCCGTCCCACCGCCGGCCGCCCATATCAGGTGTCATCAGAAATAACAAAAAAAATAAACGCCACAGAAAGCAACAAAAGCTTCATCATGTTTCCAAACAAAAGGTAGGCATCAGAATGATTGTTCACTCCCAAACTCCAAAAACTGCACACCCAATCAACGAAAGCTTTTAGTCATCATAGCTGCTTTACTTTGCTGCATTAATGTAACAAACAAGAGGTGAGAGCGAAAGGGCCCAAAAGAATAGAATTCCTATATGATTCCATGCTTCTCCTATGCAAGGAAAAATGGCAGTGGAGTCATTGATCTTGCTGAAGCTGAAGCTGCTGCTTGCCTCGGGCGGTGGGGGCGGGCACTGTCACCTCCACGTTGCTCTGCTGTGGTTCTTTCTGCTCAAGTTGCCTCTGGCCGCGCGCATGAGAGCGGGGTCCTACGCCAACATGGCGCTCACGATGAGGCTCTTCTGCTTTAGGCTGAGCCGCGTGCTGTTCTCCGACACTGGGAGGAACGGCAGGCGGTGGGAGAGGGCGCTGCGCCTGCTTTGGGAGCGGGCGGCGGGGGACGGCCGGGGCAATGAGGACAGCCTCCATGCTTTGTCCATGCTTGCGCTGTGAGATGGAGCCTGGAAGCTTAAGAAATGGGAATAAGATTGAGTTGAATCTGTACTTGTATTTATACATGTGTTTCAGATCCTGATGGTTCATATCAACACATAATTCACTGCACAGGCAACATGCAATTTTAGATGATAACACAGATGTTATTTAAAAGCAGGTAGGCAAATGGTTGAGTTAGAAGAATGATAGATGAAGGAGACATAGAATAGAAGCAAAGAGTGTAGCTTAATGCAAACCCTTGAGAGTTATTTTAACTATGTCCATGTTCTTATCCTTGTTATTCAATAAGTTTGTTATTATCAAAATGAAGAGATATTATTGAGTCCCATGAGCACATTGTGATAAGGCTACAAGAATAACAGCCTATGATTGATGTTTAATAATTAAAAGTGGTCTATTCTTATTTTTCTTACAAATAACAAGGCATTAAAATACAAATGGGTCTTTAAGCAAATGTAGAATGAAGGAAGTTAAAGTACAATACTCATATAGTTATGAAGAATTTGGATTAGGAATAGAAGATAATTTTTTTTATGAGATTTATTCACCTGTTAAACTTGTAATCTTTTTAGTTTTCTTATGACACATTGTTTTATATTATCAAATAATCACATAAAATTTACAACAATTATTGTTTTATTATATTTGCAAAAGGGGATGTAAAAAATTTTTAATCATTGCCATTGAAAGTCTAATGTATGTTGTGGTATATATATAATAGATTAGTTTAAGCATATTTTATTGACATAATGAGGATCATTAAAAAAATAGTTAAGTGGATATTTAGTTAAGAGGTAGCCCTAAGATATGTTTCTGTTTTGAAGGATTAAGATTGATCTTGGGAGGCCACATTGATTCTAATATGATAGGAAAGCCTTGATAATAAAAAATATATATTTAATACTTCATTATTGTAGGGAGAGCCGTCTCTTAACAATTCAAACTGCAAAAACTTATTAATCATTTTTTTGTTGAAATAGAATACATTAAAATTGTTATATCAAGCAAGTAATACAATAATTGAAAGAATTTCTCCAAGAATTGAGTTGATATAATAAAAATATGTCTCGTATTGTTATAATAAGATGTTATTGATTTAAATAAGAATGTAATGTTATCATAGTCATATTAAATACATTGATGTAAGGTACTCACAAAGATATGTAAATGTTGAAGACCTACACAAAAAAATAATTTATTAAATATGATAATCTAGATTGTTTCCAAGCAAAAGTTAGAATTATGCAAGCAATTAGTGAGAATGAGTTAAGCTCGAGTCTATTGGTGTGTTTTCTCCTCAAATATTTGACTATATGATAACTTAGATTAACTAGTATCAATTTTAAGACAAATGTTGTTGTCTAACAATGAAAATACAACATCCAACAAACTAGAGGGTAAAATCTCATAGGCATTATGTCTTAACATTCAATAAATATGAGATAGTCAAAAACCAAAATGTCAATCGCATATGATATCACTCAATACTATACTTTACATTGTTAATGATCAGTAAAAATTATCTGTAAATTTCCTGAACATACTTTAGTTTCAATCTATTGATCATCTATAAAGATTTGAGCTGATTGCCAACACATCGGCACGATTACAAATTAAGTTTGAAGATACAGTTGACGAAGATACAAGCTAACTCTATCCCACATAGAGAACACTATGGTATCGTAATGGACATCACAAAGGTAAACCCATTACCCAAGTCTTGTTCTACATGTGGGCTTTCGCAAACTGGGCAAAAGCTTGTCGTCACCACTCCTTGCACAAGTATTAACAGCAGACATCGTGCGCTACAAAACAGATAGAAGGCCATAGATAAGATCAAGTCCATAAAGAAGACTAGTTGATGAAGCATGGTATATGATGTCTTCTCACACCTTATTTTGGAAGTTTCTAATGACTGAGATTAGTATCTCATCGCCAACAATTTGCCTAAGGTGAGCTACCAGCTGCGGACGAGAGATTTTCCTTTCCTACAGTTAACAAGGATTCATATATACATGGCATACGAGAAAACGAGGGCAGCACTCAAATTACACAAACAATAGAAACAATCTTACTAATTACCATATAACGGATATGGAACCTTTTGATCAAGCAAACATCTGATGAAGAAAAGCATTTAGAGAGAGCCGAGATCAATTCTGTGAAAGATACCCATGGGGAGCATGGCCTTCTTAAGTCATCCTTCGACCTTTCTGAGAATGCAAAAGAGGTCATTAACAAACACTTCAAAACAATAGTCTATGTTCCACAGTTGCAATAGCTCCGCATCATTGAACTAAAAAGTGAACCTTGAGATATGGGGTGAAGTTTGATGCTCAGGAAATAAAGCGGCAGCACACGGGTTTTAATATCAGAGTTCCACACAATGTACTTCTTGGGTTGTTGATTACAATCCACACCAGAGTCGAATTGATCCGAGCTTGGACCACATTGTGTTGATCCAGGAAGCACCTGCTCGGTCTTTCCCAGGATCACGCGGCAGAGAACAAGGTGCTTCAATCCATTTGCATCAGTAGCACATTGTAGAATGCTGAAAATATAACAACAGATTGATACAACAGTGATCAAAATTTGTTTCATCAATGAATTCAAATGGCCAAAGCAGACGTTTATCCATAGCATTTGAAAGTAAAGTTGATTTGAGGTTCGTTCAGCTGCTCGCAATTTGGATTAACGCTTCACCAAAACATTGCTGGATTCTATCATTTGATCAAATTTTCAGTAAAACAGATGACTTTTCGAATAGAATTGAACTATCACATATGTGAAAATGACTGAAGAAAGGCAAAACAACGACAGCATTTTATACCACCACGAACTTAGTAATTTAAATCCATAAAAACATTCGAATTCACGCATCCAAGCAAAGATTCTAGTCTTATTGGAAAACGATTTTTGTGCAGCAATCGATAACGAAAAAAGGGGGGAAAGATAGAGCGATCCAACAGAAATCGAGGAATGGCGTACCAATTAGCGACAGAGCAATCACCATAAATACAAAGCCCGTGACGGAACTCTCCAATTGGCAATGCACCGTAATCAAAACCACTCCGCAGAATACGAAGGATTCCATCGGCTGAAGTCCCGTACCACCCGAGCTTCACGTTCGGATCCCCGCCGTTCTTCTCTGCCACCGCCTTTTCAAACAACTTAAAGGCCATCACCTGCGCTCTGCTCATCGCCGAGGAGCAAGGCACCATTCTTCGAATCACCACAACGGAGCAGCGCTCCGCTAGCGAGCCGAGGCAGAGGAAGAACCGATGCTTCAGATTGATGTATTCCAAACTCCCTTCGTCCAGACGGAGCAGCGCCTTTTCTTCCAAGGTGTTCTCATGGATTCGCTCGCAGATGATACTTTCCGAATCGCTGACCACCTCGTTGTCGATAACCGTCTCATCCATTCGATTTCAGTGAAGAAGAGGAGGAGGAAGAAGAAGAAGAAGAAGAAGAAGAAGCCTCTGTTTCTTGGCTGTTGGGTCACACAGGTTTGGAAGAAACAAGATATGGAGACGGTTACATTTATAAAATACTCCTGGACCGGAATCACAGCCTCCGGTTTAGAGGCGCGAATCTGAGCTCCCAGCGGCGCGCTTGGTTTTTGCATTAACGCTGTGCCGCCAACGATTTTAGCAGGGTTAGAATTGTAAAACCTCTCTTGTAAACGTAAATTTTCTTTATTCTTAATTGTGCCTTGATGTTATTCCTTTAAATTTCTATAAACAAAAAAAAATAAATTTTATGATAATAAATTGTTCCTTTTGAACTACCGAGAGGAATAAATAAATAAAATAATTTTTTTTTCCGCAAAAACTCTTTTGTGTGGTGGTTTCCAACATAAAACACCCGGCCGGTTCGATCCCAATAATTTTGAAATACATGGGGGCAATTCTGTCAATTCGCTCAAGAAACAGCACCCTCGAATCCGTTTGCGTTCTGTTGAATAGGCGGCGTTGGGAGTTTTCTTGGGACGAAAGAAATACAAAAATTGATAGGCAGAATTATTTATATTTATATATAAATAAAATTTTAGTCAATTATATAAAAATAAGACTTCGCCTTTTTTGCATTTTCCCCCTCCGTTAGCATGTAAACACCCGCTTCACATTGTCACCATGAACAATTACTCCCCATGGCAGCTCATATACCTCAACGCCATCCCGTCTCCTTCCACCGAGAACCAACATGCCCAACGACAAGGTCACCATCCTCATCAACGCCTCCTGTGTCGACGGCCCCATCTTCGAGATCGAAGTCGACGGAGCCGACTCCATCGGCCACGTCAAGGAGATGGCTCGAGCAAGACTGGTGGAATGCATGGTCGGCAGGTCCTTGGGTTGGCACCGCGCAAGAAACGGCCGATTCGTCCTCCAGTTCGAAGGCGTGAATATGCTGGACCGGTGGACGATTAGTGACAACGGGATCGGCCAAGGATCCCAGCTCTTGCTCCACGTCGTGCCCCGGGGGGGCCTTGATCTGATGGTTTTGGTTCCGTTGAGCGAATGGGGATGCAATTTGAGGAGGACTCCGATGGAGGTGCACCCGGACGACGTGGTGGAGGTGCTGCTGCTGATGCTCGAGGAGATGGAAAGGGAGAGGCGGATCATCCTTCCTCCGATTTACAATCTTGTTCTGATTCGGGGAATAAGGGTGTTGGCCTTGCAGCGAAGCTTTCGCGCTCAAGGGGTTCAACCTGGTGACATGATTATTGTGTTTTGCGACCATTTCAAGCACAACAGACCAAATGGAGATTAGGCATTCCGCCCATGAAAACCCACTCGTCGTTCTTGATTGTTAGAATTTCCATTATCCATCATGGATAATTCAATCTTTAGGATAAACAGTGTCTCAAGGAATAGAGTGAATCTCGATTGCGCTAAGGCATTGATCTGGTTGTCGCTAAGCAAAGAGGAAGAAGAAGCTTTATTTGGGAATTGTTGTGGATTCTTGAAGATATAAGTCGCACCTTAAACGGAAGAAAACAAGAAACAGGGGGAGAAGAACAGAGATTCAACAGGAAATAGTTCTTGCTGTCTCGAGAAAAGAATTTGGAATAGCTTATAAACTACAGCAAGAATGAAGAAGACGAGCAAAATCGATGTGTAAAAGTTTATCCATTATTTTTTTCGCTAAAATTACTAAAAATTAACTTTTTTGAAAAAAATATAAATATTTCGTGAGAGAACAAAATATAAAATTTATTTAATGTTTTTTAATATAGTATACATTTTAAGTAATTATTTATGAAAAAACAAATGTTGCACCATCAATACTTCCTTCGGGTGCAGTCGGAAAAAAAAAAGAGCGCTAAATGGGGCGGCCGGCGTGGGTCTCCTTCGCCGCCTCCTCTGTCGGCGAACCGTTGTGGTTTTTCTCTGTCGCTCTATGCGTGAAGCTTCTCCTTATCCCTTCATACCGTAGTACGGATTTCGAGGTCCACCGCCATTGGCTTGCCCTTACATCCTCCCTTCCACTGTCTCGCTGGTATCTCGACATCTCTAGCCCCTGGACTCTCGACTACCCTCCACTCTTTGCCTATTTCTCCTTCCTCCTTTCCCTACCTGCCTCTCTTATTGACCCTACCATCACCGACCTCATAGCCGGCCAAAACTATTCCGCCCCTTCCGCGATTGTTTTCCTCCGCTTAACCGTCTGTGCTGCTGATCTCATCCTCCTTTTAGGCGTCCATCGTCTCACCGCTCGTCTTCCCTCTCTCAACCGGAGGGTCATCCTCGCGCTTGTACTTTGGTCGCCTTCACTGCTGATCGTCGATCATATCCACTTCCAATATAATGGTTTTCTATTGGGGATTCTGCTGCTTTCTCTGTCGTTTCTTGTGGAAGGGAGTGATCTTGCTGGTGGGATCGCATTCGCTGTGCTGATTTGCTCTAAGCATCTTTTCATGGTAGCTGCGCCGCTATACTTCGTATATTTGCTGCGGCATTATTGCAATGGGGGGTCGGCAAGGGCTATGTTAAGGTTTTCAATGATGGCTTTAGCTGTTGTAGCTGTGTTTGTGGTTACTTTTGGGCCATTTGTCTATTATAGTCAGGTAAACAAAATCATTTTTGCAATCTTACCACTTTTCTGGAAGTTTTTGTGTGTATAATAAAATTTTACATTCTTTTAGAGATAAGGAATTGACTGCTGTATGCAAGCCGAGCTTTTATAAGTGTTGTAGTTGATTAATTGGTTTGAATTCCACCACGCCCCACACCAAGCCCCTTCTTTAGGTGGTATCTCACGCTAATAAAGGTTGAAGAAGGCTGGATTCTGGATATGGGAGAACGATAAACTAGTGATATTCCCCAAGGATATTTTTGTTGGACCTTCCTTTTGATTGTACTTCCTCTCTCTAATAACTCGAATTATGAAGAGAATAATAAATGTATATAAATATAGAAAAACTATGATAGTATATGAAATGCACTAGATGAATTCTCTAATCATAAGCAATGGTAAAGACTTTGCCCTCAAAGCTTTCATTCTCTTGTGTATGATGCAAATCTTCAAAATGCTGTAGATACATTACTTGATCTCCAAGGCTCTTAAAGGGCTTTGGAACAAACCTAGATAAGAATGTATGTCTCTATCCCAAACTCATATTCATTGTATCCCTACGCCCTAAATATGTGAAAATAATGAAACCTTCATGAATCCATGCAACTCCATCTCTCATCTAATCCCCATTTATTTAAAACACATTTTTTTACCAAGCCATGGGTGGTTTAGGTCTTTATTTTTCCACATTCCTAAGGGCTTATGGAGCTGTTTGTTAAGTCATAGTAAACCAATGACGTCTTAGTATTACAAAACGATAAATGCATTAATGGAAGACGATGATTTGGGATAGTTTCTTGATGCACATTCTCTTTTTCCCTTACTCATATCTATTAGAAAGGATATTGTTTAATAAGTGATTATTGAAATTCAAAGAAACCAATTAAGCCTTTAACCATATAGTTTCTCTAGGTGCATTAGGTTTGTATATTGATGGACCCTCATAACGAGATCCATTCTAAATAACTTCTCAATGAGTTGGTAATTGATCACCAGCTTTGTATAGACCAACATATTCAGTGTTTTTAGTGGCCATGAAATGGAAGGTCAAACACCTATCCAAAGGAATGATAGGGATCCAAGGTTCATTAAAAGTAAATATTTTGTTGTCATCTACCACTTATCATCACTTGTTCCCTTTAGTTACACTCTTCTCAAACAGATCAACCTCCATTTTTAGGAATATGTACTCATAAAAGAAAGAGGGAATAAAGAATAAAAAAGGATGAAGCTGATGGGCCTATGAAACATGGGACTACTAAGAGTAAGAAATGATTGTTAGGTTATTCTTCAAAGGTTAGATTTATCAAATAGTTAGTTGATGATAGGTTTTTAAATAATATGGTATAGAGATGTATAACATCACATTGAAAGGTAAAAAATGTTCTTATATATATATATATATATATATATATATATATATATATATATATATATATATATATATATTGAACCGTTTATTTTTATAATGCAAAGTCAAATTTTAAATGTAAAATTATGTTGCATGTTGTAGCTAAACTGGACAATATCTTGACATTTGAGTTGCATTGTGATATACTCTCTTTTCATTGGGTTTACACATATATGTGAACCTAGACAAGGTAGTGCATTGATCACTTTTTCAAATCCCTACTTCATAAGAACAAATTAATTATCTTATAAATGACCTCTAACATATTGAGAGGGAATATATGTATGGGAGCCATGCATAAAGATCAGCATTCTCTTTATGAGTTGTACTCAATCGACCAAAGAAAGAGAATGAGAACCTTGTGATGGATTTTTGCTTCTTATAATAGGAATGATGTCTTGAAAGCCATGGTGTAGATGGACTTTTTTTTGGATAAAACCTAGATATTTTCTATTTCATTGTGTAAATATTCTTCTCTTTTTAGTATGTATTTTCTATCTTTTTTTTTTGAATCAACTTACTGACCTTAAAATTGGAACTTTGGTATCATTCTACATTGAAGCATTATAGTAAACATTTGTGATCACTTTAAGGGCATTAATAGCCTAAAAAGATGTTGGTGTGCAAAGTAGTTTTTGTTGCCAAATATGGAATGAAACAAATGCCTGTTTGCTCGATCATTGTTTAATCTCTGAGATTGATTCCCTCTCTATTTGGTATTTAAGGCCATACAAGATAGAGGACAGGGAGAAGATCCAAGCACAAAAAGAGAGACTAAGGGATAAGGGCATCATTGTTGAAGGTGACTTAGGCATAATATGTTCTCTTTTGATCAATAAGACAACCCTCATACCATTAACACATTGAGGATCCAATCACACCATAGCGAGAAGTAAAAATGCTTCAACATGTGTCAAAGGAAGTCTTATTTTCATCTAATGTGAGACTGATTGGGAGGAATAAGAATTCATAACCATAGAAGATGAATAAGTCATCATCAACCTCTAAGCAATCTCTTGTAATAAAATGCATTTTTCATTATATTGTGATGCAAAGATTGATTGGTCTAAAATGGCCCATAAGATCTAATACTTCTGACTTGAGGATAAGGACGACTAATGTTTTCTTTTATCGTCATGGTATCTAACCTCACTAAAAAAGGTCAAGCACAACTTATTTGAAGTCGACAATAATATGGTTAGGTTTTAAGTCAAACCCCAATGATCAGAGAAAAACTTTTTAATTTGGCCACCCATTGTTCCCCTTGGTGCATCTTTCCTTCTAATTAATGGCATGAGAGTGATCATGTTACTTTGTTTTCTCGAAGTGGCTTACAGTGGTATTCGTCTTCCTCTCTTAGAGTAATTAGACTTTAGTTTGTATATGCCATTATAGCTCAATCTTGGATAATGTGGTGTAAGTTGTTAATGATCATCAATGTTGAAATCATTTCCATCTACTCTTTGCTTTGTAATTGTTGCACTCCCTCTTCCAACTTTTGACTCCTACTATAGAGGTCATTGACCATTTCTTTGCTCCCACCCTAAGTGCTTCAAGACATTGGAGAAGGAATGGTCCTAGCTTGTTACCTAAAATAACATTCTTGTTGGGAGGAACATGTGTATGGAATAGTAAACATGCCTAAAGATGAACTTATTTGTGAGTTTTGCTCAATTGGCCAAAGAAAAAGAGTGAGAACCTTATGATGAAATTTAACTTCTTATAGCAAAAATAATGCATTCGAAGCCAAGATGTTGGCCAACTTACTCTTTGAATAATGCCTAGATGTCTTCAATTTCATTGTGCAAATGTCTTCATCGTTTTAGTAAATATTTTCTTTTCGTTGAAGTCAAGTCACTAACTTAAAAGTGAAATTTTAGTGTCCACTTTCTACCTTGAAGCATTATAATAAATATTTATGATCACCTCAAGGAGATCAATAGCCTAAGATGTTGGAATGCATGGTAGTTTTTGTTGGAAAATAGTGTATGAAAGAGCACTAGTATGCTCGATTACTATTTAATCTTCAAGATTGATTCCATCTCCATTTGGTGTTGAAGGCCACACAAGATAGGGGATGAGGAGGAGATCCAAGCACAAAACAAAGAGATTGGGGGATAGGGGCATCATTTTTGAAGGCGACATAAGCATAGTATGTTCTCTTGCTTTGATCAACAAGCCAAACTTCACATTATTAACATACCTGAGAATCCAATCACACCATAGAGAGGGAAGTTAGAAGTGGTTTAACATGTATCAAAGGAAGTCTCATTCCCATCTAACATTCTCATATAATACTCCATGTTGGCCTTGATTATCATAAGCCTAGAAGATGAATAAGAAGTCATCATCAACCTCTAAACTATCTTGTGACAAAATGCATTTGTTCATTATATGGTTGCTTAGAATGAAAGATCTATGCTATGTTGCAATAAGTATCCCCAAACAATGCGACAATTTGACAACAAGGATCTTTACCAACATCTTGTAGATTGTTATGCAAAGGCTTATAGGTTTGAAATGGCTCGTAAAATCTACCACCTCCAAATTGGGGATAAGGATAACCAATGGTTCCTTTCACCATCATGACATTTGACTTCCCTAAAAAAAGTGGGGAGCAACTTATATGAAGACAGCAATGATAATCCTCCAATAGACCTCGAAGTGGTACCAATGACATTGTCTAGCATTGACTCATTATTTCCTTTGGTTGAAAACATGGTCCAACTCACTTCTTGAGTACAGTTAGGTGAGCCTATTATCCATCTTCTCAAAAACAGTAATTCGTGAAGAAAAACGTTGAAAGATGGTTGACTTTGAAGTCAAAGTGTAGTGATAAAAAAGAAATTCCTTACACCTATTGTTCCCCTCAGTATGCCTATCTAATCAATCGAATGAGTGATCAGATTGCTTTGCTTTCTAGATGTGGCTTAGCAATGGTGTTCTTCTTCCTTTATGGGAGTCATTAGACTTTGGTTGGTGTGGCATTAGGTCATTGGTAATCGTCATTATTGAAGTCATATCCATCCATTCTTTTCTTTGTAACTGTAGCACTCCCTCCAACTTATGGCTCCTATTAAACAGGTCGCTTTCTTCTTACTTGAACCCTGAAGTCCTTGAAGATATTAAAGTAGGAATGATCCTAGTTGACTAACTTAAAGTAAACTTCTACGATTCTTTAGGAGTTCTATAATGTCAATAAAAATTTCTCAAGCTTAAGTTGTCGCTCTTATGGCTTAAACTCAACTCATAAGAAGCTAGAAAGTGAGCAGAATTATTAGAACTTTCGCGAAGTGATAAACTTTGTCAGAGTTGTTGTAAGTTGACTAATTGGCTTTGTATGTTTCCTTCTACTTGTTATAAAAATCCAAGGTTCATCTTTCAATAGATTCGAATCTTCATCATGATTTCATTTGATACATTGGCTTATATTGTGGTTTGCACCATATTTGACTAGCTAGAACTTACCTAGGAGTGCAAACACTTGTGGCATTTAATTTCACTTCACTATAGGACCCTTGATATACCTTGCTTCTATGCGATGGCTTCTATCCCATCTCATTTCATTCCAAGATTGTTCTTGAAGGAGTGGGAATTGGATTGGCTTGAGGGTTCGAGGTTGAGCTATGAAGTTTGTTGTTACCCTTTTTTTCTTTAATACAAAATAAACGATAAACAAGTCTTTGTGTTTATAACACTGAACAAACCTTCAATGAACGCCTTTTGATCACATCAACCTTTTAAAAGTGCATGTTGGTTAACTTTGATGCAATCTTGTTTCTTAGTCCTCTCTCCTCGGTTGAGAAGGGATCAATCCACAAACGGATTTCAGGCGAGGAACCAATTCTTGCCAAGTTGGTTAGATCTTCAATTTTATGTCAGGAGCTAAGGCATTTGTATACATAATGACATTGAAGAAAATGTGATGGAAGATGGGTTGAACCCATTATTGTCCAAGGTTCACCTATCGATATCGCATTACTATCTTTAATCCTATTAAACTTGTAGTTTTAATTCTAAGTCAATCTCTTGAATCCCTTATAGTGCCCTTAGTGCTTGCTTTTCTCTTTTTTATAATGATAAAGGCCCGTTTCCTTAACATTTTCATTTAAAGAATTTTTCATGTCAGTTGCTACATCCTCCATTGAGCTATGAAATAGTTTATCTGTATTGGATACATATCTAATATTTGATAGTATCAGATACTTGTTTAATAGTTTTTTCAAACTTTGTTAGACTATGCTTTCATGTAATGTATGATATATGGGTTGAAATGATTGAAATGTAAATATAACTATTTATAAGAATGAAGGAAAAAAAAAGGGAGAAATAAAGAATCAAGTTTGTTAAATGTCATTGTTAAGCCTTTTTATTTAATGTTTTATTAAAAGCGAAATATTTCTTTGTCGTGTAGCATATTTCTTGAATTAGAGGTTATCATGTTTTATGGCATAATATACATATTTGAATAGTTTTAAAAATTTTGAGATTTATGTTTGCATTATGGGTTTTTATTATGATAACTTGATTTTACGGATTTTGACACTTGTTTTTATAAATCGTTAGAATGTTATCATAATTAAAATGCGAGGACTTAAACTATATGCATTTTTGTATTGAAAATACAAGCACTCTATCAAATGAAATATATATTTTTTTGCATATGATAATATGATAATTTTTTTATTTTTTATATTTATATTTTTATTATACTTTGTCATATTTATTGTAGTATCATAATATATCCATGTTTAACATTTTTTGACATTTGTCGTGCTGCTTTATTTGTATTGTTTCTTATGACTACCATTTATGTTAGTGATTAGAACCTCTTAAAGATTCTTTATGTTAAAATGTGCTAAATTGTTATTTACTTCTTAACCAAAGGTTTATCAACTTCTTGGCAATTGTCTCCCATTGACAAGAGGCTTGACATCCAACCCATACTTTGCCACATTGGTTACTTTCAATTTGTTATAACATTATTCTCATATCCCATGGGATTACTTTTATTTTATTTGTAGTTAGTAGCTTTTTTACATTAGTTTATAAAAAGATTCTATGTTTGGATTGAACATATTTGTTTTCATTATTATAGATGGTTTTTGTCTAAGATATTCAAAACTCAATGAAGATGCTGCTTTTGCCAATTGTGATCCATTTGTGTTTTGAATGATTTTTACTAAAAATTATGAAATTGGAACTAAGGTATACATTTTCTTGGGAGTTAAACAACATAGGTTTTATATATATGATTTATCTTGTGATGTGTGCATTGTTATGCATGTTCTAAATTTTCGTATTATGCAATGCTTACATAATAAGGTATTTATCTTACATTCTTGACAAAAAAAAAAAAATTGTTTGGAGAGTGTTATTGTAAGCAATTTACAAAGAAGCATATCTTGTAAAGTGCCATAATATATTGGTAGGGAATGCATCTTTCAACTAATTGAAGTCTCTTATGACTAGTTGATCTTTCTTATGATTTTTTGTCAAAGTTTAGTATTAGTCTCATGATTTCACAAAGATATTTGATAATAACAAACTTAAAAATGAATTTGTTAATAACTTATTTAATATTTTTAAGTATATTGATTTAAAGAAGGTATGTCATGGGTAAAAGAACTTGACTTGGCACTTGTAAGGACTTGGAGGACAAATTTTGC
Organism: Vanilla planifolia; assembly: GCA_023846275.1. Lineage (NCBI taxonomy): Eukaryota > Viridiplantae > Streptophyta > Magnoliopsida > Asparagales > Orchidaceae > Vanilla > Vanilla planifolia. The sequence continues at coordinate 20,400,003 of CM043865.1, forward strand.
TCACCAATCTCTTGCACATATTTTGAATATCATGTCTAAGTATATGGTAGATCTTAATGTTGGTTAATAAGATTCATAGCATGAGTAATCCAAAGTCTACTAAGCTAATTGAATAAGAGAGATTAATGATTCAAAATAGGTTAGAAATTTATTTTAAAGCTCATTAATATGATAAAAAATTATATTTTTAAAATATTGCGATAATTATGCTAAGTTTAGCATTTTATGATTATTTTAAAATATTTAAAAGATTTTTTAGGTATAAATAAATTAATTGAAAATTTAGGTAACATTTTGAAGCTTTCAATTGATTAGATCCTCCAATGCATAAAGCTTATTAGATGTTTTGGTTATTGTTAATCGAGAAACATCCAAGAGTCATGATTTGGTGGTAGTTGATTACATGGCTTGATTGTTAGATTGTGGCACTTGCTAATCACTGTTCTAGCATGCTTCGTACTAGCTTATGTTTGTTTCTTGTGATCACATTGTCCGATTTGTACTAAACGACTTGTTTAATAATAAAATCTATCCTTCACAAAATTGAGAAGTACAACTAGAGAATGCCTCAATGTGGCATTATCTAATTGCAACGGTCTATAAAGGTACCTCCATAATCATTTGAATTAATTAATGAGATTTTATTTGGTAAATCCAAAATATACATTTCGACATTCGAATTGAAAATCGGTTTGAGTTGGTCATTGCTAAAATCTCATAGAAATTTAAGCCTAATGCTTAAAATGTAGCCTTGCTAAGCGATCTAAGGTTGTTTCTTGTATTACATTTTTTCTGATACGTTTGTATTTTTGGTTGTCATTTCTTTTTCATTTGACAAGATACTTGTAACTCTTGTGAGTAGATTTGTAGGACCTTTCTTAGGTTTGATGTTTGCTTCTTTCGAGATATTTTGTAGTTCACTTTTGAATTTAGTGAATGGTTATGTTGGCCTCATTTGATATTAGTGTGTGAAAGCTTGGTTTGTTTTCTTGTGCAAAACAATGAGAAAAACCAAATCATTTGGTTGGGAGTGGAATAAGATGATTTTTTGACAGAGGATTATACTTTGGCCTAAGCCATTAAAAATTTCTATATTCTTTTTATTTTTGCATCATTCTTACTTTCGTTGTACTGAGTTTGCTTCTCCTATGATTAATTTGCATTAGTTTTCATGAAAATAACTATCCTTACATTGTGTCCATACCATTCTACATGTACTATATCTTTTAAGCTACTTTGGTATGTTCCAAAGTAATAAATACCATCTTATAATAAACTTCACCATTACCCTTTATTCCTTACCTTTCCTCTTTCCCTAATCCTTGGTCCTTAGCTATTATATTTAATTTATTTGGCATTCTACTACACATTCTAGTAATGTCTTGGTGGTATTATTATGATCCTTGTTTGCTATTGACCTTTTCATTAGATATACAACAAAAACATGTTGCTTATGCTTTTTATCACACACTACCAGTGTTGACGACTATTGATGAACACACGATTTCATAACAAACTATGTATTTTAAATTTCAAGGTATTATATATATATATATATATTCAATTTGTATTTTTATGATCCTATATGAAGATGCAAATTCAACCTCCTTTCTTCTCGGAGCTTGGTTAATGTCATTGGGTTGAAATTTTACGATATAGTGGCAGTTTAAATCCACAACTACAATGGGTTTCATGCACAAGTGTTCAGCCGCCTTGGTTGTTATCTATTGTAATGAAATAGAGAATTTCCTAAGAGTTATTGATATTAATCATGACACTCTTCTCGATTTCATCCAAAGGCCCTTGTTCTATTTAGGTAAGCAATATGTAGTCTCTTACCATGCTTAAGAGCATGCCAAGAAAGTTTAAAGGTCTCACCTCTATAGAGATTGTCCCCAATGAGCATGAACTATGGCTTAATAAATGACTTGTCATTACTGTTCAGTTCGTGTCTTGCCAAATATTGAGATATGCTGTTTAGAGGATATATTTGAAAACAAAGAAGATAGGGGAAGGAATATAGAGATTCTAGTAAACTAACTTATTAGATACCTAAAGTTTTCTGAATGCTTGTCCCCTCATTATCTACCAAATAGTGACTGCCTCTTGAGCTTGATACTTAGATTTCAGATCTCTCGATAGCTCGAGCCCTTGTCCACATGTAAAGGCCTTGACCATCATGGTTTCAATACTTTCGAAGATAGTAAATCTACATATTGTCCCATGACCATAGTTTTTTCTTGATTACGGAGATTTTCTACGTAAAAATCCCTCATCTATATCTTTTGTCTTTGTTTGATTTATCGGTTGACGAATACTTCTCCCTTCACACGAGTAAATCTTTGCTTTTCTAACCCATGACTACAAATCCTTAATGATCACATCAACACTAAAACTGTTTGGTAAAACTAAGGGTTTTTATTATTTAAATTTCCAAAATAAAATTTCATTTTTATGGAAATATTTAGAACAACAGGTCATGCAAATAGCAGCAATTAAAGAATTTCTTTAATTAGAGATGTTATCTTTTATTTTTTTTTTACAATATTTGATTTTTTTTTAATTTAAAACCTAAAATCATTAATCAAAACCGAGACCATGCATAGCTGGAACATGAAGCTTCACCGAAACTAAAAAGTAAAAGCACTGGTTTAATATCTTTTACTCCTTTTTGTCAACCGTCTTTTCCGCCGCAATGGATTTGTCAATCTTGCTGTTTATAAAATTTGTTAATCAGATCTCTCAGATAACATAATGTGTTTTGCATTTCTGCCCAGTCATTCCTTTGCTGTACATTTGAGTTTTTTCTTTTTTTTAAAGTATGTTATAATTGAATGATGAATAGGTATTGTAGTCATCTTATACTGTTCAACCAATTAATGGATGCTTTCTTTTGGTGTGACATATACTTAACAAATTCAATTCAATAGCTGTTTGGTAAAAATATTTGCCATATACTTCTGGTGAAATTACCATTAATCCTTGTATAGATCCGTAATCCTTGCCATAATGGCGTTTAATTGATTAATCTTTAATATAATGTGATGTTGATTGGTTGGTGATCCAAATAGGTTCAGTTCACGTTTAGGCATATTCTCATGAAATTTTTGGTTCAAATTTTGATTTATTTAGTGATTGATGATATTTCTCTAAAATAGCTTAATTATTTTCTTGCAACTACATAGAAATTCATGTATTAAATTATTTTCATAAAAAATTCATGTATGCTATTGCAAGATCACATGTTTATTATTTCATTTAACTCTTCTGATGCTTTTGCAGATTCAGAAGGTCTTTCATCGTTTATTTCCATTTGGGAGGGGCTTGTGTCATTCATATTGGGCTCCCAATATCTGGGTATTTTACATAGTAGTTGACAAGGTGCTTGCTTTTGTGCTTGGACAAGTTGGTTTCAATATTCAAAAACCAGAAGCTTCTTTTACTGGTGGACTAGTAGGGGAGTCCTCACCTTTTGCTGTTCTGCCACAGGTGATTTAAGCCCATCAGTTTGCTAAGTCATTTTATTATTCCTTCCAAGTTCATTTTTATCCTTAGCTTTATCAACATTTTTCTAATGGACATATTGAAAAAACAGGTCAATCCTATTGTAACCTTTTCATTAGTTCTCGTTGCCATGACACCTTGCCTCATTAAGGCATTCCTTAAGCCACAGCCCAAACATATAATCAGATGGGTGACATATACTTTTACCTGTGGATTTATGTTTGGTTGGCACGTTCATGAGAAAGCATCACTCCACATCACAATTCCTCTCGGAATACTTGCTGCAGATAGCTTGGACGATGCAAAACACTATTTCCTGCTATCAATAGGTACGTGTCATACGCTACTGCTATTATATCTCTTAAAGAGATCTTGCTCATGGTGTTTTTTATGCTTAATCATTATGCAACTATTATGCATGAATCCAGTTGGCTTACTAGAAGTTTTTCTTGAGCATTTTGTTTTAAATGCCTGCCACATCGAGTGCAGTTATCATGCAAAACTGAAGAATGTATCAATGAAACTAGACAAGAATTTGACTTCAGTAATGACTCATTCATATTTTAATGATGCCAAACCAATTATGTGTTATCTAGTAGCTTATCTAGTGCATATGCATGTTTAAGTATACAATGGATGGATAAGATGTTTTGATACCGATATGATTGAAAATGAAAATAGAGTCCCACAAGGCCTCAAAAAGAATTGATGTGATGACCATCAAGCTCTTAAAATTGTCTTTGGTAATAATCTTATTTGATGGAATTATCCCAAAGGTGAAGTGATAATACAATTAGATCAAGTTGATGAAATATGCACTTATTATATATATGAGAAATGTAAATATTATTTGTAACATTATTGAATATTATAGAAATGATTATGATCTAGTTTTCATCTTTATTAGCTTTGAATTCACAAATTTTGACCATGTAATCAATGAGCTAAACTACACTATTTTCGATTAAGACCCATTTTCCGCATTTATTATGCTTTATTCAAAAATGTGCTTAGAACTTTGTTAGTTTTTTTGCAACATGTGCTAAGGTTTGAGATTTCATAAATTAAATATTTATTTAATATCTATTTTGTAAATTTGCCTTTAATTCAATTTCTAATTAATATTTTACACATAGTTATAGTTGCATCATAAGCCATGAATCTCACTTATCATACCCTTCTTTTCAAGTTGGAGATCTAGGCATACCTTTTGATTTGTCAAAGATACATTTCCCCTTCTCGTGCTTCTTTGCTTGAAGTCATAATGTAGGGTTTTTTAAACTTATTTCCCTTAATATGTTGCATTAGTAAAATAGAGGCTTCAAACTATTGTGTGAGAAATTTATTAAGGAATGTTTTTGTGTATAATATTTCAATAAGTCATCCTATACAATATGTTTATTTGATTTCCTATACATCTAAGAGGTTTAATCTTTCTTTAGTGCATAATCACTAGTCAATGCTAGAAAATTTAACAATTAATGGTATTTGAAGATTCAATACTTCTTTATCATATGAAGTAAAAATGTTACTTTTTACAACCATATTAAATCTGCTGTCTTATGTACAGTTTCTTGCTATTCCATGTTCCCTTTGCTATTTGAGCCTCGAGAGTACCCAATTAAGGTTCTACTACTGTCCATACACGTGCTACTCATGTGGTCCCTCTTTAACACCAGTGTTTCCAAAGCAGAAGACAAGAAGAAGAAGAAAAGCTTGAAAGCTAATAGTGGGTTAATGGGTCCAGTGTCTACCTGTTATCTTATAGGATTGATAGTTGTTGAGGTTTGGGGACAGTTTTTACATTCGTATGTTTTTGGAAGTAGGCTTCCCTTTCTTCCCTTGATGATGGTTTCACTGTTTTGTGCTGTTGGCATGCTATACTCTTGGGTATGGCAACTTAGGCAGATCATCAGATACACCTGACCTGATTAAGTTATCAGGTAATTGGTGAAATCTGTAAGACAACTTCAATTGTATTGATTTGCATCGTATTTGCAAGTAACAATCGATTGAAATATGCTGAAAACTGATTGATTTTGATCGAAATTTTGTGTTTATTTATGTGCATATGTGCTTGTATATTAAGATGTATTTTTTAATCATTGTGTATTTTAAAACTTTATAATTAAATTAATTTTATTATGAAATAATAAAATGTTGAAATTTTGAAAAAAATAATAAAATGTGTATGATAATCGTGAAAAGAAAATGCTACTAATAAGCAGCGCAACGGAAGTGAAGTAGACTGAGGGAAAGAGCAGGGGAGAGAAGCAGAACATAGATGAAGGGAAGAATGGGCGTGGGCATGGGGCTGAACCTTCTCCTTTTGGTGGCCATGGTGGCTGCCAACATCCTCTCCCTATACCACCTCTCATCTCTTCGCCAACCTTCTCCTACCGCTACATCGGCTCACCCCGTCCCAGATCACCTGCTACGGCAGCTCCACACTATCCGCGCCACCATCTCCCATCTCACCCGCCTCCGCTCCGCCACCTCCTCCTCCTCTTCCCTTGCACCTCCTCCTCCTGAGCTGATCCTCTTCTCCCACATCGCTCCCATCGCATCCGCATGTTCCGATCATCCCGAACTACTCCGCCTCTACATGAACTACACACCGTTTTCCCCGTGCCCACGCGACACCCTCTCCGTCGCCGAACCCCTCATGCTACGCGGCTGCCACCCTCTACCCCGCCGCCGCTGCTTCTCACCCACCCCGCCGAAACCCCTCATCTCCTCATCCCTCCCGTCCCACCCGTTTCCATCGTCACCCCTCCCCGATTCTGCTGTCCTCTGGCCCCCAACCAACCCCTGCCGCTCCTTCTCCTGCCTTCCCTCTCACCTTGGCTTCGACCTCAAATCCATCGAGCTCTCCCGCTTCCTCTCCGTCCGATCGGCACTCGATCTCACCCTCCCCCAGCTCTTAACCATCGCCAAGGCCTCCGGTGCCGCCCCCATCCGCCTCGCCGTCGACGTTGCCGGCGGAACCGCCACGCTCGCCGCCCGTCTCAAGCTCATGACCAACGCCACTGTCCTCACTACCACCATGAACCTCGGCGCTCCCTACAGCGAGGCCGCTGCACTCCGCGGCCTAGTCCCCCTTCACGCCCCGCTGCAGCAGCGCCTTCCCCTGCACGACGGTACCATGGATCTGGTGCGCACCGGCCATGCTGTTAACCGCTGGATTCCAGTTCCGGTGCTCGAGTTCCTTTTGTTCGACGCAGATAGGGTTCTTAAGGCCGGGGGTTTACTGTGGGTCGACCATTTCTTCTGCAAGTCAACAGATCTAAGTACGATCTACTCGCCGCTAATTGTGAGGCTTGGATACAAGAGGATAAAGTGGGCTGTGGGGAACAAGACCGACGCCGGTGGGATCAAGTACGGTGAGGTCTACCTAACTGCGCTGCTTCAGAAACCAATCTCTCCACCTCTTGCGACCGCCGCCGTCTCCGTCGGTGTCGTCAAGCCTTGAGAGTCTTGTATCTCAATTATTTTATTCGAAGAAAATTTCTGCGATTGGGGTTCTGAAAACAGATCACAGTTCAGTCGCCGGGGATTTTCAGCCATGGATGGTGAAAGATGCCTAGACGGTGAGTAAGCGTTTCGCACCTGCGGTGACTGTACCGTTCGAAGTCGGTGTTGAGCTAGAAAATTCCGAATATTTTACACTTTTTTGTTAAAACAATGAAACTTTTTATTGGTTTGTAGTTTATTTCTTCATTCTTTTCTCTAGGATGCACGTGAGCGCACGTGCTCGCAAGGCTACAGGAAGGACAGGTCCTGTTTTCCATTCCTTCGTTACTGAATGCGAATTCATTCATGTAATTATCAAGATGGAATGGTTCTCGTGATTGCAAAATATATTCTTTAAAATATTTTTTGGAAAAATTTGGTAATATAAACAAGAAAATAAAATTTTATCAAAATAATTTGACAATGATTCATTCATCTGATGTTGTACAGGATGCAACGGATTTTTTTATTTAAATTTTCATAATTGTTTTTTAATAAAATTTGCAAATTATAATTTACAAAAGTTCAAAAGAATAGGCTTTAAACAGCAAATTATAATAATCTTTTTGAAAAAATGGCTTTTATAATAAATGATGTATTTAATAATAATTGCTTTGACACGTTCATTAATTAATATAAAAAATATTGTCAAATGATGTTAAAAAAGTGTATTTTTTAATAATCTGTAATCTTTATGAAATAATGTTTAATTTTGGAAAACCATCAGTTATATTTATTTAACTTTATTAATTAAATCTTTTAAAAATAATAATTATATTGTGAAAAAATGTATCATTAAAATAATTTAATAAATTACATACATATATATATATATATGTATGTTTGAAGTTTTTTTCGAAGTTTAGGACGCCGTTCACGCCAATGTTGGGCAACCCGCTGAAGTCTGCACCGGTAGCATCTTTTTCTTGAGCCGCTTGAACTTCTGGAATACATGAGCTCTCCGGCGAGATCGTCAGCTTCGGGAACGAGCGCCGGGCAGAGTGGAGGCGGCGTTGGAAGCAATAACGCCGGACTGGTAGATGATACTGTTTATCACTTCCCCACCGATCTCATCTCCGTCCATGACCTAAAGGATGCTGCTCTCTCTGGTAAGTTGCTCGTATTGCTAGGCCTTTTACTACATACTTGCTAGGTTGAATTTATTGTTTCTACCAATCTCTCCAATGTTTCTGTCGCGCCAGTTCTGAGATCGGATTTGATGGCGGCGCTCCAGAAGAACGTCAAATCCCTGGACGAAGACAGCTGGAAGTTTTCTGGTCCTCGTTCCCAAATTCATCTCGTTCTAAGGCCAGGTAGCGCGTTTTCCTTTTTTAGATTCTATTGAAATGGCAATTAAGAGTTTTTTGTAAGAATGAGGCTTGTTGACGAGAACGGTAAGCTTCGTTACCAACGTAGTGCTTAGTAAGAATGGCAGTGTAAGGGTTTGGCAAAGGGTAACGTGTACATTTGTATTCGGGAGAAAAGAGTTTCTGATATCTCTGATATCTTTGAGATGTCAGTCGAAAGTTGACAAGAGAGAGAGGTTAGGGAAGGCTGCGGGAGGCAGGCGAGAGCTAACAACTGCCGAGAGTAGATAGGGAGTTTGGTGATAATGTAAGGTTGGAGAGGATAGAAGGATGCTAGTGTGCGTGGTGGTGGGAGCGGGAGCTCGAAATTGAGGAGGGTGGAGTTTAGTCTGGTAGAGAGGAGGAAAGAGCAGCAAGAGAGGCGGCTAGTTCAGGGGAGCTGGGAAAAGGAAACAAGGGTAAGCTGGGGTTGGCACGGGGAATGAGTATAGGATAGATGGTGGTAGGATGCATTTAGTTTGAGGCATTTCATGGGATGATTTAACTTATTCCCAAGTTAACCCCATACCAAACAATCCCATTGTCTTAGAACAAAGTTGTGTAAGTGAGTGAAAGTGGAGGTAATGTCTTAAATCGAGTTTAAACCAAGAAATTTTAAACATTGCAGTCACGAGTTCAGATTTTTTTTATCCTTTTCTTTTTTACCAGTAGGAATGCAGTTTAAACCAATTCAAACTTATGAAAACAAGTTCAATAGTGATAAGCAGACTTTGAAGATTTTTTTTGCACAAACTAAAAGGACAAGGTTAAAAAACAAGAACAAGTGTAAAGGAATTAAGAGGTCAATTAGATAGGAAATTACTGAATTCAAGACCAATCTTGTTTCACAAAATATATGAATTGTAATCTTTATTTCACTAAATTTTGAGCCTTTAAACTACTGAGCATTGCACTTGTCCTGCAGGTTGTTAAAAATGATTTCACATAAATTTTGTTAACCTTGGATTTAAACCTCTTGTTTATTTCATAAACCTAGTAAAGTTTTCATGTTTATTTGGCCATATGAAGGCCCATGTTGACCTAAAAACTTGAGTTGGGAAGACAAATAACTCAAAGCTAGTCCTTCAAAATCCAACTCCATTGTACCTTTAGAATGTTATTTACTTGGATTCTTTTTAAAATTGATGCAAGTTATGCCTTAAGGGAAATTTGAACATTTTAGCATGCGACTAGCTGTAAGGTGCACTACCTAAGAACTCAAGTTATTGCTTATGAAAAGCTGATGCTCTTCTATGGCTTTCTTACCAATTTTTTTATACATCTTTAATATTGATGTTATTTGATATTTGTCTAATATATATCTGATATGTTTTGTGGTATATTAGATTAAAAAAAATTCAAATTGACTAATTCATTATCATACTTATTTGATTTTAAAGACCACTAGATCACATTTTCATAATATGTATATGTTTTATAACATGAGTGAAGTAAATATAATTATTTATAGGTTTGATTAAAAGAAGGGAAGTGAAGAATCCAATTTCTTCATTGTTATTTATTAATTTATTTGAAGGCTAAAAGTGAAAATTTCTTTATTATTTATTATTTTTCTTAAAATTAAAATTAACAAATTTTTCATATTTTAATCTTGTTATTAAAAATAATTTTGAAATTTATTTTTGCATTATAGATGTGGTGACGATGACTTGGTTTTATGATACTTGATTGTTATATTTACAAATGAGAAAAATGTAACTTTAACTAAAAAGTGGTAATTTGAATCTTGTATGTCTTGCTAACAAAAAATGTGTCATATCTTTTTCTTATAATAATATAATAAATTTATTATCTTTATATTTATAGATGTAATTATAGTATCTTAATGTATCTATATTTTTTTTTGACTTTTTTTCTATTGTCATATCTGTCTCCTTATGTCATGTTCATACTCATATTTCATAGATTATACGTTGGAACAAATGTGCATTGTGTAAAATATTGTCAAACTGCAAACTTTTGCTTATTGCTTCAAGATGCTAACTATCATGGTAGGAATAAGGACAACCGATGAGCACCAAATAATACTCTAGCATATATGGTACAACATATAAAAAATCGAAGAATTAAACTATATGGCAAATTTGCAATTAGTAAAAAGTAACTCTCTTTGGCATTGTAAATGAACTCTTTGAATGTGTTGTAAGATTATTTATTCCCACAAGTCATGTTATTGATGAAGGATTGTGCCAGTACTTGATCATACATTCTTTCTTTACCTAGGATCTAAATTGGAAATGTGGATGTCATCTTTGAGGTAATGGCCTAGCATGATAATGGTTGGATGAAGATATGACATAGTTGATCTCATTGTAGGTTATACGAATGAATCATGATCAATCATGATAGATCTTCCTTAGGACTGTGTAACGAGTAGTAGGGGTTTTGTCTCATGATGAAATAGAATATTGTGTTGCATCACTAGTGTAAACTTAAGTATATGAGGGCCAGAATAGCTGTGTAATTTTAAATTAGGTCAAATAATCCATTAAAACAACCTTATATATGACTTTGTTAATACATGTGGCAAGGGGCGTGGGAGGTAGATGTAGAGAAGCAAAGATAATTCTAATTGAGCTTGCATGAGTAAGGGGAATATGCATATTAGAGATTAGTAAATGTCATATGTTTATCCTTTCAATTTTAATAAGAACTAACTCTTAGACTAGTAAATTCTAAGAATTTAGATTTTCCATTAATGGTATTAGCTTGAGTCTCTTGGTGGTCATTTATAATGTACACAATATGATGATATATTGCACCGTGGTGACATGATAACAAAACAAGTGGGAGACATGTTTCGGAAAAATCTAATTTAAATTATATATATAAATTAGGCGACTAATATAATAAAATATAATAAATATAATGGGCAAATTTGTTCTTTGATAAAATGAAATCAATTAAATGAACCAAGCTATACAAAAAATTTATTTAACAACGAAGTCTTGATTGGAAATTGAGAATGAGTGAATGCAATGACAAGGAAGAGGGAGCCAAAGGCAATTGCTTGCATGAAATAGAAAGAGAACAAGGATAGGGCTATGTGAAGTGAGATGTGAATGTATTGAGTATCATATATTTGAAATGTGTTCCCAAGCCTTTGTTTGTCCCTTGAATGCATCCTGCATACATCCTTAAAGTGTTCATTCATTTTTTTAATTTATTTTTTTTATTAGGTCATGGCATTTAGGTACTCTAAGGCATAGAGGTGTTTGTGCTTTCTACATGATCATTTTGAATTTCAGTTTTGAGATCATTGTCCTTCTAAAGGTTAACAGCTTTTTGAGAGCATTTAATGGTTATTTTTTAGTGGAAATTTTATGTTGGCCAATGTTTAGAATTGGGAATAAGACATTTATTTGTTTCTTTTTTATTTTGAGGGGTTAGTTGTTTCTTTGGTTTTGTTATAGTGACATTCATAGGCAAGCTTGGTGTCAAAAAAATGTTTTTTCCTTCAACTTTTTTATGGAGTGCTTATTTGAGTTTTCATAAATTGAACTGCACCATTGTAATGCTTACAAAGGAACAAAATCAAGCACTCATATTAAAATGCTTGGAAGGAAACTAGGGATAATATGCTGCAAAATGGCACTACATGCTGATACCAATTTTGCTTAGGATGATGAGCAGATTTGTTAACTAGCTTAGAATGGATCTAAATTTTTTTTTGCATGCGTGTGGCAAGGAGTAATGGGTTCAGAGGCTTATGCAATGTTCGGATTTAGTGTAGGAAATAGTATATAATGTATGTGTAGAGGAGCTATGATGTAGGTGTATAAAAGTGAAGGGAATGTGAAAGCTAGATTTTTAATTTCTACTTTTAGTTGATTAAATGGTTGTTTAGGTAAAGATTAAAACTTTTGAAAGGCAAGGCACTAATAAAACTATGTTGTAATGCATAGAAGCAAAGAGAAAGTTGTTCAGAAATCTAAGAGAAACGACTAAACTTGATAGTGGAATGTGAAGATTGAACTGAATAGTCAAACATGAAGTAAGGGTTAGCTTGTTTGCTGTTTAGTTAAAATAAGGTGAGATGATTGAAGTTCTAATGATTCATTCCTAGAAGTTGAAGAACTCTTGGAAAGTTTGTTTATGATAAGAAAACAATTTTAAAAATGTTGTGCAAAAGTTGCATATTAAAACAAATTTTAAGCCAAATGAAGAAAATTTTGCCATAACATTGAGATTGTTGGTGAAAGAGAATATGTATATTTGTATCTATTTGTATTATTTTCAAAAGATTATGAATTCAAGCCTAATTATAAATAGAGCTTTATTTAAAATTCATATCGTATTAGTCATGATAAAACGACTTATGCAAGAACATATGAAGCAAAATTATGTGTCACCATCTTTGAATACCTACCAACAAATGTTTTGCTTACCTTGATCACCACCCACAATTAGTTAGGATATGTCATACACATAGATTAGTACGTAGGTCAATAACACATTAATAAAAATTGTCATGATTAAGGTTTGTTAAAGTCAACTTTGCTAATATCAAGTATAGGAATCTAGAAAGGATCAAATAACTTTTAATAAAAGGAACGTAATAATCACTCTCGCTTTTCTTTGACTTAAATAATCCCATGAGCTATTGTATTCACCTTGTGAAAACGTAGGGAGTAATGATTATAAATATTAGGCTGAAGTCATTCATGAAAACTACAATGCTTGATGCATTAGCTTCTAGACGGATTATATTAAGATAATATCTTGCTAGCCCATGAAATCTTCCATTATAGCACAAGAAAGACAAGCAAAGAGATGGTAGTAAATTGGAACAATGACAATGTTTATGATATCTTGAGATGTGAAAATTTAAAAGGGGTTTACCTTAATTTGTGTGATAGATGGGTCATATAAATTATGCTTTATGCTAGAATAGTTTATGAAGTATCTTTTCTTATGAAACGTATGAAATATCACTAATTTATTTAGTCTTATGCATCCATTATCCAATACTAGAACTCTTTGATACTTCTGTAATATGCCATGTAGCATATTGTATTTTAAAAAAAAATCAAATGAATCAATGCTTCGCGATACTTACCTGATAGTTATCACATATTATTTGGCTATGCTTTCATATTGTGTATGATATATGTTGTAACATAATTGAAAAAAGTGATGGCAATCATTTATGGTCACTAAAGAAAAGAGGAAAATAAAAAGCCACATATTTTAGGCTTTTGTATGAAACTCTTATTAAATGCAAGACTAGAAGTGATGAATTTTTTATTGCTTGGCATTTTTTTTGAGCTTTAGATGAGGAACAAAATTATGTGATAATCTGAATCTCATGTCTTGTATAAAAAGATAAAATATTTCTTTTATATGTGACAATGACATTTTTTTGTTGGTAACAATTGTTTTAGAAATGAGTTTTTAAAAAATGTATTTTATGGGAGTAGAGAAGCTCTAGTTATGACAATGGACCTTTGATGTTTTTAAGTTTGAAATAGAAGAAAAAACACTTTTCAATTCTTTTATTGATCATGGACACTATGATAAGTTTATTTTGTTTATTTTTATATTTAAAATTTTTTTATCATATCTCATCTTAACTTTTTAGTATCTCACTTTTTTTATATTTACCATATTATATCACATCCTTATATTAGCATAGTACCTTTTATTGTTAGAAAGTTGATCAAACAGTTCACTTTGGTGAAGGTCCTCAAATAGGGATGCTTGGTTCACAATCTTTTTTTGTTTGGTGAATTATTGTTTAGATGGATATTTTTATAGGGAGGGGATCATTCTGACATATCAAGCTAAGCCTATGTGCATGTCTTAGTTTCTTGTATTTGAGTGCTACAAATGGTAATGAAGCCATTGCTTCTTGACAACAGTCGAGAAAAACTTGCTACAGAATTTGCCCATTGTGATACTAGAAGGGGTTCTAGAATGCTTCTGGTTGCCATTGTTAGATATAATCTATGAGGAGACTGTTTGTCTTAATTGGATTGAAAGTGAAGAATTTCTTACCCAGCTCACTTCACTGCTATCAAGTGGCTTGGACTGGTTTTGGTATGTTTTCCCATTAATCAATAAATTATTGATCAAGAAGGTGAAAGCCAATGCCCCAACCAATCAATCTCCTAAAGAGATCATAACAAGGTTTTTAGATTTTAACCTATATTTAATTGTCCAGACATTTGCTTTGTAGAAGGTTTTTTTGGCTACCAAAACCTGGACATACCATAAGGGCATCTTATTTGAAAATGAGCTTGATTATTGATCATCGCAGGAAGCTTTCTTGTTTGATGAATACAAATTATTTGGAAATCCAGTTTATAAAGGAAATGTTTAAAGATATTAAACCTTTATAATTGGGTTTTCAAGTTGTAATATTTTGGGATGGAAATGAAAAATTTTAAATATTTTTTACTGATTGGTTGTACTACTTTGATTATGTTTCAATGCTTAGCCTTTTGCTTATGTCATACACTTAGAAAAAAGAGTCAATTGAAAAACTGTTGTAGAACTAGAAGAAAAATTTGTAACTAATTGTCAAAAAAACTTTGTTAAAAATGCTTAATTATGAGAAAAATAACTTAATTGCTTTTGAGGTTGGTTTCCTGCCCAATAATTTTTCAGTTTTTGTACATCAACATGCTGCGATATCAGACATTTTTTTGAAACGGATTCTAATGACAAGGGCACCCCTGGTGCAAAGCCTTTCCATGGAGTCATCTTCATTGAATTATTTTTTCTTGAGACGGATTTCAAGGACTAGGGTGTGCATGGATTGGAGTCTCTCTGAAACTTTTGTCTTCAAATTATTTTTTCTAAGAAAGATCCCGAGTACTAAGGCATACATGAATGGTGTCAACACCATTTTCTTGGAAGGAGTATATTCAATTTTTGTTTGGCTTTATAATATGGCTAGTATAATACAATGGATATTGAATTTCATTTACCTCTCAAAACTAGTGTAGAACTTATTGAACTTTTTAATACTGCCAAACAAAGATAAAGGAATTCTTGGACTTGATTGCTGCTTAAAGGTGGAAGCATCAATAAATACTTTTTCAATTACTGAAAAGATCTTCAAAATCAGAGTTCATTCAGGCTTACTTTCACCATGAAGTGCATTGCAAAGCTTTTCAACATATATTTAAATTGGAAAATGAATTTGCTAAGACTTGCCATTCTCCTGTTGAAAGGTAGAATTTGATGAGTGGTCTTTTGAGAAGGAACGTTGATGATTGGTTTGGCTTTTTCAAGATTTACTTGAATTCAAAATGTTTTTCATGATGTGGTTCTAAATATGCACTTTAGAGGAGTAAAATTTGTCTTTAGAGTTATTTGTACATCATTAAGGTTCTCAAAAATTTCTTTTATATGAATTTTGTTGACATAAACTTCAAAGTTCCTTCTCGTCTTAAAAAGCATTTCTTTGACATAAGTTCTTGAAGTCGGTAAGGTTGTTTCCTTTTTGCCATTTTTTTAAAATTTTTTTCTAGTAATATTTTGAAAACATATCCAAAAAACTAGTTGTCGATGATATGCAGTTGGATGTGGATGAGCGTTTATTTGGGGAAGTGGATATGAATCTTGAGGGAAGCATTATTTGAATGAGCATAATTGATAAACATTCTTCACTTCTCACTTGCAGTTTTTGCAAGAGCGACCCACTCAAAATATTGCATAGGCTTAATAAACTTAGGTTTATAGGAGCTTTTTATTTTCTTTAGATCACAACTTGTTTTCGAGGCAGAATTGTTGTTTGTCTCATTGGAATATGGCTGCTCCATACTTTAAGTTGATAGACCACAAATTTTTAATTTAAACCAAGCATTTTTGGGGTAGGCACACAAATACATCAAAATACACATATAATGCTATGAGTAGCTTCTTAATTAGATTCAATTAAATCTTAAGAAACAACAATTATATGAGTTAGTGAAATGTTTCGTGCTAAGGAAATCCTACAAGAGGGGGGGGGGGGGGGTGAATTGTGTATTTAAAAATTTTTATAACTTTCGAAATTAAAACTTAAAAGTTTTAAGCACGAATAAAGAAATTTGAACACAAAAGTTTTTAGGTGGTTCGACTCAAAACCGAGTCTGCGTCCACCCCCAACCGGTGTTGGGAAAAATCCACTAAATGCACCAATTATAAGTGAGGTTTTTCGTACGGTTCACCTCAAACCTACTTGGGATTTTTTACTACGGCTAATCCCAAACCTACTTGAGTTTTTCTCCGGGCTCAACTCAAACCCGGGGCTTTAGCACTACTGCCGGGATGCCCTTACCCCAAAACGAAAAATACAACGATTGGCAAAAAGAACTTAGGAGAAATAGGAGAAAAAGGAGGCACACACAATTGAAAAATTAGAAGGATAGAAATGAGAAAAATTGAATCATGAACCTCTAATTTCAAGCGCCTTGTTGCAGTTTTCCTTTTGAGCTTGAAGGCATCGTTTTTTCTTGTGATTGCTCGAATTTGAGATCTGAAATCTTTGAAAGAATTTAGCAAAGGTAAACTGAATAAATCTTAATTCTTCCCTATTTATAGAGCTTAAAATTGAGCTCAAAAAAAAAAACAAACCTTCAAGGGCTCCTAAAAAACAACTAGCCGTTTGGGCAACGGACGGAAAGTAGCCACCGTTCGCTCGGGGCCCAAAATCGAACGGCGCTGATCAAATTTACGAAACAGCAGTTCTATTTTGATCTAGAGCGTTGGATCTGGGCGGGCTTGATCTGCGCCTTTGGATCCTGCCGAAGTTATAAGGTGGGATTTTTAGTCCTACACTGCAGAACTAAAGTCGGCGCACCGCTTTATAAGGAATTTGCGCTGTTTAATTCTCGAGCCTCTGTGGGGCTGGCTCCCCCCTCCTTGACCGGGATTTCATCACCGGGTCGGGTTGACTTGACCATGCACTGTTCATTGACCGTTGACCGTCGCTGTAGTTTGACCTCGCCGAGCTCCTCTCTGCGGGCTTTGGGCGGGCTTGGCTTAGCCAAGCATTGTTCATTTCACCGTTAACCACCGCTGTAGTTTGACCTCGCCGTGCTCCTCTCGGTGGGCTTTGGGCGGTCTTGGCTCGCCCTTTTTGGGTCAACCAATTTTTTAATTTCTAAAAGACCTGGACGGGCTTATTGCGTGACGGGTCGGCCCGCCCAGTGCTACAGTGAATTTTCTCGAGACTTAAGCTGTTTTAAAGTTGATTGGAAGAATTTTTGTGCTAAAATTTTAAATATAAGTGTACTAAAATAATTTTATATTATCATAGTATTATAAGTTTTCTAAATGACTATGAAAAAAATTTATGAAAAATAATTCATAAATAATTTTAACAAATCAAATACCAATGTCTATACTTTTTGTCAATAAAGGTTGGCCCAAAAATCAAAATTCAATAATTATTAATTTTATAACATTTTTAAATATTAATACTACTAGTGTGCCTCATAATCTAAAAAATTGGACATTTCAATTTCAAGAAAATTAATAAAAATTCAAATATGAAAATTCTAGTACATGTCTCAAATTTCCTTGAAGTATGTCATGGCTTTAAGATCCTTAGAGACCACTATTTTAGACATGTGAAATACATGGCTTGATTTAATTAAATATTAACAATTTTACTTAAAATCAAGCCTATTTAAAATATAAACATTTATGTTTGACTCATCAAACACAATGGTGTAACAGTTAGGTATGTATTATTTTGCAAGGCATCACTTTTATTTTAAAAAGTTAAATGTGGACTTCGTCTTCTTTTCTCAGACTTCCTTTAGGGTTAACTTGTAGCACTTTCAAGATTACAAAAGGTCTCCCATCATTGTTTTCTCTCTAATGGGGATGAAAAAGTTGTCATTCAAAAGCATTGTTAATGTAATTACTTTGAACTTGTTAACCCGTCTCTTGTAGACCACTTTCTTTGTCAAGGGAGCTTTTATGACAACAACATCTGTCACATGCACCCTTTTAGATAAGTAGTCCCTGATGTCATTGGAAGTGTGAATTCCCTACCCCTTATATTGGTGTTGACAACTATTATTATGATAGCATCTAGCTTAATCGTAAATAGAATATGACTTTTAGCTTTGTTTAGCTATCTTACTCTATAATTGGGTTCTTCTTTTGTTGGAGTTCTTTCCCTCTTTTCAGAAGATTTTCGATTAGTTTCTTGAGCTTGCTTGGCATTGTTTACTTGTACAAATGTAAGGATTTCTTTTTGTTGGTGAGGCTTGCATTGATCATGAACTTGATTAAGCTCCTTTTTCAAAGTCATAAATTTTAACTTTTAGGTGGGTTAGAGAGAGAAAATACTATTTAACTTAAGACACTTAGAGGTCCTATTATTGCTATTAGTGAGTCAATGTTTTGATCCTTCTCCTTGATTTTAGGCTCAAAACTCTTTTGCTGATCTACTTCTTAGCTTTTCTTTTTCGATCTTGAATTTCTCTTCATGCACCTCTTCAAAAATTGATGTACTTTTGAGCTCTTCTAAGAATATCATATATTTTTTGAGGAATCGAGAGAGAGATTTACTAAAACCTGATTTGACTAGACCTTGCATTAGGGGTGCCATCGTGAGTACTAGATATGTATGAGCAACTTCTATTAATATGTTGTTGAATTCTTGAGCTATTTCCAAAGGTGTTCATCATCTTTGTGCTTGGTGGAGAGTAGTTTGGCCCCATGGTTGTTGATAGTGTAGGTTGTAGCAAAAGCCTATAGGATGATTTGTTAAAGATTGTCAAAGGCAATGATGGAGCCTTGGGAAGTTTCTAAGATTATCAAGGGTTGCATCTTTATGAACACTAATGAAGAGCTTTGACTTAACTGCATCAATGGTGGGGTGAATCACCATTATAGTGTCAAATTCTATTAGGAAGACTTTTGGTTCGATGTATCCTCAATTGTTTATCGTCATCTGGTCCTTTCATCATGGCAAGTTATTTTCCCCAATGATTTAGATTGTGATTGGCCAGAAAATTGAATTGTATAGAGGCTTCTTTTCTTATAGTTTGTTCTTGATTTTGTCATCTATGCTTTCTAGAAAACAAGTGTGTTTGAGTCAACCTTTTCTTGTGGTTGATGCATGGAGTAGTCTTATTGTCGAAGATCTAGGTTGATTGAGGTGTTGTTGATGATTCCGATTTTCTTAACAACACTATTGATGTTGAAAGCAATGTTGTGGGAGTTGTTTAGAAATCATATTGGGTAAACAATGTCGTTGTTGTGGTCATGCCCAATGCCATGGTCATGAATGTCTTCACCATTTGCTGGAGTGTCGTACTACATGCTAGCATTCAAAGTTTGTCGGAGAGGTTTGGTTTGTGATGTGAACTCAAAGTGTTTTATGGAATTTGATCAAGAGAAGATGGAGGAGTGAGATTCTTTTTTGTAGCCGTAACATATTGAATAGTCGAATTCCTTTATTTGTCAATCGTTTCCTGTAGGTGATTCTAGGTAAATGTTGATGTTATATATGAGAAAAAATGATCTACTAAATGCAAGGTTAAAGTAATATATGAGAATAAATCTATTAAATAGAAAAAAGAGTACACATATTGCATTAAGAGAGAACTCTCTCTCTTTTTGACAAAATTTACAATTTCACATCCCTAGAGTGTTTATGGCTCAAAATTTCAAAGGCTTCAAAATGCCAACTTGTTCCTTAGTATGGTATTTGAGGTATTCGGAGGTGACTACGATGTTAATAGTTGGTATAATTGTTGAAACTTCTAGAAAGTTCATGTTTAAAAGGCATAATCATCTCTGTGGACATGGCATAGAGTTCTTGAGAGATTGAGCTAGTTAGAAAATGATCTTGTAACTCATTGAAGAGTACTCATAATCTATTGAAAATCATAAGCTTGTCAAAGACTGGAGTTTTGTCTAGTAGTAGTCAATTATTGTGACATCTTAAATATTTTTTGTGTAAACTTTTTGCATACAAAGAGTTTATATAAATAACTGTCTAGATTGGTAGTTTGATAAATAAAATTGATAATTTGAAATTGACATGAAGAATAAAACATGAATGTTTGGCAATGCATCGCAAAATGTGCCAATTTGGAATATTTTTTAGAATTTATGATCAATATATATATTTGGGAAATAGCTCATCAACAAAAATTTAATAGTATTTAGTTTGAAATTTTAGGCATTCAAATAAATTTCTTATAAAGCAAAGGTGTTTAATGATGATTAAATTACCTATTAGGATTATTGACAACCAGCTTGAGCCCTTTGGTGGGTAAGCATGGACTTTTGGTAGTGCTGGTGGCTTAGCTTAGGAGGGACGGAAGCAAACATGAGAGTTCAAGAAAGTGGAGGAAAACTTGAGAAAGCAGGCTACTGGAAAGGGTTTAGCTCCTGCTTTTGAATAAGTAGGCTAGTGCAGGAGGAGTGGTGGCCACAAAACAGAAAAGCTGAAGAGAAGGAGAGGTGAGATGCAGCTTCAACAGAGCAGGAAAAGGAAAATCAAACCTGCAGCTAGCAGTGGCTCGAGGGGAAGTAGAGAAGAAGCTGCAGCTGCTGGAAACAAAGGAAAAATTCAATGTTACTGGGGGCGGTTGTGAGAGAAGTGATGGAATAGAAGGAGCGACTGCAGCAATGCTTAGGAAGCAGTTTTTAGAAAAGCAAAAACAATGGAAGAAACGCTACTGCAGCAAAACATAACAAAGAAGCTCGGAAGTCTTGCAAGAAGTCAGGGACTATGAGAGAGTAGCCACAGCTGAAATTGCAAAGGTTAGCAAGGTGAGTTTCTAAGGTTTTCCTTAAAAGTTTTCTACGCTTCAGAATTTAGAATGGCATGCTTTGGATGCTTGAGGTGGAAAGAATGGTTTAGAAACTTAAAGTGGAATCCCTTGGCAACTAACTCATTGAGTTTTGGAGGAGTTTCCACTTTTCTTTAATGTTTCTAACTCTCAGTTAAGCTCTTTAAAGGGGTTAGGAATCAATTTTGTAAGCAAAGCAAAGCAGGAAATTTGGTTGGGAATCAATTTATAGTTGGATTGTCGTATGTTAGATACATACATTGGATACAGTCTATTATAAATGTTGGTTGATAATGAAAATTACATATAAAGTGAGTTTTATTATCATATTTGTTTGGATAATTTGAAAGTTTATTTCGTTAATATGTTGTATTTTTTATATTCTTGATAATTTTGTGATTATATGTATTATTGGGTGAAAAGGATACCCCAAGTATGATAATTATACTCATAATATGTGTTCTCCAGAGTGTCTCGCATCATCTATCTGATTGCCTAGAGATATAGAATATTGGAATTTTGGATTAAAAATCCCATCTTTGTTATGCTTGATTGTAAGGGCACCATGTTTTTTCTTTTTGTTGTTGATATAACACAACCACATCTATAATGATTTATGTTTCTGTGTGTATTTTGATGCATGATTTGCATGCATTTTAGCCATGTCTATCATGATGGATTGTAATTTGGTTTCTTTATTGTAAGTGTAGCATAACCACTTACACATCTATTTTAGCCATGTTAGACTATTGATTTCATAGACCACTTTAGATCTCCTCGAGGCTTGATTAGATTAAATGATGTCATATCTTAATATGAATAAGGAAACCTATTTGATAAATCTGAAGGGCTTATTTAGCTAATAGTTCTACAATTCTTTATATAAGCATTACATTACACAATTTGAGTGAATGACATGGAATTGATCTATTTTCTCTTTGGCTTTATAAATGTGAAACCAATGCTAAACAAATTGTTGTTTTGTTTTCTTCCCTT
Organism: Vanilla planifolia; assembly: GCA_023846275.1. Taxonomy (NCBI): domain Eukaryota; kingdom Viridiplantae; phylum Streptophyta; class Magnoliopsida; order Asparagales; family Orchidaceae; genus Vanilla; species Vanilla planifolia. Next base: position 20,422,135 of record CM043865.1, read on the forward strand.
CAAACTCGTATAACTGTGTGGCACCCACATTGATCTTGGTTTATCCCTAGACGTACTCTCATCCAGGCCACACCACATCTTGTAGTCTCTACCAGTCTTCCTTAACACTCACCAATACACCATTGGTAGACTTGTGCTTGAGAATCTATCATCGTGAGAACAAACTTAACCTTATGGTTTTGCTTCATGAGGTGCCTGCCTGAGAGTTTTTGTCTTGACAAGATTGTCCTAAGTGAGTTTTGGTGTTTTCCCTTTTATAAATAACTCATTATAGTCCATGCCTAAGATTCCACTTTTTACTTCATAGTTTTGATGGCTTTTGGCTCCTAATATTCTTCTAGCACTCTCCCAAGCTTTCTCCTATTTTGTGGATTGGTTGGAAACTTAGTTTTTGAGCTTGTAACTAAGTCTCTATTACTTGTCCTTATAATGCTGTGACCATTCTCTTATACTAAGCATATATTGGAGTTTTCTATCATTGTAGCAATAACTTATAAACTTTCAAAGTTTTTTTACTCAATTATTTTTGTCTTTATAAATTTTAACTATCTTCTATGTGTTTAAAAATTTAGCTTAGGCTTCCTTCTTTAACCAAAACTATTTTTTCTTAATTAACCTATTTATGAGATAAACACAAAAATGAGTTATCTTACTTCGAATAAAATAATTCTAGAATTGCCTAGGCTAAGCTAGAGTAGAGTAGAGTATAGTAAAGTAGAGTTGAGCGTAGCAGAGTAGAGTTAGGTTAGGGTAGGGTAGGGTAGAGTTAAGCAGAGTAGAGTAGAGTATAGTAGGTTATAGTAAAATAGAGTTAAGCATAGCAGAGTAGAGCTAGGTTAGGCTAGGCTAGACTAGGCTAGGATAAGTTAAAGTAGAATAGAGCAGAGTAGCATAGGGGTAGGATAGGGTATGTGGGGCAAGATAGGGTAGGGTAAGGTTGGGTGGGGTTCGATTCTATTCGGTTCAGTTCGGTTCAGATCGTTTCGGTTTGGTTCGGTTCGATTCGATTTGGTTTGGTTTGGTTCGGTTCGGTTCGGTTCGGTTCGGTTCGGTTCGGTTCGGTTCGGTTCGGTTCGGTTCGGTTCGGTCTGGTTCAGTTCGGTTTGGTTAGGTTTTAAAAATAAATAATAATCTTATAATATATAATTTTAAAGATTATATTTTATGATGTTAATCTTTATGCTTAACGTACGATACATTGATCTTTTATATACATATATATGTATATAAAAGATCAATTTATCGTAAGTTAATCATAAAGATTAACATCATAAAATATAATCTTTAAAATTATATATTAAAGTAAAACAGAGTACATTAGAATATAGTAGAGTATAATAAAATAGAGTTGAGCATAGCAGAGTAGAGTTAGGTTAGGCTAGTAGGGTAGGGTAGAGTAGAGCAGAGTAGAGTAAAGTAGAGTAGAGTAGAGCTAGGTTAGGTTAGGCTAGGCTAAGCAAGGCCAGGCTAGGCTAGGCTAGGATACGTTAGAGTAGAATAAAATAAAGTAGCATAAGGTTGGGTAGGATAGGGTATGTAGGGCAAGATGGGGTAGGGTAAGGTTGGGTGGGGTTCGATTCTATTCAGTTCAGTTTGGTTCGGACCGTTTCGGTTCGGTTCGGTTCGATTAGGCTCGGTTCGGTTCGGTTCGGTTCGATTAGGTTCGGTTTGGTTCGGTTCGGTTCGGTTCGGTCTGTTTTGGTTTAGTTTGTCTTGGTTTGGTTAGGTTTTAAAAATAAATAATATTCTTATAATATATAATTTTAAAGGTTATATTTTATAATGTTAATCTTTATGTTTAATGTACGATACATTGATCTTTTATATACATATATATATATATATATATATATATGCACACAAATTGGTAACAAATTATACCTTGAATAACGGTCACGTAAAAAAAATTCATTTCAATTTTTTTAGCATAAGGAGTAATCAAATATATTATGTTGTTGATATGCAAAATAATATTTTGTTTTGTTACCAAGGCAGTGATTCTTTGCGTAACCTAAACTAGCATAGCTGAGTTGAATTATTTTTTGGGATTAACACAACCACATCAGGAAGGTCAATTATTTGAATTTATTGTAGGTACCATCCATTAAATTTAGAAATGTTTTTTTAAATCCTAATGTTTGGTCTCTGTTTAATCAAGCTGTTTATCATTAAATAGTTTGTCATTTAACTTGTACAAAATTCTCTGTTTCATTCTGGTCTAACTGCTAAAAAATACGTGCTCATTGCAGGTTCCCATCCCCACATGCAGAGCACAAAACACGTGGAGGAGAATCACTTCAAGCAACAAATTAGATAGATTGGCTAAGGTTTGGCATACCGGTGGTTGAAAAAGTCCAGTGATGTATCAAGTTGTTTATGAGAAAATGCTTTTTGGAATTTTTATTAGAATTATGTTGTTATCTCAAATTATTTGATTGTTTTTTGCCATTTTATTTTAGTTAGATTAATTTTTAAAACTTATTTAAGTATGCAGCACAAAATATTTATTCATGTATTGGTATGGTTTATTTTATTCGTTTAAAAAATGAAACTATTTTTATTTAACGTTCATAAATTTTGATAACAATCAAGTGAAATTTCTTTTGATTGTGTTATTTTGATAACATTATCATCTAGATATTACTTCTTTTTCAATATTAGTGTTATCTAACATTTGTCTATCTATTTGCAAACGATTCTCTTTTCTCAGTTTATATGCATGTTAGTTGTAAATTTTTTCTTATGTTATGACTAATGATGTATTTAATAGCTGGAAAAGATTTGGAGAAATTATTATTTGTATTTGTCTTGTTCATCCATGTTGCATGAGAATGGAAAGGCCTAGCATTTCATATGATTTTTATCAACATGAATGATCAGTTATGATTTCAACTGTTGGACAAGCTTGAGCTGAGCATGATGTTTAGTATAAAATGGTAGCTCTAATATTTTATTAGTGCTTGAGCCAGCCATCAAGAAATATGCCTTGTGTTGACGAGCGCTGCAACAAGGCTTTTATGAACATTGTATGTATGGAACATAACAACAAAAGCACTTTGTCAAGGGGATGGAACATAACAACAAGGCTTTTATGAACTTTTAGTGGAGGGCTTCCTCAAAGCGCTTTGTCATGGGAATGTAATTGTTTGTTCTCCTTAGCTTACCATCTAAGAGGGAATGATGGATTGATCATATTGTCTACAAACAATGCCATTTTATAGTGCTATTGCTACATTAAAATGCAACGAAAGGAATGCAGTTAAATTTCAATGTGTTTTTTTCATGATTTTTCTGCATTCTAGTTGATGGTGTATTTTTTCTAAAGTTCTGACTTTAGTTTATGTATACAAGAGATTGATAGTGATTATTGTATGTATTGAGGGGATCATAATCATAGTTGTATGCATTAGAATGTCCAATGTGGGTCCTATATATGTCTCAGGATATGCATTGTTAGGATTTATAGGTAGATTTCAGTACCAGGCTAAGGTTGCATTTTGTGCTTCTATTTATGCTACCAAATGTTGGGGTCGCAGGCCCAGTTGTGTGCCCAGGCATTGGGTTGTACGTCAGATAGAAGTGTTTTCTTAGGCCATGCAATAGTACTTTGCTAGTAATCTGAAGACAAGAGAATGGAATTTTTTTTGTTTCATCATTCGAGCCATTTTCCTACAATATTTAATGGATATTTTTCAAAAGATTAGGTGTTTTTTGGGCTTATGAAAATTTGCAGAAAACAGGAAGAGTTGATGACATTTCTTGAGAATTCCTGCTCAGTGATGGTGATTCCCAGGAGTACAGAGGTGTTGTCTACTGTTAACAGGTTTGATCATATTGTTGTTGTCACTTTAAAGTTGTGTCGCAGTTCGTAGTATATGACAAATATGAAAATATGAAAAATATATACGTATTTTTCTTTTCAAAATTTAGATTTTTTTTTATATCTTCCCCTCGTTTTTCTTTAACAAAACATAACTAGACTTTGATATTATGTTGGACAATTATTTCTTGTTGAGATGGCATATGCTGCCCGAATTGTTAGCAAGTCACCATGCTGGTGTAGGATTGTCAAGGTGTTATCATGTATTGTGACACACAAAGGGCTTTGAGATGCCGTTCCATGGACAAGAAAGGAGGCCTGTGTCAATCTCCTTTGAGGTTTGGATAGAATGAGCTCACTTGGTCTACCAAATTGGCCATGGAATATCAAATTGAAGGCCAATGAACGAAGCTTGGATGCCTAATTAATGGCTGTTGTGACTAGTAGTGAAGATGGAGGAAGATGGAGAAAATAGTAGAGAGAGAGAGAGAGAGAGGAGGGAAAGAAAGGAAAGAAAATAGGAGATAACTTGTAAGACTATAACCCATACAAGGACTCCAAAGTCAATAACTACCAAATCTAAGTTAGTCCATATTAAGCATTTGCAAGAGAAAGAGATATTTTAGTCCTTTTTAAAACATGATTTAATTTATAAACATAAGAGAGAATTTATACATGAACTAATGCACTTAAGCTTCAAATATACAATAAGCTCCAAAGATTTATATCTTCATGATTTGTTTAAGGATTAAAACATAAATGATGTGCTAAAATATAAAAATTATTCTAAATAATTGTTCATATAACCATAAGAAAATATTGACTCTCTAAACCATGCATTATTTGAATAAACATTCAAATTTGAATTAGTAAGCCTTTTGAACTTTTGTTAGACATTTTAAGAGCACATTTGATTTAATTTTGGCTTGGAATTTGGGGTCTTGAGGAATCTCGTGGATTTTATTCTTCATGTCAATACATAGGAACATATATATGAAGTTTAATCACATTCTTCTGATCTGTATTGACAATGCCATTACTATTAGAATTAGGAGAACATTGTTTCGATTTAGGAGCATAATTTCTTTTAAAAACTTTGTTTGCATTATTTCAGTTAAATATTTTACAGCCATGACAATTAAAGTTTGTTTTGATAGGTGTTTAGCCTATTTTTTTCATGTAGGACTATTAGGTTGCTACCTTATTGCAAATGTTGGTTCGACTAGAGAATAAGCATGCTTGCTTAAGTAATGTATTGGATGCTTAGATCAATGTGCTTCCCATCAGTGCCAAAAGTCTATTTGTAGCTTCCACTCATCGAGATTTTGCGTTTAGCTTCATCCATATCACTTAGTATTGAAAAGGGTAAAATAATTGAAATGGGCAGTCTATAATTTGATTAAACTTTGTCCTTAGATTCTTCAAAGAACTATAAGTCGAATCGATTTGTACATCTATATATAAAACTAGGATGAATTAAGGTTTATTGGCTAATGAATTGTATTCAAAATTATACATATTAAAAATGTACAACAAATCACAACACCAGTGGCAAAATTGACACTGTTAAAAGAAAGTCTGAAAATAATTATGAAAATAATTAACAAAATGAAGTGCTTAGATCAATGTGCTTCCCATCAGTGCCAAAAGTCTATTTGTAGCTTCCACTCATCGAGATTTTGCGTTTAGCTTCATCCATATCACTTAGTATTGAAAAGGGTAAAATAATTGAAATGGGCAGTCTATAATTTGATTAAACTTTGTCCTTAGATTCTTCAAAGAACTATAAGTCGAATCGATTTGTACATCTATATATAAAACTAGGATGAATTAAGGTTTATTGGCTAATGAATTGTATTCAAAATTATACATATTAAAAATGTACAACAAATCACAACACCAATGGCAAAATTGACACTGTTAAAAGAAAGTCTGAAAATAATTATGAAAATAATTAACAAAATGAAGTGCTTAGATCAATGTGCTTCCCATCAGTGCCAAAAGTCTATTTGTAGCTTCCACTCATCGAGATTTTGCGTTTAGCTTCATCCATATCACTTAGTATTGAAAAGGGTAAAATAATTGAAATGGGCAGTCTATAATTTGATTAAACTTTGTCCTTAGATTCTTCAAAGAACTATAAGTCGAATCGATTTGTACATCTATATATAAAACTAGGATGAATTAAGGTTTATTGGCTAATGAATTGTATTCAAAATTATACATATTAAAAATGTACAACAAATCACAACACCAGTGGCAAAATTGACACTGTTAAAAGAAAGTCTGAAAATAATTATGAAAATAATTAACAAAATGAAGTGCTTAGATCAATGTGCTTCCCATCAGTGCCAAAAGTCTATTTGTAGCTTCCACTCATCGAGATTTTGCGTTTAGCTTCATCCATATCACTTAGTATTGAAAAGGGTAAAATAATTGAAATGGGCAGTCTATAATTTGATTAAACTTTGTCCTTAGATTCTTCAAAGAACTATAAGTCGAATCGATTTGTACATCTATATATAAAACTAGGATGAATTAAGGTTATTGGCTAATGAATTGTATTCAAAATTATACATATTAAAAATGTACAACAAATCACAACACCAGTGGCAAAATTGACACTGTTAAAAGAAAGTCTGAAAATAATTATGAAAATAATTAACAAAATGAAGTCATAATGACGCTTGGCTTACATTTTTGCTATGTCACTGTTTGTCAATTTAGCTCAAAAGTGGTTTGCTTCCCACCAAACACCTAAAGCCAAAGGCCAATATGTGACAATGTGACTAATCTTTCCAATTACTTAAGCACAATGATAACCACCCCTAAAGAAAAGCCACATCAAATGAATCTTATTCTGCTCCACCAATATTCACCAGAGAACTAAGACTGTAAGCTGCAAATAATTTTCAAAATTTAGTATAATTATTTACTTTGTTGATCATTTAGAAAATCATCTGTCTTATAGGATTGCAGTAGTCTGAATTCAATACCAACTAAAGATTAAAGTTCCTGGGTACTGCATCTCCAGCTCAAAGCAATTCAAAAGCAGCAAATGGGTCTTCTTTTATATTTGTGACCTTGACAGTCTCCAACAGAGCTGAAAGGCAAATCCATTGATTAGGATTTGTGAGCTTGATGTCTAAAGAGGTTTTATAGCAGTTGTCTTACCTAACAATAAAAGTAGGAACTGATTGAGAAATATGCTTGAGGACTCAATGAATTGGTTGAAAAGTAAATTGTGTGGGGAACATCTCTTGGGTGCTAAGTCATACTTTAACAAAGAACCTTTGCACACTATGAGACCTGCATCACCAAATACAAGAAATATTAGAGATGATGATGTATTTAGTTTGGGAAAAGAAATGAAAATATTGAAAGTTATGAGCTAAATTTAGCTCAAAATTTTACTTAGTCCACCCATTTTACATTACAAATCCCTTATTCAAGTTTGGTAGGTTAGATGGCATTTTAGAATGAGTGACAAACAAACACCTTATATGTCAAAGGGGCAACAATATTGTTAACCTAACTAACCAAAAAGGATTAGAAACAAATTAGTGTGAAATGGCCTAAATACTTCAAGACCACAACACAAATCCTCCATATCCATGGATAGATGACACATTTGTTTATGTATTTTTCAACTTTAATTAGCTCACATGGTCATGGCTTAGGTTGCTTGCTTTGAAATATGAGGTATTTCTTTATGTTAGTTTTACAACACATGCGATAACCTGCTTAATTAAGTTAGGATAATAAAAAAAACACCTAACATTTTGACTAATAAGCATGAATAAATGATATTTTGGGTGATGTATCAGCTTCATAAACCTAGCTGAGGCCTAGGGCAAACACATCAAGACAGATAAGCCTAGTTCCAAGGTGACATGAAATGAACCTAAACTAAGCCAAGCAGTTGACTTGGTTGATACATTCTCTTGTCAATAGTATTGTGGTTTACGGCCTAAAAAGTAGGTTATTAGATAACAAATGTAAACAAAAGACCAGGCATTGCTTGTCATATGAAAACCTATCAAATATGCAGAACTGTCTGTTGGTCAAATTTTTACTTTTCTCGAAAAAAATCTGTAGCTGGAAATAAAAAATAAATAAATATTGGTTAAAAAAAATTACATATTTATGTAATTTGTCTTTAAAAACTTTTTAGCACATTATTTTGTGGGCCTGATAGCAAATAGTTATTGTATTAAAATGTCTTTAATACCATATTTGTAATATAATAGCTTTGTAGAATATTGAAGTCTGATAGTTAACATTATTATTTTCATCTTTATTTAATGTTCAAAATCGTTTATGTTGAAGTCTTGAACTTGGATTCTTTGAAAGACATTTGAATGAAAATTTTGTTATTGAATTTTGAGCTAACGTGCTTGAACTCATGTCAGCTGATTCGATCTATCAAAATAGAATGACAACTTATATATATATATATATATATAAGTTTAAACCTTTTTTAGCCAATAGAAAGTATACCTAGAGATAGATTAATAGAATTTTGTATATGTTATTCTGTTAAGAGCTTGATATTTAATTGATAATCAACTTAGATTATTCAAGCAAGTATATGAGCATACAAGAATTTTTCGAGAGATTCAACATCAATTATCACATCTATGTGCATCACCAAATTTGCTAGAGTATTATTGCTCAATTTTCCCATTTACTAGAACATGCATATACGAAGAAGCCTTGTGACTCTCGAATACAAAACCTTGGAGTAGGCACTACTTAATGGTGTATTTTAAGCCAATTAGTTTGTTGTTTGAAGTTTGGGTTGGTGAAGATCTTGTTCTTCTAATGTGAAACGTTTGACAATGGATTGTAGAAATTTTTTTTTATTATCTTTATCTATTAATGATGTTGATTTGTCATTTGAAGAAAATTTCAATGTAATATAAGGGATTAGGCCTACATCACCTAATATCTCCAACATTATGCCTTAAAACTAGGCTTTATATATTCCTCTTGTTGATGCGACGTAATATGATGCAGGACAAATTATGTTAGGAGGATAACATTGAGCTAATGTAACAAGATCCAAGATAGAGGATATCTTGTTTTTTTATAAATTATATATTAGATCACCAAAAGCGACCCATAATGAGCTCGTATAAGGATTTTATCAATGATTTAGCATATTAGATTATTATTAAGTTATAATAGGTCATTTACAAGACTCATAGATAATTCTTGTTTAATTTTGCATTTTTTTTAATGAGATATCCCTATGACCTAAGTGATGCCTAAATCACCGTTTAAAAGGATTTTAGAAATAGCAGTAGTTTTCATAAAAAATATGTCAACTTGTTCATGACTTATTGACACAACAAAAATATTTTGGAGTTATTATTTAACTCATTTCTGTTTTGTTATTTGTGCTTTTGTCCAAGGCCTATAGTTGACTTGATTTTTTTGGTACAATGAGCTCTTTTGTAGCTGCTTTTGTCTTGCATCAAATAGCCAAGTCTTTAAAATCTAAAATAGACATTAGACCATCGACATAGGTAAGAAAAGTATTAGACATATGATTAGAGGGTAGAGACACTATTGCAATTAGGGGTTTAAAAAATGTGTTAGGTATAGACATTTTGGATTATTCTTGTACGATCAAGTTAGTCTTAGTTTTCTAAAGGCTAAAGCAAACGATGAAAAGATAATTAATATCATTGTAGCAAAAAAATAATTGTAAGACATGTAGAAGTTTTAGAGCACATTCATAGAGATGGCAAGTTGTATATAGAATAAGTATAAAAAGGACCTCAAATACAAATCTAACATATGTATCATAGGCCTATCATAAGGATCATGGTAAGAAATATAATGTCTCCTTAAAGATTGTTTTTGGTTGGTTTATAGAGGATTATTTTGAACAATTTTGACATTGTTTAGGACAATATTTCATTTAGATGCCTTTAAAACCATAGAAAGAGATGTCGTTAGTAGATCACAAGATATAATCATTTATAGAAGACCAAAAGTCACGATTGTTGATGGAAAATCAATAGTTATGCTTATATAAATCTTTTGTTCGTTCTTTAAAAAAATAACTTACTCTTTAGCTTGATAGCTGGAGATGCTCTTACAGTACATATTCTTAGGAGAGAGAATTTTGTTTTCTTCAAGGTTTGTTCTAGAATTTTTTTGTTCTATTTTAGAATCTTTAAATAACCATATGTATATCTAAAGTTGTTAGTAAATGCATGTTAGACAATTTATTATCATACATATTTAATGTGAATGATATAGACTTTTTCACTCAATATCATGAAATACTTGTCATAAAACATTTAATAATGAACTGTATAATTTTATTCAAACACAAATGTTTATAAAAAAAATCAATTAAGCTACATAGTCACACAAGATTCTACCTACATGAAAAAGACAGGATTCTACTTTATATTTATTTTATTTTTAAACATTTATCATAACTTTGCATTATTTTAAAATAAGGATTCCTAGAACAACAACAATGAGAAAATGACCTCGCATAAGTAATATAGCTCATTTTTAATTTGTTGGCCAACTAGTTTTTCAAGTGTTCCAATCATTGAACTGTTTACATTAATTTGTTCTTATATTAAATATTATGTATTAAAAAATTAATATTTTTCCTCAGCATAGATATAAAAAAATAATGCATTTTGCTAGAAACAATTAAGAATGGATAGCTTTAAAAAAATCTATTCACCTTTCATAGTCACACCATCATATAACTCTACTTTTTTTATTTTAATTATTTAATATTTTGTGATAATTACATAAAATAATCACTAGAGCTACCTTTATAGAAAAAGGAATAAATTAACAAAACTAACAAAATAAAATAACTCCAAAGTTTATTTCAATTTTAATATTCATTCATTTTTCCCTCACTTAGTAGCATGCATTACCTTTGTTTTTTTTTAATTTTTTATATTTTGTAAATATTTAAAATTATTTTTTTGTATTTAAATGGTGATGAAAAAAAGATCATGGTATCCATATAGGTTACTTGTAAAATTGAAGTGGGTCCCACGTGTGGGAAACGAAGCTAACGAATGGTCAATATGTGTAGCTCATCCCTTGACTGGAAAAAAATAAACGTTGGTGGTGGGTTTGGTGAACGCAATTCTTCTTGAGGAAGAATTAAATAATATAATTAATATTGGATGGACCGAGGGTAACAACGTCAAATGGGTTAGGTAATGATATGGTAAACGGTCACTCAAACATGGGACAGCACAAAAACACATACCTATATGGAAAATTCTCTTAATTAATTGTTTTACAAATTAGATTATTTTGATTTTTTTTAAAAAAAATATCACTATAGCTAATTAACATCAATTTAAGCACATGAAATTAGTTCAAATTTTAAACAAAATCACAGATGTTAATCATTATATGTTTTTTTTAAATTAGATTAATTTTGTGAATACAATGAAAAACATGATTTTTTTCATTAGTATTAAGGTCGATTAAATTACTTTGATTTTCAAAATTAATTTTATTTTCTCTCTCATTCTATCCATCTCTTCTCTTAATCTTTTTTTTTCTTATTGATAACAACTATGTTATCAGGTTTTCTATTTAGCAAAACATTGGACAAGGATGTGCTTATGATTTAAGTTGCTTCAAAGAATAATGGCATGACCCTTATGGTGGATATTGAAATTGTGATTGTGGTCCTTATCTTGAAAGATCTTAAAGCATCAATAAGTGATATATTATACTTTTTTGGTTTATTTTCCAATAAGCAATGAGATTGATATTGAATGATCATTGATGGTCATAATATGTTGTAATTTTTATGTTGTCGTGTTAGAAATGAACACTCTCAAATAGAATATTCAGGAGCTTGTTCATTAGAGAAGGAGATGACAACTCTATGTCTCATTACCCAAAGGAGCAAAATCAACATAACAAATTATTTGTCTTTCTTCACACACCAAAGGTTGTTATAGAAGAAGTCATAAGGGTCCTTTATTGAGAGTAGAATGAGAGGATGGATTGGTTGCTTATACAAGAGATAATTGTGGGACAACCTTTAAAAGGATTATTAATTTATTAAATAAGGATAGGGCATCCTTAACAGTCAAGGCCTTAACTCCTTATGGAATCAAAGTTTCTAAAATCAACCTTCTAGATAAAAACTAATGTGAATTTGAGAAAAAGGGTGTGAATGTGCTTGGGTTAACATTTCTAATTTTTGTGACTTTAGCTTTCCAAATTATGTCTATCAAGTCTAAACAAATCTTGGAAATTCAAAAAAAGGTGTGAATTTTCTTGTGCAAGTCTTGAAGAGGAGGAAATTGTTATTCAAGAGGTCAAAATATACTCAAAAGAGTAACAAATCTTACATTTTAAAGGGATCCACTCATAGACATCCTCCACTTGAATAAGCAACTAAGAGGAAGCATGATTTGAATGGGAAATGAACTCTAAGTGTTGATCTTATTGCACTCTTTAGTAAATGTGAGACACGAGTTTGTAAATGTGAGTTGATCCATCATGATAGGTTTCCTAATATAGCTTGCTAACCTAAAAGAGGAAGGTGGTTACTTGAGCTGAAGGGGAAGACCATGAAACTTAAACCAAAGTAGAATCCTATCAAAGTTTTATTTGTATAGAATAAGGTGAATGACTGAATGTTTCAAGACCAACATATGATAACCAATCAACCAAACTCTGAATTATTAGTGGGGCAATTCAACATAACTTATCTCAAGATTGATCCTTTTGAGGTGCTATCATCAAGTTTCATCATCTTATTAAAGGATATAGAAGAGGTAGTCAATAAACCCCATCATCAACTAATGAAATCCACTGCAAAACCTTGAGCAAAGTCAATGAAAGTGGTGATAAACTTGTTGGGAGCTTTTAAAACTATTCTAGGACTTTCTCTTCGAAGAATGTGGAGATCTAATACATGTCTACATTTACTACAATGCATGATGTCATCACCTTGTCAAACTCCTCCCATAGATTTAACTTGATTTCTTCATAATTATGGAAGGTTTTCATCAAGTAAAGCTTAAATTTGGACATATCTACTATGGAGGTTTTTGGGTGAATGAAGAGGGACAATCTTCCTAATCTTGCTCTCACTCAACAAGTGAAGGAGAAATGGCAAGCCACCTGATTAACTTGATTCCTTTCACTTGAAGTCTAATACTAGTAGATTTGTGTGGAGGAGGACTAATGTGGGTTGGAGGCATTAGTTCTAAGTCAAACTCATCTACATTTGGCTTGTTGATTCAAGAGGTAGTGCTAGAGCTTGGATTGGTTGTTGTAGCCTTGGAGCAATAGCCTCCAATGATAGCACATGCAAAGCAAGAGGTATGGCTAGTGCAATTGGGTTACTTGTAAGGACCTAGGGTACCCCAAAATAAGCAAGATCTTACATTGCCCAAATAAGGCTATAGCTTGCACTTGACTTGGTGAAGAAAAAGCCATTGTGTCCCTAAAATTTTTAATGTAGGATTTAGCATTTTTTGAAAGAGCATAATTTGCACTCGACATTAGAGGGCCTGCCACTTAGAGGAAATTTGGAGATAGTGGAGAATTGCCAAAATATGATTTCAAGTGAAAAATGCTTGATAAGGTCAAAAATCAAATTGTTAAAAAAGTTAAAAGGAGATTCACTATTGAGTTTTGTTATAGGATTTTCAAAGGCTTTATAGAATGCCAATAAATCTCTAGGAATGTGAATAAGAAACTCTATTACTCAGTAAAGTTATCTCTTTCGAGTGACTGGTGGCTTAGCAATGGTGAAGATATAATGTCTTAACTAAATAAATCTTGAGACAAGCAAGTTAGCTTTTTAGTTACTACACAACATATGAATAAGATGATCATTCAAATGGACAACTTAAGGATTCACTGCATCTTAAGACTGGAGCTCATGTAAAGATTTCTTCTCATCAAACATCAAAACGAGAACAATTTTGATTTGTACTTCAAACCCATTATGAACAACTTTCTACGTGTCAATCATATTATGTAAGGTTTGATTGTAAACCATTATTATATATCCCAACAGCAACTAAACAAGACTCCAACGACAAAAAAAAATATAAACAACTAAACTTCAAAGGTGATCGGATCTTGGAATTGCAAAAGCAAAAGGACCATTCGTTGGGATGTTGGCATTGGAACAAGGTAATACGTTTTCAAATCATGAGGTAAATAACCCAATCTCCCTTCCTTCCTATCTTTCTTTAATCATACCATCTTTTTTCCTGTTTGTTTTCTTTAGGAGGGTTTGGTGGGCAGAGAGAATCCTCTCTTGCACAGACGCTGACTCCCAGTTGATACATTTTCCATACATCGCCATCATTAACAGATCCCTCATATTTTCCTCTTCCTCTCCGTATGCAAGGAAAACCCAATATATATATATATACGTGTGTTTGTGTGTGTGCTCTCTACTACCAAGCTCTGTGGCAAGCTTGCTTGCTATGTGCAAGCACGTCCTGTTACGTTTGAGTGCTATGCACATATAAAGAAACAAAAGAGATAACAAGAGGAGAAGGAAGGAAGAAGAGAAGGGTGAGGGAGACGGAGATGGGACGAGGCAGAGCTCCCTGCTGCGAGAAGGTGGGATTGAACAAGGGCTCGTGGACACCGGAGGAAGACGTGCGGCTCATCAGCTATATCCGAAAGCATGGCCATGGCAACTGGAGAGCTCTCCCCAAGCAAGCTGGTACTCCTCTCGGCCTGTCACTCTGTTCTCTCCTTCCTTAATGGAATTGTACTGGATTTATTCTGAAGCAACTGCATTTTCTTCTTGTCATATGCACGCTTAGGCTTGCTGAGATGTGGAAAGAGTTGCCGTCTCCGGTGGATCAACTACCTTCGACCCGACCTGAAGCGGGGCAATTTCAGCAAGGAGGAGGAGGATACCATCATCAATCTGCATGGATTACTGGGCAACAAGTTAGTCTTCTTTCATGGCACCTTACTTGTTAATGCATGTCGAAGTCATTTCATCATTTAGATACCATTAAATGAAGGTGGTCAAAGATCGCCTCCTGCCTGCCGGGGAGGACCGACAACGAGATAAAGAACGTGTGGAACACCCATTTGAAAAAGAGGCTGAAGGCAAGCCACCAATTTCACCCGTCCACCACACCGAGCTCCCCCTCATCCGGAACGACATCCCTCTCCGGCGACCGCCCGACGGATGGTGAGGTTCTCTCCGTGGACAACTTCGACATCCCATTAGATTCCAACCATGGCATGTGGGAACTCATCCACGATTCCCCCCTTTCTCCGCTTCAGCAAACGGTCGACACCACCGGCGTCCCGTCGGAGGTAACGGACCCGGTCGACGACATCCTCGGCCTGCCCATCGAACCGGATCTGTGGGGCGACTTCGAGTCTTCGGCATCCGCCGACGAAAAGCAGGGCTGGCTGACCCTCTTGGAGGAGGAGCTTGGGCTGTTCGACGGCGGCGATAGCAATGAAGCAGAGATGGA
Organism: Vanilla planifolia; assembly: GCA_023846275.1. NCBI lineage: Eukaryota > Viridiplantae > Streptophyta > Magnoliopsida > Asparagales > Orchidaceae > Vanilla > Vanilla planifolia. Next base: position 20,437,444 of record CM043865.1, read on the forward strand.
CACGGTGGCGGCGGAGGAGGAAGGAGATCCGGTGAGAAGCTACTTCCACCGTAGCCCATCATCTGCGTCAACCATGCAGCTCCTTGACTCTGTTGTTCTCAATTCGTCAGAAACAACAGAGACCAATTCTTAACGTATGTGCTTACGTCTATACTTGTTTTTGGGTCAAAGGTTAGGTCTTCAGAAGCTGAGTTCATTTTAGCAGCTTAAAATATGAATGGTTGCTGCTAATTTATATGACCTTTGTGCATATTGGTGAGAGAGGCAGAAGAGTTATTAGGTGAGTGGTGGTTATGTAGTCAAAAACGAAGAAGAAGCTTAAGCTTTATGTAATGGAAGCTTTTCTTTCTTGATTTATGAAGTGAGGTTGTTGAGGGCTCACCTCATATCTCTTTCCTTCTTGTGTAATTTGACCTGTAGTAGCTGAGAAGAATAGTTTTTCCACTGTGTTTGGTTTCTTCAGAATAAGACATCAATTAACTAACAAAGGTTAGTATTCCAAGTAAAATCAATGACAGGATTGCTGACATGAAGATTGTTCAATAAATGTTTAGGAAGTTTTTTGCAGATTTAAATCTTTCTTCTTTTTCTTCATTTCATGATGGTTGCCCCCAATGGTGAAAGATGCAATTAAATGATAAAAATATATGATAATCATTGTTTGTCTAGATTAGAGTGGATCATTTGGTGGGTTAGGCCGAATCTTGTTTGATGTTTTTATCTAAGTTCATATTAGTCTAAACTCCTGTAGTTGGATGGGGTTGCTCATTTTCGTTTGGACTAGTGGCCTGTCATGATCAATCAAGTGTTTATATACTTTTCAAACAATGAATTAGCTAAGAAAACTAATCAACTAATTTAGAAATCAAAAGTATGAGAATTAAATAAAAGCAAACTTTGCATCTATTATATAACAATATTTACTATTTAATTCTTCCAACTTTGAAATCCCATTTTGATTCTCCACAAATGCACTCATAATAGTGATTTTTGGGCTAAATATGAGCTCAATTTACTAATATTCAAAGGCCCAACCTTCACCTGCCTTTGAATGGATTAAACATTGCTTGTAGTTGGCCATTGTCACATATTTAATTCCTCTAATCTTAAAGAATTCCTATGATGATTTTCATCAAAGGCACTCATAAGAACGATTTCTAAGTCAAGTATGAGGTCAATCTACTAATATTCAAAGGCCTAGCCTTGATCTGTTTTTTCAATGGATCAAGCATTTAGTGTAGTTGGCATGTTCACACAAATTTAATTCCTTCAACCTTAAAAGATTTGTCATAAATAGTATTCAACCCATGATGATTCTCATCAGATGCACTTGTAATAGTGATTCCTAAGCCAATTTCAATGGTTCAACCTTGACATGTTTCTTCAATGGATCAAGCATTGGGGGCAAAGAAAATGTAGCATCACACTTGTTTTCATTCATCTAATTTTAATTTTGTATTATAAAATTAATTGGTACTTATTTTTAATTATGTTTTATATGATGCAAATTATTTTTATATTTTTTATAAATCTTTGACATATTATGTTATTTTGTAAAAATCTTGTTTGAAAATTATTATTACAATAGACTAACATTTGTATTTTAATGAGTATACAAATAAGAGAAAGAAACAACAAACAAACAAAGAATCATTAAAAATGTCAAAAGCTTTTCTTTTGAAAACAACACACTAATGTGATGATGAAAGAGCACACATAATAGTGATTCCTAAGCCAAGTATGAAATCAATCTACTAACATTCAAATGCTCGACTTCTCCGTGCCATTTTAATGGATCAAGCATTGGTGACAAAGAAATTGCAGTGTCATGTTTGTGTTTCATTCATCTAATTTTAATTTCATTTTATAAAATTAACTGTTTCATATTTTCAATTAAGTTTCTGTGTGGTGCAAATTGTTTAATAAATTGTTTTGTAAAAATCTTGTTTGAAAATTATTATTACAATAGACTAATTTTTGTGTTTTAACAAGTATAAAAATAAGAAAAAGAAACAACAAACAAATAATCACGAGAAACGCCAAAAGTTATCATCTTGTGAAAAAGATTTTAGCTATAGTGGTAAGCTAGTTTGCACTACATAATAACAAAAACATACTACAATTTTATTTTAGAAGTCGTTTTTCTCATCTTGTGAATACAAAGTTATCATCAACCTTGCTACATTTCTTAATCCTAACCAATCCATCAAGCATGTTAATATTTTTTGTCTATCTTGTTTCTTTTTTGTCTTAATAAAAGTAATTAACCTTGCTACATATCTTAAACAATATTTCAAAAAACATCATATTAATTACTCAATGCAGTTTTTTTTTTTTTTTTTTGTTGAATCACACAATCAATTAAGAAACAAAAATTTTTCGATTGATTTTTAGTTCTATACTATGTTCAATTGGCTAAAACTTAACAAAATTGGAAATAAAAAGAATGAAGATTGAAACAACATAAATCCTAGCAAAATTATATTACATTTGGGTTGTCTTAACAATAGAGTAGAAGCGTCTTGTTTATGTTGGTCAATTGGGTTGTCAACAATAGAGTAGTGTTTATGTTGGTCATTGAATCAATAATATTTAATAGAAGGATAATCCCTATTGGCACAAGATTGTTTTGTTTGGTCATTGTTTCAATGATCCAGATTTCAGCAAGTTCAATAGCTTGTACTATGTTCGATTGGGTAAAAACATAGCAAAATTGTAAGTAAAAGAATGAAGATTGAAACATCATAAATCTGAGTAAGACATCATCTGTCTTATTATAAAGACTCGTTCCAGAAGAAGCACATAAACCTCGTCAGTTCTGTAAACTATTTGTTAGCTCAATCAAGACAACACTGTCAAGTGTTCCATAAACTTCGTAGATGGAGTCTTTAATGCAACACCTCCAAGCTCCTCTTTTGAGTATTTCCTGTAGACTACAGTGAGCTTGCTATCTGGTACTGAAGAATGAAATCCAACCATAAGCTTCACACAATCCCTGCCATCCAACAAAAAAAAACAACGTGATTTCATTAGTTTCTGCCTACCAAAAACTACCCACTTTGAACTTCGAAGCATACATCAGCTGCTTTTCCGAGTAGCTTGTGTGGTACTCCAAAGTTTTGTTCCACAAAGGACTCTTCTTCAAAGTGCACCTTGCAGCATACACAGCGGAAGCAGCAACCATGGAAGGGGAATAAACGAGCATCGAATAGTGCATTAGTGCCAGCTCCGCAAAGAAGAATGTCATGTATTCCATCTGGGTAAGGCAAAATTACACTAAGGTTGGGATACTGTGCAAAAAAGAAAGACATTGTCTTTACCTCCTTATCAGAAACTGCAGCCTTCAGAAACCTTAGAATGAACACATAAGCTGTAGGAAAGGTCAAGCTCCAGTCAAGCTTGTTAAGGATTCCTTTCTCCATTTTGAGAATTTCCTCCCTTGAATAAGCCTGATCCGAGATGCAAATGAAGTCCTTGACCTACACCAAATCATTCATTTAAACAACACACTACTTCTGTGTAAACTTGTATAAGCAGTATTTTGTTTACCTCAGGAGCCCAGATTTCTTCATACTTGCAAGCAATGAGCATGGCACTCACTCCAACAAGCTGAAGCTCTTTCCTCAGAACATGCTCCACTGAGAGGTAGCGGTCGATGATATGCATGGTGAGATAGAGGGTTTCAGGCATCAGCTCAAATTTGTGGTGCACCTCAATAAGCCAATCCACAAGTATGGATCTCATCTTTGCATTTATCTCCACCTGTGAACCCATGTAATCCCCTGGGCGGCAGAGTTTCTGCACCACCCAACAAACAAGCATCATATGAGATGAGCTAAGAAGGCATTAATGATTTGGGTAAAAAGTTTCAATTGGAAGTTGACAACCTCATGCTCCTTGTAGAACTTGTACAAGTCCTCAACGTATTCCACCAAAGCTAACTCATTGTCTGCATCTGCGGCATCAATGTCTTGGATCCCACATGCAATCTTATTAAATGCGTAGACAAAAATTGGTGACAAGCTTCATACAACAAATGAGATTGCTTGTTCCTGAAACTACTATTGTTGAAGTACCTTGCTACGAGCTGATAGCACAGAAGATAGGGAATGAATTTTCTTCTTTGAAGACGTGGCATTGGAATTTCTCTTTTCTGGCTGTACCTTTTCTTTTGTTTTTGGGCTGATATCAATCACTACCTCAGGCCTTGAAGTTTTGAAGTTTTTAACAACAGGTTTCTTCTTTGCAGCGCCATCAGCTGGTGGAGCTACTTGCTTCTAAAAAAAACCCAAGAAGGGAAAACGATGCATCTGCTTTCAAAAGTACAAATGTTACCAACCACAGAGTAAATTGTATGCAGTTTTACCTTATTAGCGGCAGCTGCTGCTGCTGCTTGTGCATTGGCCAGCAGCTGAGCTCCAAAACTTCTAAAGACAGGGCAAGTAATGATGAATTACTAGGAGCACAATCAGACTAGAAATAATCTAAATGGTCGATAAACACACAAAAAAAATGGTGGACATAACCAAATACCTTGTTATTGGGCGGGTGATTGGCTTTCTGGAGAAAGGAACAAGAGAAAGTGTTTTAACATGTTAGTGGGGTACAAGTAACTTAATTAAGAGATGGGTAATGGCTATTATCATCCTTAGTACCCGTCAGTGATATGGAGATTGACCAGATTGCCAATATCATCCAGGGCCTTCCGATTCTTTGCATCCCCGGGAGCCAAAGTTGCCTTCTGCTTGCCAGTGGGAATGACGGCCCCTGCAAGAAAACGGAAAATGAGAGAATACCAGAATGCTTAATGTCTGATGAGGAAAGATGGCTCAAAAACGTCACAATATTATATTTTGAAGAGGATGTGAAGAGATGATTTTAAGTACATTCTGTTAAAATCGATCGAAGATGTAGGAACAATGAATGGAAAGCGAAAACATGGGTAGATAATACGTAGCAGAAACCATATAAAGAACATTATATAGAAAGAAGAACGAGAGATAACACTTGTTAGACACAGAAAAGTTGAGTCGAAGGAGATCGATTGGGATAAGCAAGAAAAAAAAAAAAAAAAGAAACCAATCGCTAGAATTGATTAAAGAAGCATACGGGCAACCATTTTACCTCTCTGCTTTTGATGAGCTGCAGCAAGATCCCTCGTTGCCATCTCCCCCTCTCTTTCGTCGCCTTCCCTCGACCCAAAGATGCTGGTCAACACAGCAGAGAAAAGGGTTTGAAGGCGAGTGCTCAGCGACTCCCCCACTTCGGTGCTCTGCCTCGCCGCCGTACCTGCAGAGAACCCTAAAGCAGTAGTTGCAAGGAAACAAGAGATTTCTCCTTTTTCACCCTTCACCGTTCTGGGTTTCTCTCCTCCCTTAATCTCTCGTGCCTCTCGACCACCGTTCTGGGTTTCTCTCCTCCCTTAATCTCTCGTCCCTCTCGACCCCCAACCTCTTGTTCTTTCGTTCTGCTTCACTTCCTCTGTGATCGGGCACAAATATAAAGGAAGAAAGCTTACTATATTATTTTTTATTGGACGGATGCGCAACTCAAACGGTCGAATTGTCCAAGAGATCTCGGTGGTCCGAACTAGTCAATCCAATGGTGCGGGATGAATGATCCGTTTGTATTTTAGCCGTTGTAGGGACTACCTGTCCGTTAACTTATCATGGCAGTGTAATTAAATTTAAAGTGGCTTACGCAAAAATAACCGTTGGGTCCTTGCGCCTGAACTTAACTTTTTGTTGTTTAGTGCTGTCTTCGTTTTAGTTAACTTGATCACGAGGAAGACCGGAACCATTTTAGATATGCACCATCACAAGCATTTATTAGGAAAATAGTTTTGTACATGTCTATTAATAGATAATAGATAATAGATAATAACTATGAAGCACTAAAAGAAATTTTAACAATAAAGGTTACTCCAAAAGGTTTATCTCTCAAAACAATGATTTTATTATTTATTTAAATAATTTTTTTTCAAATTAAGTTATATAAGATAATTTTAATTAGATTAACTAAGATTCAATATTTCATGAATTAGTTAAGAACTCATTAATATTTTAATAAAGGTTCATAAAATAATTGATATATATATTAACAAACTTTTTCACTTATTTCTTAATATTTTTCACTTATCTATTTTATAAAACATTAAGTTAATTCGAGTGCAATCACAAAGGTTACTCATTAATATTTTTCACTTATCTCTTTTATAAAACATCAAGTTAATTTGAGATAATTGACTCATTGTGATGAAGAATAGTTTGGAATAAAGCAAACAATAAGTATTATTAAATTAAAACAAATTATAAGTGCATATTTGTTTATGAGAAGCAACAAGGTGTTAAATAGAGAAATTATTTTTTTGTGATTTTTCTTTAATTATTTAGCTTTGTATTGGTAGAGTTCTCTTTATGGTTTTTTTAAATAATTTTTTCTATCTATGAGCTTGTCATAATAGTCTATTAATATTTTTAATTTATATTATGTTTATTTGAACTATGTCTTTTGTATTATAACTCATTTTTTGTTACACATTTATTACTATTCGTATGATTGCTAAGCATTATATTTTTTTAAGAAATGTATTGACTTTGTTATATGGATAAATATTTTTAAAACTTTTAATAAAATAATCAATAACAATTATTTCTTTTAAAATAAATTAATATTTAAATGACTAATAAAATGCTCAATATGAGTTTTATGACAACTTGAAATCCAACATGAAAACTTTTTTCATGATATGTTATGGCTAAAGTTTACATCCAACATTTCTTTTATAAAATTTATAGAATATAATAAAATTTTTCTAACACAAGATCCATTATCATCTATGAACTCTCAACTCTATTAATATGCATATGCTTATATGTAATCTTTAAAACAAAATGAACAACTTCAAAGAACAAAACTAAAAATGAACGAATGTATAGATGAAAAAGCATAATGCACAAATCTTTGAAAAATTAAATGAAAAATAAAACATGATTTCAAGTTGTCATATAATATAAAAATTGAATAAATAATAAATAATTTTCACTTATAATACATATTTTATAAAAGTTATAGAATACAACAAAATCTCTCTAATTCAGGGTCTACTTTCGTTGTATGTAATATTTTTTTATCTTTTCTTTCAATTTTTTTCATTCATCCAATAACAATTAAAATTAATCTCAAAACTCATCAACACCTCTCAAAAATACTCTCTAAAGAACACTAATGTTCTCCAAAAAGTACACCACAATAATATATTATTAATCCCACCTTAAGACGTTAAATGAATTACTAAAGATTTTTTAATCTTTATTTGAAAACCTTTACGTGACAAAAAAAAATATCATTTATTTAATTATTTTTATAAACTATTCATTTAGTTCTTATAACATCATCATCTAAAAACTTCCTATCAACCCACAAGTATTAATGATATTTATTTAAGTTGTTACTAATAATCTTTTAAAAAAATTTTATCCATTCAAACAATTAATCATAAAATTTCATATATGACAATTTAATTAAATTAATTCCTAAAATTAATTTAATACTAAATTCATTTAATACTCCTATCCATTAAATATCATAATTCCATAACACTCGCATATCCAACAATACAAACAAGACCTCCACCAATCATCACCACTAATCATCAACATTCATTCATGACACCAAAAGTTGTCTCTCTGATACATATCATTGAGAGAAGGTGTATCACAAATGTTTCTTTGATTATAGATGAACTTCTTGAGATAACCATGAAGATGTGTCACACACACTCAATTATTCACAACCACTCATCAAATGCTTCTTTTAACGTACCTATGGCGGCATATGAATCCTTGTCGTCACTTACAAAGAACAAGCAGCGGTTCAAACCATTGCTGAAACTTGGGAAAATAACTAGTTAAACGTTTGCTTTAATAATAGAGCACAATCTGCACTTCTTTGCAAATTTATTCCATAGCGGTTTCTTCACCTTCTTTACAACAGTCATATCATAGTTGTTGGTTAGAACCCATCAAACGTTCACATTTGTAAAGTATATATCCCTCAAAGTACACCATCAATCGAAGAACATCACCTGCTGCCTACCCATAAACATTACAAGCTACTTATACATAAATACAATTGGCCTATGCACTGTCTTAGAGTTATGCCCAATAACAACCACTATAAAAACAATATACAAATCCTTACTTATTAGACACTGCATCTTAATAGAAATAGCTGAATGGTGTCAAAAGCAGCAAGAAATATGTTATGTAATAGTCAAAATCAATTAGTTTAATTGGTAAAGAGTTTAAAAATTTTAATCAAAGTTTAAATATCAACATTCCATACTTGATTCCCCTACTCAAATCAGGCTTAGCTTTCCTAATCTCCCTTCTCATGTTCTAATTGATAAATCACCTTTCTACCACTAAGTATAATTACTGCTTGTTTGTTTGTTTAAACTTTCGTATCATCTTGAAAAAAAAATCAGATATAAGGTAACTGGATAAGTGAATAGAATTTGAAACTTTTAAATTTAATAAATGTGAGAATTTTTATTATAAGAAGGGTTACTTTTATAAGTAGATTGCAATAGTCGTATTATATATGTGAACCCTAAAATTGGTACGAAAATGTGTGATATTATAGAGAAAATTTCTTGGAACTTAGTAAAAAAGATTTCACTCAAATTTGACTTAAATTGATGAGTTTATCAGGAGCCCATGTTAATAAAATAATAAACGTTTTCAAAAATAATAATAAAATAATATAATAAATCCTCAATTAAAAAAAACTTATCGATTAAGAAGGGAAAGTCGAGAAAGGGAAGCAGTGAGCTTGAGGAGGGGAATTTCACTCGAGGGAGAAATATTGAAGGAATTCTATTTAGGAACAAGAAATTACAACAAAAATCAATTTCTAAGACAAATTTAGTTTTTCACTTAATTTTAATTTAGTTTTCTTAAATTTTTTAGAGAAAAACAATCCTATTCATGTGATTTAATGTTGAGATTGAATGTGGGAACATGTAGAAGGTGTCAATGATGCTAATTAAATTTTGGATGCATAGAAATAAAAAAAATGTAATTATGTACAAAAACCTATGACCTCAGGTCTCTATTTGATGATCTTTCGAGAAATTGGATAGCCTATTAGAGTGCTGAAGAAGAAGAGAAGTTCTATTAGATGCTCATCAAGCGGTCTATTGGTTGATCGAATAGTCGAATGTAAGATGATCAGACTATCCAACAATGCAACTAAAATATGGGGTTGTGAGCAATGAATGATCCAACGAGAATTGGGAGCAATTAGACAAAGTGTTGTATGCACATAGTATGGCTTCATAAAAGTGACCAAACAATCCAATGGCACCAATAGAAAGTCTGATTAAGAGATCCTAGTTAGGTTCAAAAGATTCTATTAAACTTTGAAAATTCAATGAACATAATAAAGCACGAGAAATATAAACGAATATTAATAGAAGATGCACTCTATATATAATTGTGGAGATCAAGGAAAAGGAATAAATACTCCAATTTTCTAGTTAATAAGTAAGAACAATAAATTAGTTCTTGTGATATCTATTATGCACATTACTCAACACTCATTGGATCAGGAGAGAATAAAAGAGAAGAAGAGGAGCCTAGTCATTTTGGTGACTTTTGTCAAACACGATAATAAATAAGCCCCCTCCCAATTAGTTTAGGACATTCAAGGCAAGAGAACTTTGTTGAATTTCTCTTCCTAGGTGGAAGCAATCGAAGATCACCCTCCCCTTAAGCCTGCATGCTCCGCCTTATTATCATTGGTCCTTCACAACCCTAGCCACGCCCAATCAAGGTCTAAAAACCTCTCTTCCTCCACTCCCAAGCTCTTCTTCCTCTTGCCTAAAAATCCTCTTCTACTCCTCCAAGCCTTTATGTTATCTTCGCCATAAAAGCAATTTAAAAAATGATTTGATAAAAGGTTTTGCTTAGAAATACTTAACTATCTTTAAAACAAATTTCAATAATATTTGAGTATTCCTTTAAAATTATGTTAAAAACATATTTGTTACAATTAAAATAAATTAAAAAAAACAAATAAAAACTACATATCTATAATTATATACTATTTGTATTCAATTAAAATTAAGAGAATAACCCAAATGGATTTGTTTGAGAGGAGTTGCTCTTTGGAGAGCAGGTAAACATTATTTGATTATAAAGGTATTCAAAGAAAGACACTTCAATGAAAAATATAAAACAAATCTATTCATGTAATTTCAAAAAGCATTATATAATATTTAATTTATTTACTTATGTCTTTGTATATTGTTATAATTAAATTTGAAAATAGACTTAAAATCATTAGATTATTTAAAATGATAACAAAATCTTATTCAAATAAAACTAAAAGAAATGAAAATGCTTGCAATAAATAGACTCCATTAAAAAAAATGATACCGTTAATACATAAAACATATCTAGCAACCTCCAAAAGCCACTTTGTCTGAGTAATGAATCACTTAAATCTGATGGGTTGTTTAGAATTAGTTAGGGAATAAAGATTAACAAATGAATCATTTACCTAATCGACAACTAATACCAAACTTTTTGTGATAACATTTTTTGTATGTCACGTTATAAATACAGCTGCTAAGTTCAACCAATTGAAAGCACTACAATGTTATTTAATAAAGCAAATGTGCTCGCGCTGAACATTTCAAGCATTGTAAGATTTTATGCTTGTCTTCTTCTCATCATATACTAAATTTTTAAGTTTGAGTTGTTAGATAATGTATACATTGAGTTTGGATTTAAAAGAAGATAATGGAATTTTAACCCTTTGAGAGTTTTAAGGGTGTTATAGAGTAGAAGAAAATGAAAAAAAAAAAAACATAAAGAAGTCTTCACAAGAGAAAAATAAGCTAGATCATATTGAAAACAACTAACTTGAGTTACATAGAGTAATATTGCCCAGGGGCTGACTTGAATTTTCTTCCTTGAATTGGGTGTTTAGGGTTTTATTTATAGCTTGCAAAATATGTGGTATATGTTAACTTTACTTTCAAATGTAGTGAATTATAATTGTATTTTAATGTGTGCCTCTTATTGATATTATCTGATTAGTCTCAAGAGTTTACTCTCGAGAGATGAACCCGTGAGTGAATGGTCCTACAACTTTATCCTCAGATGGCTAGTGCCAAAAATCTTATGCACCAATTGTTGATGTTGGCCATGTGGTTGAGCTTTTCATTAACAGCTAAGATTTAATAGATAGAGTTTTTTTTTATCTTATGATAAATCTTCAAATGAAGTGTATGTTCTTTTTAACCTTCACATATTTGTATCTTTCATTGAGATATCTTTTACAAATCCAACTAACCAATGTTCAAACTATATTATTTTCCTAAGTGACAAATGACATTCGAGGATGTACATGTTGATACATCATCAAAAATTAAGTTAACAACATAGAAACTTAGATTTTATTACAAAAATACATGGATATTAGGCAAAAAGATGCTCAACAATAGTTATAAATAGTCTAATGAAACACAATCATCAAAGAGCACATCACAGAAATAAAAAACGAACCTAACATATTTTAATACCTTGTACATGTTCCCAATTCGTGCAGAAAATTCTTTATTCCATTCATCAACATTCATCAAAAGTACAAGATCAATCTCCATCTCCAGACTCCCTTTTTTTTTTTTTTCTTTTTTCCTCTTAGAAAAATATCATCCAACGAATCTTAAAAAAAACTATAATTACATAACTATATTATTCTAATCACATGATAAGTTCGTTCACATGGACTAATTATCACAAACAAAAGAACAACCAACCATCAATGCTAAAGAAATACTAAAATTGTCACAACTGTTATGTACAACGGTCAACTAATTCCAGACTCCACACCATAAGATTTGGGCTCGGTTCTTCTTAACCTTCTCCATAATTCCTTCTTGAGCTGAAGTCTACCAACTTATTTCTCTGCAAGAATACAAACTCCTCGTTAGTTCCCTTCCCATAAAACACACATAAAAAATATAGAAGACTTACTGGAGGATATCCTTCCATCCAAGATCACCAAAATCCATCTCAGCCCAGGCATCGAACCTTTCTGAGCTCATCTGTTCTTCCAACTTCTGCTCAGGATAGGCAGCCACTAATGAGGGAATCGAGTCATACTCTGCTACAAGATTGCTGCTTGAATGAAACAACATCCTTTGGCCTGCCTCTTCTGCTCGCTGCACAGCAACCGATTGAGCACCATCAGATGCTTGCAGCGGCGCTGCGTCACCCAAAACCCCTGTCGGATCCCATTGTTGCTCCTCCGGCTGCCGATTCACTTGAACCATGTCGGCCGGTGGGGCAGGCGGCGTGCCGAAGAGCTGGTGGATGATGTCCACACTTGGGGGAGCTGAAGACAAGAGCACCGCTTGAAGCAAGCACTGCAACAGCTGCACCCGCGCAAGCGCGCCATCCCATGGAGTCACGGGGCTGCATCCGGCATTGGGGAGCGCGAGAAGACTGGGCAACTTGCAGAGGAGCTCAAGGTCGACCCTCCGTTGATGGGTCACCGGGTCGATGCCCATCAGCAGTAGCTTCTTCTTGATGTGCGTGTTCCAGTAGTTCTTGATCTCGTTGTCTGTCCTCCCCGGCAACTTAGAAGAGATCAAAGACCACCTATAGTTACAACCAAACAACCCATTTCATGACCTCGCATCAAATCATAACATGCCTTGTATTAACAAAATCATTTAACCAGTGTTTTGTTCAAATATTGTCCCTTTTTGGAACTCTTACTTGTTTCCTAGTATGGAATGGAGGTTGATAATGAGCGCCTCCTCCTCGTTGGAGAACTTGCCGCGCTTGATGTCCGGGCGAAGATAGTTGGTCCACCGAAGCCTACAGCTCTTGCCGCAGCGGTTGAGTCCCGCGCTTCTCGGCAGATTCCTCCAGCTCCCATGCCCATGCTTCTCAATGTAATCGACCAGCTTCTTGTCCTCTTCCGGGGTCCATGGCCCCTTCTTCACGCCCACTTGATCGCAACACGGAGATTTCCCCATCCTTGCTTGTTCCACTTCCGAGGAGGAAGATAGACTAACGCGGGGTTTTATACTAGTCTACAGGTCTCGTTGGCTTCTTCGACACTTCCATCAAGCCGCCTTTGCATGCTACAAAGTTTAAGTATACTACCAACGTATGCACGTACTATATTCAACCTCATGCAAATATTGCATATTTCTTGATTTCCTTAGGGCTTTTGTCGAAGCAAAGGTGACAGATGCATATAATATTTGTTTAGGTTGTGTATATAGCCAAGTAGTTGTATGTAAGTAATTCCTTTGGTTTCATGGTCCCTTGCAGTGCAAGGCAATCCCTACATGAAAGGGGACGTAATTAGCAAGAAAAAATTCGAGGGATTAGGTTTACTACATGTGACGTGTCATGTTATGATAGGTCAAATTGGTTTTTTTAGAACAAAAAGTAAACCCTTCACGCAAGACATAGTGGGGTCCAAAATGACCTAAGTAATTTTCATCGGTAAAATATTAGGTAAACTAATTAATTTAAATTAAATGTCAAATACCCTTTGGGTCAATTGACTCTTATATATGATCATCTTCGTCATGGTTGAATAAAGAACTAAATCATTATGGGATTGACTTAAGAATTAGATCATGTTGGGTTAAAAGACCAATAAAGGATTTAAACTTGTTTATTTTTGAGAAGAAAGGTTTTGTTTTTTTTTTTTTTTTTTTTGAGAGATACAAAATAAAATAAAGGGAAAAGTTTGGATAATTTTTTTTATAATTTAGAAAAATCGATTAACATAAAAATAACATGAATTTTTTTAATTTAAAAATTACAAAAAGGTTTAATCTTTTGTTTAGTTGTACATAATCATTGATAATTGTGTAATAAATTCTTATGAGGTAATTGAGATTATTTGGTTGGTGTGGACCTTCATATGCATGTGTTTGATATTTTCAATGCAAAAGATTAAGTATTTATTCTTTATCTTTTTATTAAATAATTTACTAATATATGTTTTAAAAGAAACTTTATGTAAGATGGGCAAAAATGATTTCTATTATAAGATCTAAAATAGAAGATAATGATAACAAGAATGTAAGATTTAAGATAGAAGGTAATGATGACAACGATGATAATGACAGTGAAGATAAATCTAAATTGTAATTAGAATATTGAATTACAACCTAAGGAACTTAAATCACAACCTAACTTATGCAAGCATACATGAAAAAAGAATCACAATTTTCAAAAATTTGATGTTAAGAAAAAAAAATTCTTTCATTTGACAACAAGTTTTTAAATTTATTAAATGCTAAATTTAGACTCAAGAACACAATAACAAAAATATCATTTTTAATAAAAAAAATAAATAATAATAAAATAAATAGAAAACAATGAAAACACGATTGGGTTCTCGTATATATGACTTATTATGACCTATAATTTAATAAAAAATGAAAAAACTAAATTAAATTAAATTTAAACTAAAGAATCAGTTTAATCAATATCCTGATTATCACTCCACTATTATCAGTCATGACCTTAGTTATCCTATCAAGGGTGAACTTACCTAAATTGCCACTATAAACATTGGATCGAATCACTTAATCTCATGAATACCAATTTGCCAACATTGTAGATGACTATTTCTTATACTTCTCAAGGGAGTTTCTAATGAGTTAGGATAATGCCTCTCTCATTACCCATGTTATTGTAAAAAGAAAAAAGTGAACAAAAAATTGTTCAAGTTTGGAAAAAATAAGGTCTGATGGAAGAAGCCGTCAACGAAGACCGAAGCATAAACAAACGTTATTTTTTATGCATCGTCTACCCTTCCTTTATTAAATCACCTGGATCGTCTCGTTGCAACTAATCCATATGACAAATCGTCTTTGTTTGAGCTAATTTTCCTTTGTTTTTTTGCATAGTCTAGCTTCCTTTATCAACATGCCAATATAGTAATACGAAACATATAGTATTCATGTCTAAACTTCGATTCATGTACTTCGTCACCTCCTTGTGAAGAGAATCTATCTCAAAGTAGGTGAATATATGAGTCTGGAGTCTCGTGATCTTCAATAGGAATGATAGTTACGATTTTATTTATTGACCAGCAAGCTTTCTCGGTTCACCGAACTGGTGAAATAAATAAAAAATACCTGTTCAAGTATAGCTTATCCGGAAGGAAGTTAGTGTGGAAGAAGGAAGCATGAGATGAGGAAGGAAAGGGATGAAGGACCTCATTAAAGGGGATTTTTTTTTCTTTTATATTTGTTTATAATCTACCTTTTTAGTATCAATGACTTTGTGTTTTTTTTTTCTAATATTTATATTTTTCACATAAAATCAATTTATTCGATCTTCTTTTTTATTTTATCTTTTTTAGTTCTACTCGAGTTCTTAAACTATCAAATAACAATGAAGATCGCGAGATGTGAAAGGCATGCATTAATCAACAAACCTTTTTGAAGATTCTTTTGAGACCTATCAAATATGAGTGAAATAATATGTAAATGAGTTATAGTTCACATATGCATAAAACATAGTAAGTATAGAATCATAATACAAATAAAATATCATACCACAATAAATAAAAAATGTAGACATGTGATTTTAGATTTGTTTAGAGTTTAAATTTTTAGAAATGTGATTTTAAATTAAGTTTTGGTAAAAATTTTATTATTAATATTATTTTACCTATTTTTTAATTAATTTAAAAAAATAAAAGCCAAGTGGTAAAGTTTTGATCAATGGTCGAGATTTAATCGGATTTGTTTTTCTTTTTAAATTGGCATGAAATACCATGTAAAGATAGGGAGTGGTAATTAGCTATCTTTTGTCCAAATGTAGTGGATGATGATGGCAATTAGCTTATTGACATGGTTTGTGACATTGAGGATTGGTGATGGACAACAACAACTATGCTGACTTCATTTGATAGAGACTTTGAAAGTATTATTGTTAAATAATATTGAAAAATTTTAAGTAAGATAAATAATGAGTAATACTAAATAAAATAATAATTATTAAAAAAGAGAGTCAAAGATAATGTTTAACATATTTGTGAAAAAATGATTAAATCTTTTGCTAAGTTAAACTCTAATCCAACTTAACTGAAGTTCCAAGCTTATTAATTTAAGAACTAAAACTTTTGCAACTTGAACATTAGTTCAAATACCTAACACACTAATCTATAAACAATTGGCTTACATTTATTCAAAACTAACCAACCTAGATTAAGGCTCGATCCAAAACACAATTACCATTTATCAAATGTATTAGTTATTATTAGATTTTTAATGCTTGATTTTTAATTTTTTTTTCTTCCTTTTTTTAGTTCCTCAAAGCAAAAAAAAAAAAAAAAAAAAAAAAAAAAAAAAATGAAAACCTCTATCATCTTTGTATTCTTATGACCCATCTCTTGTTATCTTCAATGGTTTGCCTAATTGTTGGTGGTCACATAGGTTCATTAAATTTATAATTAGAAGTATGATTTTTTATTTTATAATTTATTTTTATTGTATATTTATATATATCATTTGATTTAGTATCATTTTAATAGTTCATCTCATTCATTTTTTTTTAAATGATATTAAATTTTTATGCACATTTTTAAAATATTAAAACGGGTTTTGAATTAACCTAAAATTTGACCCAAAAAATGCAAACTATAACACTTAATGGATCCGATCCGATTCGACCGCTACCCGTATCAATCTTTTGATTACAATCCAACTTCGTTGGCCATGTTAACTTCGTTAACCCTAACGTCGTCAATCCAGACGAGCGGCTGTATGGCGCCTTCGTTACCAAGAAAACTATCGATTATGGCCGTGTCATGCGGCTAAATGATTTGAAGTTGCAATTGCAATTCAATTGCAAGTCGATATGGTAACTACTTAATACAATTTAATCAAGTAATTTACACAATCTGCAGCTCCATCAAGTTCTGGAATCGGCCAATTTCTACTCGTCTGCGAAGATTAAGTGAGAGAAAGAGAGCAGAGGAGTTGGGAGGGTATGGGCTTCATGTGGTTTGAAGTTATCTGCGGTCTCATTGTATACAAGATCTTTAGGCGATTCATTTATGGCGAGGTGGACGTTCCTGATGTGGACGCCGGCGGTTCCGAGGTGTCCTTCATCGTCGCTGACAGGTTCAGGACTCCGGCTTTCTCTGCTATTTCCACCGAAAACAAGGCTGATTTTTTTAATTCGTGCGATGCCTTCAGGCTGGAGAAGATTTATGGCGGTAAAGCGTACGTCGGGCTAAGGATCCCGGATCCCGAGACAAGTTCTAGGCAGCATATCGATGTCGTTCTGGCTGCCAAGAAGTTGTTGATCTGCATCTTTGTTCTGTGATGCCATTTTGTCTCCTTTTCTGGCCTTTTGTGTTTGCATGGTATGAAGGATGGATTTTTTTTCTCTTTCTCAGAGAAATACTGGTGGTGGCGGTTAGGAACTTTTCGGGCTTTCTGGAGGTTGGCGATGGTGGGAACTGGGTTTGCACCAGAGACAAGAAACACAAGCCAGAGAATTATCCTGATCCGGTAATTTTTCCTTGAGAATGAATGCCGCCACGTGCTTTTAAAATGTGAACTTGTGCCTTTTCTTTTCGTTATGAAAAAGATGTTTATATATTGGTTTCATGGAGTACTCTAGAATAGCGGTTTCAGATTTAGGTTAACTTTTTCGAACTTATGAATATGTATGTTTGATAGGTTTCAACGATTTTATTTATGGTGTGAATCAAAAATAGATATGCATCATCTCAAACATCTACATGTAATATGGACTTGGAGAAATATTAACCATTTTCTCTATTTTCAGAACTTTCCAGGAAAATGGATTATATTGTGATTCTTTAGCGATACAAATACTCAGGTATATTAAACAGATGAATCGTATCTAATTGCAAAGGTGTATCTAGGGTTGTTTGTAAGATAATTGCTAGGTATGGTAGGTCTTAGGTTCATAAATCTCAGATTATATTTCCATATTATGTTATATGCTCATGTGCATATCATGAATGAGTAATAACTATGCTGCCTATATGATTGGTAAACAAGCATTGAATTTTTCATCTCATGGTATTTTTTAGCTTGTAAATATTTAAAATTTCAGACATAATATGATAGTTATATATTGCTAATCCATCTAGAATAAACCACTTCTAATTGCTTCAAATTGTCCATAAGTCAAGTGAAAAAAGACGAAAGCATCAATCTAAGTACGGCACTTGGTGCCATGCATGCAGAAAATCTGCTATTATCTCATCAAAGTTTTGTAAAAGTGATGTCTTTTTTATATTTGTTAAGCTAGTGTCATCTATAAAAATGAAAACTTATTATTTGTATTGTGGTTGCATCCCTTTTTCCTAAGAGCCTTACTATTTAAGCTACATTTTTCTTTTTTACTTTTTCTCCTAACGGTTAAAAAAACTGCATCATTTGTTGTTAATACATACCTATTCAAGAGCTGCACTTCTAACAACATGAGAAAATTAGTGCAAGTTTTCTTTACTGCATTACCAACAGGGATTTTCCTCATTTCCATTTAAATTTCCTTTCTCTTACTTTCTAGATTTCCATGTATTTGTGATCATCAGAGATCCACGTTATTGCCATATTTCATAACAAAGAATAGTATGTTTACTCTTGCTTTTTTGGGTTTCATGTCATACATTGCTATTTATATGCTTCATATTTTTGTTGCTGGTTGCTTAAGAATTTTATGCTTTTGGTTGTTTTGTATGCTATTGAAGTACAACTATGGCTCTCAACTTTCCTAGCAATATCGAGTGGTTTGGTTGCATGTGCCACCTCATTGGCATTTGTGTTGATGTGAATTTCTATTATTTTGCTTTTATTAACTTGTGTTGTTTATCCTTGAAAAATATATGATAGTTTCTTTTTTTGTGCAACATTAGCACTGATTATTATGCCTCTTTTATTTTGATTTTGTAAAGTGTCTTTCATGGTGTTGATGCAATATTTGGATTTGGGAAATGGATGAAGACACATTTTAATAGGCACAAGTGGATTACAAAGGGAAATCTTTTTGTAAAGAGAAGAAAGGATTTAACTACTTGATTGGAAAGTCATAATGAAGGATATAAAAGAGAGAAAGGGCTCCTCCATTGGGCGAGGAAATTTATGAGTTCATAAGAGAAAAAAATTGGGCTTAGACAAATGACTTAATAGGACTTCCTGAAAGTTGACTCCCAAATCTGAACCTTGTGGGATTATCTATGTTTGATGATGACTCTAGAAATTCTTATGTATTTTCACCATGTGCTAATGCAGGTTATTGCTGTTATGTCAATTTGAACTAACTAGGGATGGAACTCCACTCTTAGCTAATGTAGCAAATCAATTATAATTACTTGAGAGGAAGAAGCTCTTGAAGGGAGAAGATGGGTTAAAGTAATGAAGCACATGTTCCCTTGATTAGTTACGTCAAAGAAAGCTTTGAATTAGATCATTGGCTTGTTGTTGACTTTCATATGATGGTCGCATGACACTCGAAGTGATTGATAATAATCTGTGATCAGTTGATTCCTTAGATTCTCTCAAGGGTCATGTGATTCTCAAGAAAGTGCTTTTAGTTTCTAGCACTAAAACAATAATTTGGAAAAAATTTTTGAAAGACACATGGCTGTCAAGTAGGCCTCAGCATTGTGGTAAGGCAGAAGAATGGATTTCTAAACGATGAAACCACCCCTGTAAATCACATAGTGCTCGGGAACACTTATTAATTAGTAATAAGTGGCGATAGCTTGAGGAAATATTCAAATGCCAAGTGTACATTTCTGTGGTCAACTGCCAAAACAATGGGTTAATTTTAGCAGCTTCACATGGCTTGCATCTTTTTTCTAAATCAATATATCATTCAAAATAAATTTTCTTCCATATATTGGATTTTTTATAGTGCACATATTGATCCAACTGGGTGTTTGCACCAATGTTGATAATTTTGAGTTCCCTGTATGTAGATTATGTTAAATGGCAACTGGCAAATGAATTTTTGGGTTCAGCAAATGATATTGGCGGCATCTACAACCGAGGAACTGCGTTCCTTTTTTTAGAGTGTAATGAGAAATCATGCACTAAGTACATCTTGCTACTTCTACTATTTCCTGTACTTCATAAATGTTGGGCACACTACCCCTCATTTTTGTGCGATATCCACGTTGCTTTTCTGCTGCAGTATTAAATACATCATCCCCGGTCAATTATGAAAATTTTGTTGCAATGAAAGAAGAGAAATTTTTAAAGGAATTGTAATTAAACTAGCATTTTTTTATTGTTTTGAGTATATTTCTAACCACGAAGCTCCAAAAGGTGCCATTCTAGATGATTTGTAAATTTAGCTTCAGTTTTATAGAGCAGGCAACTCTCTACTCTAGTGATAATAAATTTAGGGTAAAATTTAGATAATTTTGGAAGTTTAATATGTCAATAGTTTTGGATGTGGATGCTGATTAGATTTAAAGTTTGTAAACCTATAATGAGGTCTTTTTTCTAGTACACGACAGTTTTTGGGTGTCAGAATTGGAAGAGTTTTCTTATTTTGGAGGCTAGTTGCCAGATTCAATCATGAGCCACCCCCATGACTATCTTCTTTATTTCATTCTTCTCTGTAAAAAAAACCTTTTGAGTATCATGCAATAGTTTACTGGAATTGTGCTGCTTGGCTTCCTTATATTCTTGTTTTGTATTAGCGTGATTGCTAAGTTTGATTTAATCATGTTACATGCAATTGGATTTAGACATTGACTATTGCAATTTTTTGTTTAGAGTGCATATAATTAATTTTTGCATTTGCTCTACACTAGACCACTGTTATTTATCTCTTCAAAGGCAGGATTATGATGTGATAATGAATTGTCTTAGGTCTTGGAAGTTACAAAACAAGTTGAAATTCTTGAATCATATTTGGAGCTAAGAGGAGTGTCTTTACCCAAAGGGAGCTTGATTGGCAAAGTTATTCTTCCAAATCCAAATTGCCGGTAAAACCATCTTATTATTTTACTAAAAATGGTTTCAATTAATTAATGAGACCTTATTTTTAAAATAGAGTTATAGGAGCTCTTTAATTTATTATATTTATTCTTTTCAAATGCAATGAAAACTAAGAATTCAACTCTATGCATATTCTAATACACAATATTTTACTATTCTCCTACCAATGTTGATGATTTTTTATCCTCTTATCATACACCTCAATGCCATAGAGGATCTGTTGACATAATGTAATTGGAAAAATGTTAACCTTGACATAGCTGCAATGTAAGATTATTGTTCACACTTTTGACGAGGGTTGTATGAGGATTCTGCTCGAGGTGACTCTCGATGGGCTTATGTGGTTCATCCCTCGAAAGGTAAATTAGGTTTCTTTTTACACAAACAAACATTGAAACTAGTAAATTAAAGACTTGTTTAATTGGAGTTGTTACTCATGGGTGCAAGTTTTCATGGTTAGTGATCTTTTAAGAGGCGACACTTTCGATTATAGAGATAATAGTTGAACGACAATCAACAAAAGGAGTATGGCAATTGCAATTTATATTTTAAATATAGGAGAAAATGTTTGGTGGGTGGTGATGCACTCGATTAAGATCCTATGGTTATGGTTTTGTTGTCTTAGGCATTTGTCGAAGGGTCCTGCATTGTAGGCTACTTAGCGTTTGTTGTAAACTTTGAGTGTTCTATTAGGATTTATGCATTCCTTCCTCTAGGACACCTTAGGTATAAGTGGTAAATGCATTAAGGTATGACATCATTTGGTCTTTGGTATTTTCCAATAGAGAATTAAGCTATTGGTGGTCAGGTCAAGTCAATTTGTTATGTGTTTTTCTATGGGTGTTTTTTATTTTTGTTGATCAAGGACTTAAATGGTTTCTCTGTCACCTTTATTTGTGAGTTTAGTAGCTTGGGGGACACCACCCGCCCACAATTTACGATTTTCTTCTCTTTACGCCCTCTTTATTTCAAGGAAGATTTCCCCAATCATCGTAGAGAGATGTGAAGTAATTTCAATGATTTTTACCTTTGGTTCCTTGACTAGTAGTTTCCTTGAGTTTATGGTGGTATTATTTGCCTTAGTTGGCACTTCTATTTACTCTTTTAGTCTTTGTTCAAACATTGGAGTGATAGTTGACTACTCTCTTCTTTGTTGATTGTGACTTTGTGGAGATTTTGGTTGGTTCATTTTCTTGTCACTTCTTTGGTAGTTCCTTTTTTTGCTAGAGTTAACCCAACAATTATATATGGTGCAATATTAATTTTGTCCAAATTTCTTACTCATCAGTAGTTTACCTGGCATGGATTTTCCTTTTATTTTCTTTTTGGGCAAAAATTCTCTTGTATTTCACATATAATGGAAGTTTTTGCCTACTTAATATAAATTGGAAAAACTTTCAGTTGAAGTTTACAAAGATGGATGTCAAAAGAAATTTTGGGCTAGCAAATCCGACAATGTGCTCCCTAAATCTAGCAAAGCCAGTTTGATCATTTGGCAAAGGCTCCTTGTTTTTTAGAAAATGCTTAGGAAATGAAAGTTTGAGAAGGAGGTTTTATTTTCATCATTTTTCGTCATTGATACTATTTTGTTGCCTCTTCTTCTTACTCTTTTTTTTGGCTTAGATGTTCGTAAAATGGAGTCATCTGCCAGGCAATTAGCATATTCTTCAATTGATCCATCACTAGACACAAAACAAAAATAAGCTATTAGTTGATCTTTGATATTAGATGGTTAGGGTATCCTAAGCTTAGTTATTAGTGTTTTTCTAAATGAAGTAGAATGAATAAGTCCACATGCTTATCAAATAAATTTCTAAACATATTCAATTTGACAAGTTTCAAATAATTGTACTTTATGATGTATACAATCTTAGTAATTATTTATTAATTACATGGATAAGAATACAAAGAGTTTGGGGATCATGTGAAATTACAAAAATTTATCCAATGATCCTGGCTATGGATAACAGCTTGAAGGATTGGGACAATATACCACTCAAGGGCTTCTCATTGTAGCTTTATCATCTATTTGGTTTGGAGGCTTTCTTGACATCAAATGGCACTTGAGAGTAGCTTCGTTCAAGTACGTGCACAGCATTGTCTCACACTTTTGAAAGTCATATAATTGCCATATGGCATTTGCAAAGTAGATCAAGTAATTTGTGGCCTTTCGAAATTTGACGAAGTTTGTGCTACAATACTATTTGGCATTTAAGGGATTATTTAAGGCTATAGATCAGCAATTCGCTTTAAGGGACGTTTAAGAGCACATGTATGTTGCTTGTTGAACTTGACTTAGTGCACTAGCTCGGCTTTTGAGCGTCTTCCTCTTGTGGGTAGTTGTAATTTGTTTTATAATGTCAGCCAGAAGTTGCTCCATTTAGATAATTATAACAAGTTGTAACTTATATCATTACATAGGAAAATGATATCATCAAAGTTTCACAAATTAATCGTCTAATACCTTAGGTCACAGATTTGGTGACTTTTTTGGGAGGTCTTATATCATGAGAGTGATTCTCATGTATTTTGAAGTGGTTTTAGATAAAGAAAGAAGTTTTATTTGTTTTCTCCTTTTGTTCTTGTCTTAGTTGTGCATGTGGACTTATAGAAGTTTTTTCTCAATGATTTTTCATCATGCTTTCTTGTAATTCTTCTATTCAAGAGAATAAAATCCCTACTCCTTACCCAATCCCAAACGTTGTATTAATGCAACGAGCCTTAATACTTTAGTTCTTTTAAAGTTGTCACATTGTTACCAAAGCAATAGTCTACATTGTTTAAAAAGAATTTTAATACATTCTTTGTTTTCTTTATCATGATGTGGAACATTTTATGTCCATTTAGAGAGGTTATTGGCTGCTGCAATGATGAGACAATGCCTCTTGAATGATGGGGGATGTTTGGGCCCAATCTCATCCATACCCTAGGTTTTGAAGGGCCAAGAGGTTACTTTTGTGTGCAACAAGCATGGCGCTTGTTGAGACATTGCCATGTGCCCGATATTGATGGCAATGCTTTGTATGGTCTTTACTATCCTACACCATGTTGGGCTAGTAGTACCTCATCTCCTTGCTCTTGAATTTTATTTTGGTTTCTGACCAATGAACCAACTTAAGGGTCTCATAAACTTTGGCGATTTCCAAGAAATTGCATCCACATTTGTTCAAAAGCCATTGACAGAGGGTGTTGTCAATATAGGTATATTGTAGGGTCATTTGATTGAATTAGTAGGAATGAAAATTGTTTGTTGGAAGTCCTCAATTGTCTATATATTTAATGAAGGGGCTTCTCATAAGATTTCTTTTGTATCTTCATCATTCTTGAGCATATTATGAGATAGTTGGACTTGTGGGGGGCTCATTGATTGTCTCAACATTGGGCCATTACAATATTGTTAAAGATAGGACTTGATGATTGTACATTGTGTGCGACTTTGGATGAGTAGAGATTCTTAGGGGATTCTTATAATACATTTTTTTCTGAATTGTACAAACTTCAATATGATTAGTATGAGATTTATGTAAGTGAGATCATTGCTTCCTATTAAAGCAATCATGGAAGCAAGCCCCCATGATGAGTTACCTTTTTAGAGAAGATGGTTTGATTATGTTATTTAGTTGTATGACTTTCAAGAAAAGGGACATGCCCATGAAAATTAACTTCTATTGTTTTCTTGGGGCAGGAGCAGGGGCTTATGATTTTGTTTTCTTGGGTAAGTTGGCAAAGTACCCTATTTATGGGTTGAGAAGCATTTGTTGTAATCATTGGGAGCCCTATTGTGAATCTTGTGTTCCTTTAGGACACGTCATGAAGATGGGCGTGCTATAGGTGATGACACTTTGGTGAGATAATAGTAGTCCCTTATGAGTTTTTAGCTTCACTCTTTGGGTTGGTGTGTCTCTATTAGATGCTTCTAATCACTAGTTGTAAGAGGATAAGAGAAACCAATGTTGATGATAAACATTTATTGGAATTGATCATTTTCAAGATCAAAGTTTAGTTTTTTGTTATGTAAAGGAAATACCTTGTAATTACTATTTTTTTCTTATACTATACATCATAAGCACTATAAAAGTATTTGCTCTTAGCACACAAGTACATTTTTTCAAAATTTCATAATAAGGGCCGCCTTTTGGGAGACTTCTTTTTAAATGATAAAACATTTTTGGTCAACAATAAAAACATTTAGATGAAAATAAAGAGACTATCGATTCCCTTTTAGCCTATTTCTTTTTTATTCACCTCTAGGGATATACTTTGTGGAAAACAAGAAAAGGAATGTGAATAATAAGGTACAAAAATTTGGAAAAGAGATGTAACATTAGCCTGACAACACATGTGTTGGGTACAAAGTGTTGTTGGGCTCTAACTGCATTTGTGAGAAATGACTTTCTTATGGTAGTGGTGTTTGCTAATAGGTGCCTTTGTCATGATTGTGGTCATGTCATGTATTTAGCAACGAATGATATAAAGATAATAACTCTTACGACATGTTAGCTTGACATGTAAATATAAAAATATGTCTTAGATTTTGTTAGCAAATGACGTTAGTCAATATGAGTAAGGATGAGTATGTTGGTGGATAAATGATAACTCTTTATCATGCACAAATGAACTCTGTGGCAGTTCGTGGTTGTCTTTAATTTTAGTATATGATATGTTGATTAGAAGATGGCTATAGTTCTGGGTCTTAAGGTGTTCATTGGCCCACATGATGATAGTTGAAGTGTTTCTTCCTAATCTCTAGGTTTGGAAGGACTTGATTAAACCTAGAAGTTGTATTTTATAAGATTTTGCTTATGTTTGGTTTGGGATTTACTTGAATCTATGAGTGGTAGTTTTATGGGATTTTATCCCTTTGAGTTTATTTTGGTTTTGTGAGTATTTGAATCTAACTTTATTGGTAGTTGTGAGGGATTCCATTCATTTTCTTTGTATAGGTTTTGATTAAACTCAAAAGTGATAATTCCCTAGGTGTTTCACCTTGCTTTTAGGTTTGCACTTTTAAGTTGAACCTAGTGATGGTATTTTTATGAGATTCAATCAGTTTTTAGGTGACCCATGAGTGATATTTTCGTTGGTTTTGACTTGTGTTTATTTTTATCTGAACCTAGGAGTAGTAGTTTTATGGTATTCTTTTTAGTTTTTAAGTTTGGATTTTTGTTGAACCTAAGAGTGGTAGTTCAATGGGATTTTACGTAGTTTTTAATTTTGGGGCTTAGATGAATTGAAGAATAGCTGTTTTATAGGGGTTAATGCTTTATTGGAGTTTGTTTAGGCCTATGGCTGTTTGAATTTTGTTTTAGTTTGGTAGTTGTAAAGGATTTGAACCTGTTAGAGCACGTTATGTTTATGGTGTTTTAATCTCAGCCTTGTTTCCTACTAGTAACAAATTTCACATGTTTCAGGTTGGTTTATTTTATGGTTGTCGGTGCCCTTACTTGATTTGGCAGTCATAAGGGACTCCATCCATTAGAGTTGGTTTAATTAATGGGTTTACTTGAGTTTAGACCTGGTTTTATAGTTTTAATCATCTATTGGAGTGTGTATGAGTTAATTGGTATTTAAGTATTAACCCAATTTAGTTGTTGTAAGGGATTCTTTATAATAGAGTTTGTTTGAGCTTATTGGGATTTGAGTTCCAACCCGATTTGATAGTCATAAAGAATTTTATCTATTAGAATTGGTTTACATTTACGAGTGTTTGAGGCTTGACCTAATTTGGTACTTGCAATTTATGGGTATTTGAGTTCTTCGAGTGTTGAGGGAGCTACCTGATTAAGTGGGCATGATGCCATGCCATTGCAACATGGATCCCCTTATGGTATTGGCCTAACACATCCTTGGTGGTCATCATGAGGTAGTTGGCCAGAAGATTCTTTTTGAGTACCCATGTGGTGCTCACGTTTGGTGCAAACTTTTCAAGGCTTCTGGCTTATTGACACATGCTAACTCGTGTGTGAGTGGGCATAGATCAATGGTCAATTCTCGTGGGCTGCCACTCAAAAATTGAAATGACATGCCAGCTTAGCTTGCAAATGTATTGTTCAAAGTTTTTGGGTGTCTATGAGTATAACATGGCATGCAACCCCTATAAATGTCTCTGCACGTCCTAGTTTCTCCTCTAAATTTGATGCTTATCTAGTTTTCAGTTGTTTGAAATGCTGCTTCTGCTAAAAAATCTTTGTTTTGGAGATAAATAACAAGAAATTGATAACAGCAATTGAGATTGATAATGTGGATATTGATATATGATACTTTTTAAGCATTTTGCTTTTTGTTGTTTCCCAAAATTTTGTGTTTTGGAGCCCTAAATAGCGCTCATGAAGTGGAATCTTCTACTCTTTAGCAGATCTGTTCTATTTTACATTTCTGATCTTATGTAGCAAAAAAATAGTTGATATAAATCTCATGCTGATCCTTAATGTAAGCCGATTTTTTTCTAATGGCTCAACTATTCCATTGATAGCGTATATGATTTTTTGGAATGTTTCATACTGTGTAAATCCAATCACTACAGAGAATGTTGTTAAATGCTCTAGGCCGGCCTACTCTATTGCTTTCCAGAATGAGGTTATTCCCTTTGCCATGTGGGCGGAGCTGAAATCAGAAAGCAAGCCTGGGATTTCTTCTTGGATCAAAGGTGCATTTCACGGGAGCAAAAGTGAAACACAGGATGTTTGGCATCAAAAGCTTCATTTTAGTCTTAGTACAGCTCCAATGTGGGACAGGTATGTTCATAAATTACAATAGTGCGATAATTTTTTGAGAACATAAATACCTTTATTGTGATCACTTGGAGAAGTTATAGAGTAGAAGGTTAGTTGATTATGGTTGTTTTTGTGATTTAAGGCATTATCAGTATATTTAAGTTGCAAATTATTAGAAAGCATTGCAAGTTTATTAAAAAAATCCATGTCAAATTTTCTATTAAAGGTGAGCGCTAATGTTTCAAGGAATTATTTTTTGTATGGGATGAATTTTGTTAATTACTTGAGTATAGTTTATATCATAAAAATTTTATAGGTACACTTGTCTCTTTATTGACAGTATCTCTTTGAATTATTAGGAATTCTGTCATATACATGTTATTTAAATCATTTATTTGGTGGATGAAAATCTTTTTCCTATTTTTTTAATTTTTTAAATACTTAAACTTCCTAAATCAATGTGATTGAATTATTTTGCTTCTTTCTCTTAGGCCTTCGATGGCTTTTTTTGAATTTTTTTTTTCAAAAGTTAGGCAAATAAAAAATTTGTGACTTAAATCATTCCTTGAGATACAATGAAATAAAATCTTGTAAAACTAGTCAATAATTGGGTTGAGCTTCCTAATATATGATTTCTTGATACATCTCTAGTATTGTACTCCTCTTAGTCCCATAAATTAGTTCTTTCACTTGTTGACATGATTCTTTGGATTTCTAATGATGTGGCTTGAAGATAATTATGATATTGTGTTTAGTTAAATTATATTTGTTCTTGTTAAGAGAATTAATTATTTAGGAGCTCACAGTTATAGCCAATATACCATTAAACATTATAAACATAAACAGGTGAGTATGAGTCATCTTAATTGTATATTAAAAGTCTAACATGTGTTCAACCATTAATCCAGGACTAAATTTACCTCATATGCATAATAATCTTTTCTCATCCATATTATCTAAATTCTTCTTAACCAAGTCAATGCCCCATCATATGTTAAGGATGCCAATGTCGTCCACCATGTTCTCTTTGCATATGAATTACATTTTAATGATTCCATCATAGGTACTCAAATCAGAGAAATCACTCAAACAAGTATAATAGACTAAATGAAAATTTCTTTATTTCCAAATATAATACTAAGATCACAGGATACTTTTATGGAAGTCATTAAACTTCTTTGCTTGACAATGTTAGAGGAGGCACAACACACGAGAGCCACAAATGCATAAATCACTTGATTTGAAGGCATAACTTGCTTCAATCCTACCTTAAATTGGTTTTGAAACTTCTTATTAAGGAAAAAGAAATTGTGTGTTCAAAGTTGGATCTATTCAAGAGATTAAATTTATGAGTGGAAGATATCTTAATTATTTACTAAGTCCCCAACATTATATATAACTTTTAATATAAGACTAAATCTTTATCTTGTTTATACTCAGTAACATCTTTCTCAAGAAAAAGTTTCACGCACTTTATCAGTCATTGCTTAGATCTCAAATTTTTCATATTAGTCCAGTAACATGTCCCACATCAAGCATTTTAATAAATAGGTTTTAACTTTAGTAATTTAATTATAATTACACTATGATGGATTACCAACCTGCATGAATCACTTGTTTTTTACTCAACCATTATAGAGCTTTTTACTCAACCATTATAGTGGGAGCTATAACCTGCATGAATCACTTGTTTTTAAATAAAAGCTGGCTATAATCCTAGATTATTCTTGCTTTATTACCATTTATTGAGTGGGGAAATGTTTTTATTGTCCTAGAATTGGGTCTAATATATTAAGTGGACATCCGTTGATCCAAATTCATTAGCCTGTAAACAAGAGTTGGCCTTAATATAAATTAAGTTTGGAGCATTATAGCTAATTTTCAACTTGAGAGATGAGATCTTCCTTTCATTTATACTCAACAGTGGAAAATTTTATTTTACTATAATCATCGTCTCATCTCTACGCCGTCTTGTTTGTCTTTAATATCCATTTTGTGGATTACGATTTGATATTTCCATAATTAAGAATATTGGTTCAGCTATATACTAGTTTTTGTATGGGGGAAAACCATCTCATACTTTACATTACAATTCATGCTTCAATACAATAAGTACATTATTCATTCGATCTTGTGGTGATCTATATTTTAATGATTACTTATGTCCAATGCAGTCAACTTGTCTTTTGTAAATTCTATTATGACAAACTGATGCTAAACAAAATCAAGCATACGTAGAATGATTTGTAATATTCCATATGCTTAGGTTTTGATAAGATTATAGACATTTGTTTGGGTTTTTAGTAGAGATTTTTATTTGTGGCTCTTTTTTGTGTGAACATGATTTTTTTTTTTTTTTTTCTATGATATCTCATTTTACCACGTATGATTTTTCATTATAGACTATCTACAATTCAATATAGAATCCCAAAAGTTATCATATTTTCAATGCATATTGGGTATTGTTTGCCCACCTCTTGTGCTTCTATCAGTGGAGCTAATATTGCTGACATTGGTCTCACTCTTCTTTAAAGGTATATGTAGGTGAATATTAGATACCTTTGAGGACAAAATGGAGTCAGAGTTCCTTTTTCAAGGTTTCTCAGTACAACTTGCTAGTTTTTTCTATATAAGCAATTCAGACATGGAAGCTTACATCTTACCTAGGCGAATATCGTAAAGTCTCATAAATAGATGTTTGAATATTCAAACGATATTTGCCATTTTTCATATGGTTTCTATTAATTATTTACAGAGCCAGATGTCATCTACTACAATATTCTATTTAACACTATGGCATTTCATATATAATATGGTAAAATAACTGTCCAAAATAATATTCTGGCAGAAATTCTTCTCATTTACACTATTTTCATCAATTTATAGGTTATATAGTACAAAAAAAATCCTTTTTTCTACTATTTACCTTCTGCTGCACAACAATGATCATTCTGTGATGTATTTCATAAATTTAATCTTAGCATATGCTTTGATGTTTTATCTCTAGTTTCTTTGCAGGTTAGAATTTAAAGGTGATAGAAAAATCCTTGGGGAGTTCATCGATTTCAAGGGAAACTCGGATG
The DNA here is from genome assembly GCA_023846275.1 of Vanilla planifolia. Taxonomy (NCBI): domain Eukaryota; kingdom Viridiplantae; phylum Streptophyta; class Magnoliopsida; order Asparagales; family Orchidaceae; genus Vanilla; species Vanilla planifolia. Next base: position 20,468,289 of record CM043865.1, read on the forward strand.
ATTTGCAGGCTCTGAGACAAGTGAACAGATCGAAAGTTAGTCAATTCCTTGTTCAAAAGCCAAGCTTGTTTGACTTAGGTAAATGTCCATGCTGATTTCTATGATGAATTAATTACTACTGTGCTTCAGTTCCTTTGTTTCTTGTGTGATCCAATTCTATCATTTCAAACCTGGTATCCTGCCTCTATTGTTCTTCTTAACAAACATCCATTGTTTGCTCGATGCTTCTCCTGGTTAACGCCTTTCTTCCATTTGCATTTTGTTTCAATTGTTCTTCTTCCTGTGTTATTTCTTAGAAAAATTTGATTGATTGATTGATTGATTGATTGATTTCCATATTACAGTTGTTGATCTTTACTGTTTTAAGCCATGTGTTTAAAAGATTTGATTGTATACTTAATTGCAGGTAGATCAAGGCTCAACATTCTCTATTATCCACGAGACTATCGCCGCAATGCAGCTTCAGTTTCTGAACTGAAGGAGATTGCAGTGAAGCCAAGCACTGAGGTTCTTTTTCAACCTCTCGACTCCAAGAAACCACGCAAGTTTAAGCTTTCAAGCGTTGCTTCCGTTTCACTTAGTGCATAACTGCTCATCGTAGTGCTCATCGTACTGCTCAATGTGCAAGGTTACATGCCTCGGCTGAGCCAATTCTATGTGCAAATATAATGTGTGGAAGCTTCCTTTTTTGTTTTTTTTTTGTCTTAAAAGTGTTTTATTATATGATATTCAAGCTACTTTAATGTGGACTTTGGATTGATGTTAACAAATCTGTTTGTGTATTAATCATCTTAACGTAGCACTCTATTAATAGTATTAAAAATAATCTTTTTTATTTAAATCTATTAATTCATCAACCTTGTTAACGTCTAAGAACAGTGGATAAAATGTATTCCCAAGACAGTAGACAAAATAATTCTTTAAAATTGAAATAAATTTTATTTTTATTTTTATTTTTATTTTTATAAATATTAAGAGTTTTTATCTTTTGAAATTCTATTTTGCAGAGTTCAATCATGGATGAGCTAAAGTAAATCTTTCAAGCTTGGAAAATTCAATCGTTGGTTCTCAACAATTACAAGAAATTGCAAATATCTTTTTTATTTTTTATTCATTTGATTATGAATAGGATTTAGATTTCAAATAGTTTGATTATGGATAATTATTCATTTGGATGTCATAAAAATTATATAAATTGCTGTAGGTTTGCTTGGAGTTTTATAATAGTTCATCCTTTTCTTTATGTAGGAATCAATCAAATGCTCGATCATACCAAGTCAAGCTGAGGAAAGAGTCAGAATCGGGTCTTCTAAAGTAAACAAAGCTTAACCACCACGTTTACTTGATAGCTTAGTTAAACTGAAGCGAGTAAGGAAAACTTCCTCTTCCACCAAAACAATCCTGCACCACCGTCTTGGAGCTCGCATCGCCGGCGGTGAACCATTCTTTTGTTGCTTTTTTTTTGCCTTTGCAACCTCATCGTTGGTGGAGGTCCATACAAGAAGCGACGAAGGTGGTACTGAAAAGGAAGACGAGGAGTTGATGAGGAGGGCGGAGGACTTCGTACAGAAGATGGTAAAGCAGATGGAAGGCCGAGAAGGAGAAGCAAAGATCTCAGCTTTCTTCAATTCAGCTCGGGTAGCTATTGTGTTACAACTACAGCAGATCAAATCGTGAGCCAAAAAGTGTTCAGGATGAGATATCAGAAGGACTCAAAGCTTTGCAATATTTTTGATAGAACATATTCAGCTATGTGGAGGTATGTAGAATAGGCAATGATCATGATAAGAACCAAAACAAGACCAAAACGAAGCAAAGTTAACGATCATGAAACTTGTAGTAGGAATGTAAGATTACTGAGGTTGAAATGTGCAATCCTAATTCAGTGATGTTTGTTAAGTTGTGTTTGTTAGAGCATGATATATTTGAAATAAAATAGGTCTATAAAAACAAAATCATCATTTTTTAAGATGATGTAAAATAAAAATATAATGATTATAGATAACAAATAATAGCACGTGAATTTTAAAATTTTCAATGAAAACATCGTTAAAGGCCCCAACTAGGTTTGGTCAATTATAATTGGAAAATAGTTCTTGAACAAGATGGCGTTCAAACATAATTTAATGATTGGGAAATGTAATGATGCGAAGTTGAAAGTAAATAAAACTTTAAAATGTTACTATGAAGTCTATATAGTGATCTACAAATTTCGATCAATTCAATAGAATTATATTATATATTACAAATTCATTCAATAGACTTTTTTTAAGTAAAAGTCTACTCACGTTATCTGTTGTCTTCTCAACTTTGAAATGTTTCACCCAATATAGTTGAGTGAAGTGTTGTGCATTAGTGATGTTATCATTATACAAAATGTAATATTAATTACAAATTATATCTTAATGATCTATGAACTTAACAATTCCATTATTTCATTTTTTCAAACTAGATATAAACTAACCTCATACGTTTATTTATATCGGACAAATTTCTAAATGATAGGATGATAAGGTTGCCAATCCAAAACCCAAAACATACACCTTGACAACAAAGCCAAAGAAGAGCATTGGAGAGACTAATATAAACTAGGAAACAATACAACACCATGGATGAGATCAACTTGAGTCCTTATCTGTTAACCCCTAAACTTATAACTGCAAGGACTAGTTTGATTTCATAAATGAACATTAAGGATAAGATCAACATTTAATTGCTATCACACCCAAAACATCTTTCTCCATTCAACAAAGCTCTTAATGATCTCCTAATGTGACCATCTCCCCTTTCTTTCCACTTGGAGAGACATAGTCAAATTCTTTCACACCAAGACACGCTGCTGAAAGAGTCAGAACCCGGTCATGTTAAGTAAACAAAGCTTAATCACCACGTTTACTCCATTCAATTACAAGACTGAGAGAGACTTCCTCACCGATATTTCCCTAAAAAAAATCCTCTTAAATGAACCCCAAATCCCCTTGCTGTTGCACCATTCTCGTTGTGTTTAGGCCTCAGAAAGGAAATGTTACATCTCACCTTGGAGCTCTTCTTCCCTGTCGAGAACGCTTCTTTTGCTGCCTTCTGCCTTTGTAACCTCATCGTTGCTCTTCTTCTGATGATGGGTTTAGGCCGTGGTGTTGGTGAGACCGATGACGTGCCCAAGGTTGAATGCTATGGTGATGTGCAGCATAACGAGGAAGAAGAAGAGGAGAAAGCAGTCGCACGCCAATGCGTTGTGGAGGTTGAAACAGTGAGTAGCGAGTATGGGGCTGAAGAGGAGGGGGAGGAGCTGATGAAAAGGGCGGAGGAATTCATACAAAAGATGGTTAGGAGATGGCAGGTCGAGAAGGAGATGCAAAGATAGTTTTCTGGAAATCATCTTGGCTAGCCGTTGTAAACCAAAAGTTTTCTTTCTTTTTTTTTTTTTTTTCTAAAGTCATCTTTTGTTGGGTTGATAAGACTCAAGAAGATGCCATTTCAATGAAAACATTGCAATGTTGTCGATGTTTTATGGTTATCATAGGATACACTTCAAATGCTACATGGATGGTGAGTTGGGTTGAGACAAGATTTGGCTAACATTTAAAAGATGATCAAAGAACATAATGTAAACATCTAACAATTGAATTATACTTATTCCCAATTGTTAGCTTTGTGTTACTTGTTGTTTTAGCAAAAGAAGCCATGACAACTTCTAACTAAGATATGGGTGGCTTAAATGTTGATAGTGTAATTGAATTATGTTTAATATTTGACCAATAAATTTATTACAATTTAACAATTGTTTGTGATATTTTTCTTATTGATTTTTTACTCAACAAAATTTGTACTTTGCATAAATATGTGTGAAACGATAATTTTTTGGAAAAATTATAGAAGTTTAGAAATAAAGAAAAAAATACAATGGTATTTATAATTTTCTACCTTATTTGTGCCTATTATGCAATGCTTGCTCTTGTTGGCATGTCTTCGTGTTTCCACACCTTGCATCTATTGCACTTTTCTCCTAACATTCAACACCTCATCAATTTTTTTATTAGGGCCCATATTAGATCTAGTGACATCTTTCACTATCACTTTTGGTAACCAAGTGGGTTTCATAGTGCTTCAACTACAACAACAACCTTGTTTTCAAATTGTGAAATTTTTTGGGAAAGTAATGTTGTTGAAGTAGGTATATTTTTTAAAGTTTAAATCCATTTTTATTATTATAAAATTAGATCGTAAAACTCTTATTGATCTTATTACTAACAATAACTTATCAATTTTAAGATAAATTGATTATTGTATTTCACATCTTATATTTTGATAAGATGAATTATATTATAACTATATAGAACACGTTACTTTATCTTTATCTACTTTTCTTTATTAGTGTAATTTGCAGTCTCTTCATTTGATTTTTTTTAAAAGACTTTTGGGTGATAAAAAATTTTATTTATAAGAATTGCATAGTTAACTTTGTGTCATCTGGGTTTTTTTTATAATTCTCAAAAATTAATCTCATTCTATATTCTATACCTTATTAAAGTTTTTTGTAATGGTATTTAAATTGAACTCACTCATGTGTCTTCATAACAAAACTTAAAAATCATCTTGGTCCCATAATGTTCTCTTTTTTATGCTTCATAAAGTGAGAAATTAAGTGATTAATTTCAATGAAAATAAGGGTTTGAATTTATCCATGAATCGACTTCAATATGCTACTAAAACCCCCAACAAAACTTATTGACATTTTGCATGTATTTCCTTACCATCATGAATCGTTGTTCAGTTGATGATGTCATACTCAATAAGGCACTAATTGAATTAGAAGATATTATCTTTGTTCTCTAAACTAGTACAACTTATTACATGTTGTACAACAAGTTTGTGAATAAGCTTCTTAGGACTCTCTTGAATTTCTAATTGTTATGATTCAAACAATGGTGACATGTGATCACAGAATCTCAAGATCCATGATTAGACATACCTACTTATCATTGATGTAGCACATGCCATGACTTTCTGTTGATAAGAGAATCTACTATTGATCTTTAACAAAAGTCGATGCCACTAGTCATTATTCTCTAGCTCGATCATTAGAAAAGACAAAGGAACAAGAGCAATATTCTTGTCGATGTCAACCGTATAACTTGCAAAGTCTCTTAATATTAGCACATAAAATTGTTTTGTTAATACTCAAGGTTGGTTTGTTGAAGATTTATCTATTGAACAATGATGAATTTCCCAAAACATATTCTCAAACCACATTTTAGCTTTCATATTGTACTACATAGTTGTATTTAACATTGGAAGTCTCCATTTGATGTTGTAATAAATGATACAAGTCCTCAGGTTAATGTTCATCATAACCTAAATTACAAGTTGAATGAAGCTAGAGATGAATTGTGATGTGCACTGCCAATTGTTTACAAAGAAGATCTAGTTTTTCTTTGTGTTGTTGGAATCAAGTCCGAGTATCTTTCATACGTTTTAACGAATGACTCATTATGGCACACATATTTATTGAGCGATGAAGGTATAGCTTTATCTTAAACACCATGTTTACCATGAGCATGTGTAGATGAAGAAATTTATTGGAAGACACCTTGAAATTCTAAGCCTTGGCTCTAATATCATGCATTACTTGCATATCGTTCGAAGCAATTGCATGCACTTGCTTGATCAACCCATTCATTGCATATTATTAAAACACTACAACTAATGCTATAGTCATATTTCTTGAAAATAAAATGCACACAACTCCATAATTTTATTGTCCTCATTTGAAGATGACTCACTAATAATTCTAAAATAATTTGATACTCAACAATTATATTATTATTATATTGTATTCGTCAACATTCATATGATATTATCGATACCATTCTATGATAATAAGCTTAACTAAGGCTTTTCTCTTGATATTTGATTATCAGCATCATGTTATTGCTATATTGAGATGGTTGCCATTTCTAGAACACTATCAAAACATTTTTATGATAACAAGCTTAATTAAGGCATATTTGGCCTCAATTTACACTAATATTTGCAAACTATTCCAAGCTCATTTTTTTGGTTCTTATGATATTTGCAAACTAATCGATATAATCTATTAAAATGATAGTAAAATTTTCAATGCTACTAATATATTATATCCATCTTATTATTACATGGAAGTAAATGATTAAGGAAAGCATACAATCGTAATTATAACTACACCTATAAGAAATTCACCAAATTTAAATACCAACAAAAATTTATATCTTTTTTGGAAAGAAAAAATTAGGAGAGTTCTAAAATAGTAGTGAATACAATTATTACTTAAACAAAAAAATGACACTCATATTGCCATTGAAATACAATTAAGAGATCAAGCTACATTACCTCGAAAGCGAGTGTGAAGATGAAAAGAAAGGATGAGAGAGAGAGAGAGAGAGAGAGAGTAAATGATTGAATAAATGAAGAAAGAATTTGTAAGCTTTTTCAAAGGGAACATTGATTAACCTTAGTGATCACAATCTTTGGCCATTAAAATATTAAAGAGATGATGTGATACTATCATTTGGCTATTGACATATACAAAAATATCATACCATTATTGTCATAAAAAGCATCTAATTAATTACCTAAAAGAGATTTATTGCATGCTAAATTATGATCATATCAAAATAATATTCATTCTTTTAAATAGTTTAAAATGTTATACAATTAAAATATCTAATTTGTAAATATGTTTCTTTTAAAAAGTTAACCTTAAGGCTAATATGTGGGTGAATATGATAAATTAGGCCAATGAATGAACTAAATCATTACACCACATAATTTTATTAAATGATTCAATTGACTAGGAATTCAAAGGATTTCAACAATTATTGATAAATCTAAAAGAGGCACATCAAAACTAAGGCAAAGTAGTTCAATAAATTGAAGTATAAATATAGTTGTGTTTCAACATTTTGAGATTATTAGAATTTTATAAAAAAATAAAAAATATATTTAATTTAAATTTTATATCTCTCATTTTTTAAAGATAATACTAATATTATATTCATTATAACTTCTTGACAACATTATTTGGAAAGAATTGTCAACTTTTAATAATTCAACATTGAAGAAGTCAATCATGATTATGACATAGAAATTTGTTTATTAAAAATATTTAATTTTTGCTTCCAAGAAACTTCTTAAAAAGTTTATTTAAGATGATCAATTTAAGGGTTTTGTTAGGAGCTTTAACAAATATATCAAAATAATTGATTTGGATTTTAAGGTGTTTTTATCCTTAAAATTTTTAAAAATATGTACTTGAAAAGATGGCGATTAAAATGATTGTTTGTACTTCTAATCTAAGTGTTTTAATAGATTGGTTAACCTATATAATATTTTTTTAACTAAATAAAAATTATGCCACGTGTTGTTAGTTCTCAAAGTATATTTTTAAGATGTTTGAGATTGGGTTGACATGATTACTATTAAGTAATAAATCAATTATTAAATAAAAAATATTTATAAATATTGTTTTATGTGTTATAATAAATTGTTGAGAAGAAAAAATGAATAACTTTTATGACAAATTAATATAAATAATTATAACTTCATGAAAAAAAGCTAACTTTTTTTTTGTGATTTTGCAATATGAAAATTATCTTTTGCACTTCTTTTATTTTTTCTTTTTTGGGAGTATTAAAACATAATAGTTAAGAATATATAATCATACTTTGAAATATATTTTTTTCTAAAAAAGTAGTTTTATAATACATGTGATGAACTTATTATTAGAGGAATTAAATTGGTCGCCATCTTTGATTTTTAATGAAGGGGTTTAGGCCTTTTATCTTATTTTTATAGTGATGCCTTAATCAAATATGGACTACTTAGAGGTTAAGCTCATCATTTGTGATGTATCTTATCGTGGGTTTTAGAGTAAATGGAGTCCAAAATATTAACTTATTGTTTGCATGTTAAATTTCAACTCAATTTTTTTAATTTTTAGTATAACTTATCATAATCTTAAGTAATACGTTTTCACATAATTCTATTTTTTTAGAACTTATGAACAATGAGCATAAATTAAGCTTAAAAAGAATTTAGGATATATTTATGTAATTAATATATTTTTCAAATAAATTAAGCAATGATAATATAAAAAAATTACCAATTTTTTTAGGAGAGCTTTTTATAAGTTGTCTTTTCTAATGTGTTGAATTATTAAGTTGTCAATGTCAAAGAAGCAATAAGTTTTAAAAAATATGAAAGACTATTTTTGTGTTTCATATGTTATCCTTATTTTTTTCTATGTTGGTCTATTATAATAATCCATAATTGAGAGAAAAGTTTATTTGACATACCTTTATCCTAAGAAAATAATATAGCAAGTAAAGCGTAAACTTATTTTAATTCAAGAAATTCGATATAGCTATCATCATAATTATACCTTTTTACTAATTCTTTCTGTAAGATATTTTAAAAAGAAATAATGAAAAATTGGTGAAAAATGACTATGCTTTTTTATTATTGAACAAGTTTTGTATTAGGTATCACAAAACTTTCATTGATGAGTGCATATTAAGTGAATAAGGTTGTTGTGACTCAGTAAATTGTGATAAATCATCTTTGCACAAATGGAATAACTAAAAGGGATATGCAACTAGTTTTAAAGGAGGCTAGTGTTCTTTACAATAATTTTTATAGCCCGAGCACTAAATATTCAACAATCCCATCCTCCATACTCTAGTTGGTAAGCAATGACTTAGTAGTTCAAGCTAGGCTATATTAACATAGAAGAAATTGCACGAAAAATATTCCACTGCTCCCTTCATTTTACTTCACGCATATGTATTACCTCAATCATATCTATTCTTTCTCATGGTGCTTAATATAAAAGAAACGAGGGTAAACTTTTTATTTTCATTTGTTTTTAGTAAAACCCATTATTAATAATTTCATGATTTTTTCCCAACTTAGAATTGTTCACATAAATCTTTATGCATTTTGTTTTTTTTTTATATTTTTAACATATTTTTCTCAATTTTATGATTTTTTTTTGTGCTATAAAAGTCTTTACATAAGAAAAAATAATTGATGCAAGAGCATCCATTTTTTAGGTTCCATGATATACATCAAGCTACTAGATGTTAATATTTTTGCCTTAGTTTATTTTATAATTTTTTAAACATACAAATTATCTCTTTGTTAAATCTATATGTAAATATTATATCTATGTATCTAAAACTTATAAGGTACATCAATATGATTATAGGGATATCTTTAAGTTTGGTGATTATTATATGATTGTGTATGAGAATGATGACTTACAATGTTTTATGTGTATTCTAATAATTTTATTTTGGGATATATAGGGTCAAAATCACTATTTAGATAATTTAGCATATTTTATACATTTGCTTTGATAATCATAATAGTCAAGGCCATGTTCTATTATCATGACCATTAGGTATAGGAATCTAAGTAAGAAAGCACCCCAAGCACAAGTGGATGTTCTCTTTAAATTATCCTATATTATTTAGTAAGCATGTGTCAATTTGGTTTCTGTTATTATATATATATATATAAATGAGTTTGTTTAGCCCATTGATTTAGTAACATAGCTTATTTAGCATTCATAGAGCATAGAGTAAGTTCAATGTAATTACCATGAAGATGACAACTAGTGGTGAGAACACATTTTGGTGCCTTTGAGATTGTACTCTAGTCATCTTATAAGCTTCCCTAATGATTTTCTTGTCAAATCCACTTCATGAGTGTTTCTTTACTTGTTAGACTTCACCATTTCATGCCCACTTTAAAAATATTTGTACAAAGTTAACACAAGTTCTTTGATATGGTTCTCTTATTCTCATAATTTATTTCATATTAAAAAAAATAAACTAAGGAATTTGATGAATATATAAGCTTAAAATCCTTCCTCATAGAAAACATTGATTTTTAGTTTCTCTATTACTCTTTGTTTTGATACTCTAATGTTCAAATTTCATTAAATTTTAATTCATAATAGATGCGAGGTTCTTAAAACATTCATACTTTAAGGACTTGTTGTTTAGCTCTAATTCGCAGGCAAATGAATCCTTAATGAGTAAAAGATATTGTATTAGTTTGCATTGTGTTAAAACTCTATTGTTTATGTTGAGTGCTTATTAAAATCGGCAATTTTCTCTAGGTTTTAAATCTCTTAATATATTTGTAAAGATTGTGGATAAGGTTTTATCATTCTCTGACCACTTTTGTCATGTTTACTTTCATTTTTATTTGCCAATCTCCACTCACCACCTTATAAATGGCTTGCGTTAGACTAATGTCAAGCTCTAGTTGTTTTTTTGTTACCAAATTACAAACAATCCTTGCTCTTGTTATTTTCTTGTCCTTTTTTGTCTTTCTTTATTATCGACATTCTTTCATTATAATATAGTGCTTATTGCTTGGTGGAAAAAGTAAGACATTTTCTATGCTAACTACAAAGATATTAGAAGTCTAGTTTTACCTTGTGTTGTTTAGAATAATGTAATTTTTAACTCATTAATAAGGATTGTGTTCATTACAAAATCTTTTTCATTGCATCATAACACACACATACATCAATATTTCGACATGCCATTGAAATTTTATGATAACATATCTTATGCTTGAATTTTCAAGGTTTATTTGTATCTGTCATTGTATGTATAAATTTTTTTATTGATTTAAAATTTGAGATATTCGATATCTTATGGATGTGGATATCTTCTCTTTTTTTTATGATGTTTATTATCAAGGAGATATTTTAAAGATTTTTTATGATGACTATTTAAATGCAATTTAAAATTTAAAAATGAATGTTATTATCTTTTTTTTCTATACTAATATTGTGATTGGTTCATTAGTAAAATATTTTTATTCTTTTTTATAAACATATGTTTTTTGTGTGATAAAATCACTTATATTTTAATACTTTTTTGTGTTATTACTTTTTACTGTTTATAAGTTATACATTTGATTTTAATGATGCTCTCGCTCATAACATAATTATCATTGATTATTGTGTGATTGAGTTTAGCCTGAGGGCAACCAGGGAATACAATTGTCTTGACTTGTAATGTGATAAAATGCTTAAGCTTTCTTGCATATCAATCAAGTTCTTTTTACGCAAAGGGATAGCGCATCTTCCTTGAGAGTGCTATGATTCAGTGGAGTGTTAGAGCTAACTTCTCGAAATCGACTTATTGAACAAATAACTTATAAATAGACAAGTGGACACTTGAAGTTTGGATGAGCTCTAAAGCATTCTTAACTTAGCAAGGATTCAATTGAATGGATTCAACATTGCAATGAAATGCCCATGCTTAATGTTTTGATCAACCAAGCCACTTATAAAATATTGAACTCCATGTCTAAGCCAAACACCTGCGCTCACCTACCGTAGCCGAACAAGTGTGAACGCTCGTCCTCGTCCTTGGCTGATCGGACACGGTAGATTTCGCAGGTATAAACCCTCGATATCGCATGCGTAAACCCTCCAGATCACAATGGATCTCCGAATCTCTTAACGCAAGGTGGTTATCGTTTCTCAGAATAAAGATAGATTCTGCAAGAATAAAGTGAAGAATCGGCTGATGGGGATTCCGGCATTCTACCGCTGGCTCGTGAACAAATACCCGCTTTCGGTCGTTGAAGTCGTTCAGGAAGCTCCCAATGTAGTCAATGGCGTACAGTTGCCTATCGACACCAGCCGACCAAATCCTAATGGCGTCGAGTTCGATAATCTCTATCTCGACATGAACGGAATCGTGCATCCTTGCTTCCATCCGGAAGACCAGGTTTAGCAACTGGCTGTTATCTTTAATTCTCGTTGTTTCTCTTTCTTTAGCATCTTATTTCGACCTCTTTTGTCCACAGCCTGCTCCCGAAACGTACGAGGAAGTATTTAAGTCTGTTTTCAAGTACATCGATCATCTCTTCTCCATGGTTCGACCCCGAAAGCTTCTATTTTTGGCAATCGGTTAGTTTGGAGTCCCATTGAACAAATTTTTCTTAGCTTGGAATGGTATTCTTCATAGAGATGTTATTTACTTTGATCCAGATGGCGTTGCACCCAGAGCGAAGATGAATCAGCAAAGGGCAAGGCGGTTTAGGGCAGCTAAAGATGCAGCAGATGCAGTGCGTTTTGCTTTTAACTTTTTTTTTTTTTTTTTTTTTTTTTTTTTGAGTAACTTATCCATTTGCTAACATGTGTTAAGACTTAGGCAGTGGAGATAGAAAATGAAGTGAATTCACGGACAGGCTTGGAACCAGAAAATGAAGGAAATAAAAAAAATAAGCTTGATTCAAATGTTATTACTCCTGGAACTGAATTCATGGCAGCTTTGTCATCTGCTCTTAAGTATTACATTCACCTTAAACTGAATGGTGATCCAGGGTGGCGAGACATTAAGGTAAATTTTGACTTCTTTTGCATGGTATGCGTTATGGTATGCTAATGCCTTGTTTACATGGAAAGGTTATTCTTTCTGATGCGAATGTACCGGGTGAAGGAGAGCATAAGGTAGCTTCATACATTCGCTCTCAGAGAAACCGTCCTGGTTTTGATCCCAACACGAGGCACTGCTTGTATGGCTTGGTAGAGGCTGTTCTCTTTGCTTTCCTTTGTGATGAATAATTGGCTGCTTTGTTAAGGTATAATGACTTACTGCAGGATGCTGACCTGATCATGCTTGCTTTAGCTACACATGAAATTCATTTTTCTATCCTTAGAGAGGTGAGCATCAAACGTGCATTGATATTGCTGTTTATTTTGTTTCTTTTGTCCAATTTAAATTGAAGATATGCCTTGAGATGTAGGATGTACGTATTGTGCCAAAAATCAATAGAACTGTAAAGTTTGGTAAGAATTTCAAATCAAGTGTCGATGGTAAAAAGAATTCTGAGAAACAAGCTTCCAATGACATCACTACAAAGCGATTTCAGGTTTGTTCTTTTTGTGGATACTGATTATTTTTTCTAATGTGATAATTTACTGTTATGAATTATGAAGCGGCGTTATTTGATGCTTATACTCTTCAATTTTTTCTTCAACTCGAGTGTATGTTCAATTGATGTTTGGTTATGCTTTCAATCATCACACACAAGTTCTAGAAGGTGACAAATCCCCAATAGAATGAGTATGCAAAAATTTCTTAACATAAAATTGGTTATATCAAGGAGTTAATGGCTAAGGATATTGTAGTAAAAATGATCATATCAATATTCACAGAAGCTATCAAAAGAAATATCTATTTTATTTCTATCGAAAATTCAATCCAACTATATTGCAACCAAAGTAGTTTAATTCAAATGTTTGACTTAAAAAAATTCTTATTTATATGAAATATAAAATCTAATACCCATGCATCATGTTTATGACATTGTTTATGTTTGTGGGACGACAATGCACAAATCAATTGAGTTGGATTTGAAAAATTGGTGATTTTATCTTGTAATTGTTTGTGGTTGTGTAGGAGGTTGTTGAGGATAAAGGAGGTGGTTGGGCAATAGACGTGGGGCCTTTGTGTTGGAGCATCAATGACTAGGTGTACCAATGGAAACACAAAGGGCATTGTGGCGACATTTGGAGTGGGGGATTGAAGGAACTTGAAAGGCGTGGAAAGCTTAGGGGAGGAGAGAGTTTAGAAAAGAAACAAGGAGTTTTTTAAATTTTTGTATTTTTTAAAATAGTATTGAAAAAGGAAAACTGAAAGGCTTAGAAATAAACTTTTTCTTAATATCTTGAACTAAGAGGCTTTAAAATGTTACGTGGCTTTATGGGTGATCCTTATAATATTCTCACAGCTATCCGTAAAATAAATGTATAATACTATCTTACTCAGTAGAGAAAATAAAATAAAAAGTGCATAATTTCTATCATTCTTTGCATGATACCTATTTGGTATTAGAGAAATAAAATAACAATACATAATTTTTATTAAATAAATATCTTGCAAAGAAGGAAAGAAATTATGCACTCATGACTTCTAAAATCCAATGTAGTAGCAACCATGCTAAGTACAACTAATAAAGAAAATAATGTTACAAGGAGCTATCTACTGGATGTCTAATTGTTAAAGTTAGCATTATTGGTATGGAATGGTGATCCATATAAATGCATAGTCATTTGTTTGATCATATCCTCAATTGTCTAGCAAAATAAAAGCTTCTTATGTATGGCTTTTGGTACGCTTTGGATTCGTCTAGAGTCTACGATGTCTAGTGTCACCATTAATTGCCCCTGTGTGGGGAAAACTCAACCTACTTGAGTAACAGTTCAATCCACTCAGGTAGTAATCTTATGAATCTGGAGCATTCTTTTGGAGCTTCTCCTATGTAATCCAAGTTTCGTTAGATGTTGGTCGACCATTTCATCATACTAGGTAGCTCTAATGGCTTCAATGTCTAGTCATAGTGGTTCGGCTCTATTGTCTCACCTAGTTGGGATGGTGGGCAAGTTCACTTGTTAGGGGAGTTGAAGGTTCACAAGGATCATTGGGAATCACTATTGGTTCCTTGTAAGTAATTGATTCTAACATGTGAAAACTTGAATTCATTCTATAACCCTTAAGGAAGTCTATGACACATACGTTTGTGTCAATCGTCTTAAGGTCCTTAAAAGGATTTGCACCTCTTTCTTATTGTTTATAGTAGTCTCAAGTGGCAACCACTCAAGCCTAATGCAAATCTTAATGTTATTTCCCTTAGTGAACTTTTAGACATTTACTTTGCATGTCACAAAGTCTTTTTTAGGTTAAATTAGTTGTGCTAATTTGTTTAAAAATTTGTTCATGCAAACTCTCATTGTCTTATGCAAAATTGTGCACCATGTTAGATACACGTGCGTGCATAGGTAGTATGAGATCAATGGGGTTTTTGCCTTTAGCCATGCACAATTTGAAAGGAGATTATATTAATCGTTTTATTGATAGAATTATTGTATGCGAACTTTTTAACGAGGTGAAAGTAGATGCCAATTTGTATTGGCTCATCACTTCTTTTTAGAGGTTCTCCAAATTTTGATTGAATACTTTAGTTTGACAATTAGTTTGGGGATGATAATATGTTGAAAATCTAAGTTTTATTCCTAAATGGTGTCATAATATCTTCCAAAAGTAGTTATGAACCTCACATTCCTATTAGATGTTATGGACTTCGGCAAACTATATGTTTTAAATATTTCTTTCACAAACAACCTTCTATGTGAGAGGTATAGACAATTTCGTGTAGGGTGTGAAGTTTTTAGATTTTAGAATACGTCACCTACAAACAAAATGAAGTTCTTTATTTGCATAGTATGGGTATTCCATGAAAAAAATTTATGCTAATATTTTCATATTGTCTAGTAGAACTGCTAGGGGAGTATAGAGATTGGTGCTTTGGGCTTGTTGGTTTGTAGTTGTGCATGTCCTACATTAGCCAACTATCTTAGCTGTCTATTCAATCTAGGACAATAAAATCATTTCTAAAGGATTAGTTTGTTTATCTCTTTTTTAAATAGTCTCCTAATTCTCTTGTATGAGTTTGTCAATTCAAAATTCTCTCATAAAATGGCAAGGGATGCATACTTAATCAAGCCTAAAGAGATTCATCCCATTAGTTGTTATTTATTATCAATAAGATTTTGATACTCTCAACTTTTGTAAGTCTCTCTAAAATTAAGATTACTTTGATATGTTTTTTTTTAACCTTTCAAGCCAAATTACAGACACATTAAACGACATAAGTGACATTATTGTACGTCTTAAAACATGTGCACCTTTATTCTTTACTTTTAGCTTATCTTTAGGTTCAAAGTTGAAACTTTGTAATATTTCTATCCAATAAGCTTATTGTGAACTTAATTTCTTCTTGAAATCTTAGGTACCCAAGGACTTGATGGTCAAAATAATGAGCTCTAATGTCTCTAATATTTCAAAGTTTGTTCTATAGCATAGAACTCCTTTTCATAAGTGAAGTACTTCTATTGTGATTCATTTACTTTCTCATATAAGTAAACTACAAGTCATCTTTCTTGTTGGAGAACACTTGTTGCTATGCTAGATGCATCTTAAGATACCTCAAATTTTGTAAAAAAGTCAAATAATCTAAGAACTGATGGTTGGTCCATACATTCTTTATACTTTTATAAAGCTTTATCGGTGGCTTTAATCTACTCAAATTTTATCTTTTTGATACAATTAATAATTTGAGTAGTCAGAGTGTCAAACTCTTAATGGAACACCTTTAGAAGTGGCTAGATTGTGGGAGCTCTTTACGTCGTGGTTGTTACGAAAGTTTGGTCATTCAGCGATGGTTTTGACCTTGTCGAGGTTAACAACCAATCCTTATTGTTGGTGAATCCAATGAACTTTACATTTTAGTGAGAAATGAGCACTTCATAAGGTTAGCAAGTAAACTTTGTTAACAATGGACTTCACATAAGGTGCTTAAGATGCTCTTCCTTTGGCTTATTGTACACAATTATATCATTGAAGCATGTTACAACAAAGATGCCTAAGAATGGTTAAAGAACTTAGAATCATAATAGGTGCATGAAGTTACGAGGTTCATTCATGAATTAGAAAGGCATTAATTATTGCTTATATAATCCATGTCGAATCTTAAAGGCCAATTCTTGATATTTATTCTTAAAATCCTTTTTTGAAAACATAATGGGTCCATGTATTTGATCTAACAAGTCATCTAATTGAGGTATGGGAAAGTGGTGCTTAATGGTGATCTTACTTATGGTTTGGTCATCCACACACATCTTGCATGTATCTTCTTTCTTTGGGTTAACAAAGTAGGTACAACACATGGATACTAGCTCTCTTATATAAAACCTTGAACCTATCAAGCTAACTAAACATGATTTGTTGGTCTTATCGTATAATGTGTCAAATTTGGTAATGTTGCCCTTTGGATGAATTTTGTGGCATGTTGGATGTCACGTATTGGTGGTAGCCGATTAGTTAGATTTTTGGGGAATATATGATGAAATCTTTCTAATCTCTTTATTTACAATCCATACTATGGTTCTTTCATTGATTTTTTTTTTCATCTTTTGTATGTATATGAGTCTTAAGGCTTTCTTTCCCTTTACAATGGGCTCACCAATGGCTTTATTGGTTGTTTGGTTATATTTTCATTTTTTTGAGATGGTATAGGATATAAGATGATGGTCTTGCACTGATGGACAATGATGCAATTATTCAACTTGCCTTGTGAAGTGGTATCTTGATTATGAAGTCATGTCTTCCTAGAATGATACCACTACTTGTATAGGTAGGACATCACAATGAATTTTTTTAGCATAATTATAAAGCTTGATTGGTAATATATATTTTTATTGAATTGGATGGAAGTGTTTGCCCAAGTGGCATTACAAGAGATTGGGGTGATCTGTGGTAGGTAATCTTAATTGAGATACCATGTCAATAGATATGACATTAATGCTACATCCATTATTGATAACGATCTTGCGTACAACCAACCCTATATGTTGTTATGTGTGAAGTATGCTAGTTCTCCTGCAATCTTTGGTCTCTCGAGGTGGTGCAAGATGAACTACAATGGGTCAGCCCATTTTTCTTAAAGGTAGAGTGCTCATATTTTATATTATAGTCATCTTTGGGCTCTCAAATTAGTTCCAAATTGCTTGTAATTTATGATGTATGCTTCTTGAGTATCTACTAGCATGTGTTTCTCAATATAAGTGATTGGCCTTTGGGACATTGGGTAGAGGTTTGACCTATAGTTCTGCAAGTGTGATTCTTGATAGGTTTCTACAAAATAGGCTTGGCTAGGGCACACAGGTGTGTAGGAAGGGGAAGGGACTTGGGAGTGTTTGTCGTGGGGTTGGTGGGAGCCATAGTTCCTCATGGAGGTTGTTGGACCAAGGTGATGTTTGACTTTCGAAAACTTGTGTCTAAAACTCTTGTATTATTGGGTTATGCAGTATGCATTAGCCTGGGTATTAATCTCAGTAATAAATAGTTCATGTCAAATATCCTTTTGGAAATTCCATCAAATCCTTGATAGTGTTGCATCCTCCCTTTTGTTATGGCTAGACCTCATATTAAACTCGTTAGAATTTCCCTTGCACTATTCTACTAGCTATTGGTGATAGAATTTAAGAATTTTTTTTTCTATTTGTTCTTAATTTTGGAGAACATAAGGGTTTGAACCATGAGTTTTAGTATTGCTAGTTTAAGTTTCAAGTTATCTCTCTTCTCATATCACTCAAAATAGTGAGTTATCACACCTTCTAATCAATACAACTTTAGGATCTTTGACACCATCGAAGGTGGAGCATCTGTCTTAGCACTCGTTATAACCTTCTTAGCATTGTTGTGTTTCTTGTCACTTCATAGCACAATTCTCACACTTCTTTTGTCCTTTGGCTATCCATTTGCTTTAGGTTGGTGATTTGAATGGCTTGGTCATTAATTAGGACATGCTACTCAATATGTTACTAACCTACCAGGCTTACAGTCTAGTTCTAGTAAGATATTTTTGGTGTTTTGTGAAGTACTAGGTTTTTGGTGTTCCTTTGCTATTATGTGTATTTTGGTTAGATAATTATAGTGAAAAGTGTGTGTAGGTTGTATAAAATATGAAAAGTACTAAACTTAATTATGGAACTTTAGTATGTGTTGTGATGAACACACAAGTGTGTAAATTTGAACTCAATCATAGGTTAGGCTAGGTTTAGTTATAATGGTAACTTTAGCTTAACTATGTTTTGTATGATCATACCAAATTATGCTTTAAAGTAGGTTAAACAATCATGTGAACCCTAGGCTCATCATGGTTTGATACCAAGAATGACGTAAGACAATGGTTGAATGAATAAAAATTGATGGTTGTTATAGAGTTTATGATGTTGTTGGAGTATTGTAATTTTCCAATAGTGATTAATCTATTGTTAAACAAATGTTTCAAAAAGCAAAAACTTTTTTAAAATCATTGAAAGTTGGATTGTAAAAAGTTTTTGTTTCTTTGTTCCCAAATCACATTGGACTAGTAGAGGGGTTAGTTTTTATATCAAATTATGATTTTTCAATTTTATTATTCATAGGTATTGCCCTGTTTGGGTCAGGCCCATCTTGACTTAGTTGAGTTTTATCCTTCTTAAAAGTCTCTTTTTTTTATTATCCAGCTTAATGCTATTCCTATAATAGTATGTTTAATTATGAAATTCTCATAGAATTTAAGGAGATTTTATATCCAAAAGTTATGTAAACATCTTAAGACTATGATATCACACATAAATACGGGATACAATTCATCCTTTGCACCCCGAAGTGTCATTCATTGTTTAGTGATTTCTTTCTCGGGATATTACCCATCGTTCATTTCTTTCCATCTTTAGGTGTTATGAAAGTGCAACATGATATCGAAGAACATTGAATAAAAATACCATAATTGTTGTAATGGGGCTAATGTTGTGGCAATCGACGAAGTGCATGAACCTAGACATATTGGCAAGCTATACAACAACTATAATTGTGAAGCTTGAGGCTCTATGATCGGTGGAGTAGCAACAAGGGGACTTTGGAGAGCTATAACTACTCAAGGGGGCCACAGTGGGTGGACCTTGGTCCTTGGCTGTGGCTGGAGATGTGCAATGTCGATGTCAGGGGGGTGAATTGGTGGCAAAGTAGTAGGGATGTCCGTTGTTTTTCTTGATCATGTTGGAGGTCGTCGAAGGCTAAAGGGGTGGTTGGTCATGAACCTAGGGCTTGTGTATCATAGGGTTGACGGTTGGGCTATCTTAAAGAAACGTAAATGGTGAAATGACGACCATTAGATCCAAGAACTAAATGGTGACCAACTAAAATGCATGGTGATTGATCTAATTGTCCTTAGTCGTTTAGCTAAATGTAAGCTTCATGTGTTTGGCTCTGGGTATGCATTAGATTGCTCTAGAGTGTATGGTTTTTGGGGCACCCACAAAAATTATTCTTGTCCAAAGCTTGAATTAGATTGAGTCTGTTTCAATCCAATCTTGAGCCAAGGTCAAATTTTCTTGTGGTTGAATCATTATCGACTCTAATTGTGCTCTTATAATTAGTGAATATAATCCATCCACAATGCTAAAACAAGGTAAAATTTATGATCAAGTTAAAGAAGAAATAATTGAAGCAATTTTCAATTTTGTGGTATTCGATAATTGCATCTAACATCTAAGACATGTTATGGACAACATTGATGGTATATGGAAAATTAGACATAATTGGAAGAATAGCATAGGAAATATTTGAATTTTTAGTACTTATCTCAGCTTAAGGTGATGTTAGTAACATTAGCAGCAGACTTTGCATAGGGGTTTTACTATTAGTGAAACTAATGCACTTAGATTTCCCAAACTTTAGTTGGTTTTTTTTGGAGATGTGGTTGGCATGTTTGCAATGATTAGATTGATGAGAAGATTGAGAGAAGCCAAAATCACGTCGATTCCCATTGCTAGAATTATCACTTTCATGATTGTGACAAGGTCTTGGATCATAACCACAACAATAGCCATGACTATGAAAGGCTAAGTTAGAGGAACCATCCAAGCCAATGGGTTCTCGATAGATTAGGATAAAGAGAGATGTCGCTTGACTGCTAGCAATGATTTGATATCGAATAGTTGTAGAAACCCCTTGAAACTAGAAAAGACTTTTGCAATGATAAATGCTCATTCTATAACTTAAATTGTTGGGATCAACACCCAACAAGTTGTACAGAAACAATTCATGAAGAGTATGTTATATGGCAAGAAAAAACTTGTTATGAGATAAAGATTCTTCTTAGTATAAATTGAAGATCTTTTCATAGCTAAAACACCTAAGAGATATTCTTATCTTGGTCATATATCTAATGCTTATCACATATTTTTTTTAGTGGATTCAAGAAATATAATGGTAGAGAAAATATTTTGTTGCATGTTGTGAAGAATTCAGATATAATTATATGGTTGTTTTTAGGATTTTCTTGTAAGATATAGAACTCATGTCATCTCTAAATGATGGAAAAAATAAAAGAATACGATATAACATTTTTTGATTCAAGGCAAAAATTTTGAACAGTTGGCATTTTTGAGATAGTTTGGCTTCGTCTATTTAACTTTCATCGTAGTAGTAAATTTCTTTGAGCTCGTTGTCATGGTAGGTAGAAAGAGTTGAATATGATAAAAAGGCACTAGATAGTAGGTCATCGATGAATTCTCATTTTTTCTTGATAGAAGATCAAATTTTCATCAATGTAGGACATTATAGATTATAAGGGAAGCAATGATCATTTTTTTTTTAGTGATGAATATGATGGAACACGGAGGATGCGAGGGTTGCGGCAACGTGAACTTCATCAATGGAAGAGGAGAGGTGAGGAGAGAAGTGAAGGGGATGGAATTTTTTGGAAGGTATTAAGAGAGTTTGGAGAGGATGGAGGCAGCTTGATGGGTGCTTTTTTTTAAAAAAAAAAAAAAAAAAAAAAGATGGGTGCTTTTGGCTTAGGAGATATTGAGGGGTGTAATAGTAGTAATATTCTGAGTTTGTATTGAAGCATGTGCTAAGCTGGGGTTGTGAACAAGTGAGGTGTTGGAGTCTCAATGTTAAAAATTGATGGAGAAGCCATAGGTCACAGAGACAATGATTGTAAGGACAAAGATGTCGTTCGAGTTCTATTGATGGGTTATGGTTCGTGGGTTATAGCAAGCGGGCATGATCAACATGGAATGTAGGCTACAAGCATGGTGAACGGAAGGGCCAATAAGTTAAGGCATGGTTGGTGGCTTAGGCATTAGGAAAGTTATGGGAGGTCTATGATTTTTTTGGTGCATTGTGCTTTATGGTTCCTTGTGTGTCATCTACCCCCATAACTCCCAATTAGTTATACGAGAAAAATAACCTGTAAACTATAAACTATTTATAATTTTCTTTTGAAGGTTAATGTTATCTTTTACTTATGCTTATTTTTTCTTTTGTGATTTTGGAGTTTCATGTCAAATAGGATTTTATTTAATTGTCTTTCTCATTAAATTCCTGCTAGAGTTTTACTACATGTGAAATCTTGTTGACATATTTGCCTTGTCAAAAAATTTATTTTTTCCTAGTCTATGTAGAAAATTATGGTTTTCATTGAAAAACATTACCAGTCTTTATTATGATTTTAATTCAATCATTTTGGACTTTGCAATAAGTCTATTCATTTAATTTTTTACTAATATTAACACTACATCTTTGTATATTGTTTCTTTCTTCATTACCTTGTTTTTTGACAACCTCTTGCTCTCGAAGGGTTTGTCTGTAGGTTTTTGTTGGTAGTATGCTTGTGGGACTAAGAGGGTTTAAAGAATGAGTCAGCTTTAAGTACATTGTTGATAAACCTCCTTGTTCCTTGAGGTTGTTTTGTTGTTAGTATTCAAGTGTGTTTGGGAGGGGTTATAATGTAATAACATTGCTAAGAAATCTCATTATTGAGTTCTTTAATCATTCCCCTACCCATAACTCCCCATCCCTTTCCCTTTTCACTTAATCTCTATCCTTTCCCTATCTGTTTCATGCAACCAAAATCATTATAATGCCTATGACAATGTAAATAGATGGTATGGGTTTTGCATAACTTCATTACCTTATTTCTTGGCCACTTTCTCTTAAGCGTTTGTTGGTTGGTTGCGATTTCATGGGTGTTTTTTTGTTGTTAGATGGTGGGGGGCTAAGAGCTGTTATATAATGAGATCGTTTTAAGTTTATTGTTCAGAAAAATCCCTCAGTTCCTCGGTCTTCCAACCCCTGCCCCAATGCGCTCGTCACTTTGGCTAACTGTTTCATGCAACTTTAAGCATTGTAAATCCAAAGTCAAAGCCAATCGATTTTAAGGAGTTGTTTCTTTTAGAGTAGTTATTAACTTGAATAGGACATGGTTTCTCAAGTTTTTGATAGGACATGATAAGTAATGCATATACATTTGGTTCTTTTTTAATCGATTCTTTTCACTGTGAATCTTGAAACTATCTTTTCGACTACAAATATTTGATATTGCTAATGCCTTTAAAATTTTGATTTCATATTGCTACAATGCAGGAAACTTTGAAGTCCTTTTCTTGTTATCAGTAAAGCTTTGAAAAAAGCCATGCCCTTTTTATGCTTGTAATGTCATAACCAATTGATCCTTGTAATATTGAATTGTTACATTAGTAATGCTTTCCATGTTCCATTGAACAAATACATCATCATTATTGGGAGATGGATGTATGGCATCCAAAGTGCCTTCTACCTTCTTATTTTCATTCTTCTGCAGTGTCGATGTTGAGTTTGGCTAACTCTTTTTAGATGGACATTATTTGTTATTTAGTTTAGAAAAGTTGCATGTTGTTAAGGAATTTTATAATGCATTTTGGTTCATTCGAATCACTCTTTGATGTAGATATGCTATGAATTGTTCTGCATTGCAGTTTCTCAATATCTGGGTTCTCAGGGAGTATTTGTCACTTGACTTAAGAATACCTGATGCTGTGATAAAGATAAATATGGAGCAGTTGATTGATGACTTTGTCTTCATTTGTCTGTTTGTGGGAAATGATTTTCTTCCACATATTCCTTCACTAGAGATTAATGAGGTATGTACGCATTTCATAAAAATCGTCCTTATTGTCTTCTTTACTCGGGAATTGAGCATGATTGATACTTATTTTGCCAGATAAATTAGTTGGTAAACTTGCATGTTTCTAATAGGTATTCCTTCAGAGAGAAGGTGCAAGTGTCTTGCTTAATCTGCCTTGTATGTTATGTAACAGATGGAGTGGCCAATATCTGTTCATAATTTGCTCATCTAAACCACTTGTTTTTGTTACTAATGGACTTCTTTCATTGTAGGGTGCAATTGATTTGCTAATGGAAGTTTATTGTAAGGAGTTCAATACTATGGGTGGTTATTTGACAGAGTCCTTCAAGGTTTATTATTGTGCTTATTAATTTTCTTTTAGTTATATGTGAAGAAATTGCTTGAATATGCGAAATAACAACCAAACATTGTGATTGCTCCTTTGCACAAAGTAGAATTTGCAGTAGAATGTGGATTGAATGTTCTTGTTATCATGGCATGATAGTATGATTTATTTGTATTTCTTGTTTAAAATGACATCTTTCTTTAATCCCATACTGATATTCTTTATTTTGTATTAAGAGAATGATGGTGTTCTGTGAATGTATCCTTTTATATAAAATGTTATATTTCCTATGTGAGCTTGCTTTTTGTAGTGATTTGCTTTGTAGAATTGTGGAAATAAATTGTTTACCAAGAAATGTTATAGTGTTACCTTTTGTCACCACCTGATGGCACTGCTGGTTTCTTGTTTTGCAGGTGAATTTGGAACGCATGGAACATTTCTTAAAAATTATTGGGTCCTATGAAGTCGCTATCTTTAAAAAACGCTGTCAGGTCACTACCTTATACGTGAACTATCAATTTCTTCATTGCTTATTTTTTGAAGTTTTATAATAGTTACAGTTTTGTAGGCCATCATAAACTTAATGCATTTTACTATATTCTCCATTTAGTCTCCACATTTGTGGTTGGTATGCAAATCTATCAGTACCATATCTATGGTGCTATACATTATAATTGTTCTTATCATGAGATCTGAGTCTCTGCGGTGATAATATAATATCTTGTATTTAAGATCTTGGTGTTTTAGTTCTTAGAACAAGAATATCCATATATAAGTTCTTTTGTAGATTTTTCTTTTATTTACTACAGCCATGTTTCGTTTTCACTGATTTTTGACTAATTCTTCAGGTACAAAAGGAAAGGGATATTCTTTTTCAGGCTATTTCAAAGTCCAAGAGGATACATAAAATCTCTGGTAACAATTTTTTTTTCATCTGTTGATAATAGTTCCAGGCCTTCATTCTCAATAGGCTTAAGCAAATTATTCATTAATTTTGTAAATCGCTATTTTAATAGCCAGTGATTTTTTTTATTTCTTGTTTTTAGTTCATTGTAGACAATTCTTGCTGTAACTTACATAATCATATGTCTAATAATATCTTGAATATATATAGGATCCATTAAACTCTTCAGGACGGCTACATCAGATTTTGAGAATTCTGGAATTTCAATTGATAATGTTTGTAATCTTCCACCTTTATGTTTAATTAGGAATTTGGCAAACTTTATCTTTTTTTTCAACATAGAGCATATTTGTGAATAGGTAAGACTTGGTGAGGAAGGATGGAAAGAAAGGTATTATGCTGAAAAAGTAGCAGCAAAAATTGAGGATGATCAAGACAAAGTTAAGCGACATATGGTTAGCATAATTTCCTTGAGTTATTTTGCATTTTCAAAGGGCTTATGGTTAGTACATTTTCTTTAGGCTATTTCTTTTCATTATAATATTATCTACTTTAATAATTAAAATTTTCCTCTTATTACTGATTGCATGTTTTGTTAATAATGTAAGATTTATTTCTCTTATTTATAGCCAAATTATTTCAAACCAGTACTAAATCTCCTTCACTCTGCTGTTCTGCTATTTATTGCCAAACTATTTTAAATAAGCATTGCTCAATGTTATATAATGATTTGTTCAATTCACGGACCTTTCATCTTTGGTCTCAAATCTAAGTTTAATTCTCACATAAATTTGCTCGTCTAGGTCACTATTAGATTTGCATTTATGACGTTCAATTTAGTACGATTAATGGTCAAAGTTAGTGGCAAGTGATAATAAAATAATTATTTAATTTAGATTGGCAACGGGTAAAAATCTCATCCCACAGGTTTGCAAAACTTTGGGCTATTTATGTAGCCTTGTACCTTTATACTCCTGCATTTGATTTGCACTTGACTATGAACAGCCACTTGCATTCAATTTCCTTATTGTCCTCAAGTGATTCACTATATATGATGTCTTGTTGTTTTATTATTACCCTCAATTTCTTCCATAATTGCAGCATTCTGGTATTGGTCTTTTAATGTTTGTACACATCTTTAGGAAACTCTATCTAAACAATAAGAGCAATATATGTCCTAAACTATGAAGGTTTTCTTGAATATGTTACATAATTAGAATTAGGACACTTAATCCACATGATCTTGCAATCTTTGGTGGGGTTATTGAAAATGTTTAAATGGTCTACTAGAACAATTTAAGGCTGTTTGGGAAGTAGTGAAGGAATGGTTCTTGAAATTGATATAGTCTCAACGAGCATCTATAACACTTGGTATATGAAAAATAGGTGTCGTGGAGCAATGTTTGATATTGCCTTAGTTTCTCGAGAGGAGAAAATGACTTATCAAGAGAAGTCAATTGGCAAAGCCTTGCAGGGTCTCAAGGCTCCATTAAAGAGGAGACATGATGCCAATAGCATTTTGGCATGAAGTTTGAGTGGCAAATTTGAGGTTGATGGACCCTACCATTGCTCGTGAAGACCAAAACTAGGTTGACTAGAGACATTTTATTCCTTGATTTTTTTTTTTTTATGATAGAAGCAAATTTTAACAATATAGAATGAGACTACTTTGTTCATCAGATCTTCTAATTAGACAAAAATGACTTATGATGACAAAAGTGTCAATTAAAGGAATTCTACAAAAGAATACTTATCCGTTTGATCTAGTTATAACAGATGAAGCGAAAGATTGTTTGTTTGAAATTTGAATAAATCAAAATGGGATTGCTGGGAATTATTAGGCATGTAATCTATTGAGCTAAGATCTATTAAGGAGACATTGGGGATGAAATTAAGATATGATCACATAATTAGAAATTGTACTTTGATTCTAGAAGAATTTCATCTTTGTCTCATTTTTGTTAATTGGGATAAGGTTTGAGAGAAGGGAGGAGAGGTACTTATAAGGGGATGGTTTGCTTACATGGTTGACCCCTCTTATCTTCATTGGTATCATTCTCTCTTTATCATTCTCATTGTGCTATCTTCTTTCTTCACTAAAAGTTACTATTGTCCTCCAACATTAAATTTTTGAAATAAAGGGTATGACACATACTCTAATAAAGAAAACCCAAAGCTATAATGAAGGGAGTGCAGCAATGCTTGATGTTTTCATTTGTAAAACTTGTCTCTAGTTATGAAAATCGTCATTGCCGAGAATCATGATGCCTTTTATAATATATGAAGGGTTACTTTTTGTTGAACTTGAACTTGTTCTATCCTTTGATTTGATAACTAAAATTGGTTAATATTATTTTTTATTTGTGTTTGGTCAATTTTTATTTTATGGTTGTCTTGTGAGAGATAGGAGGTAGAAGTGATGTAAGAAGAGAGAGAAAGAATCCTAGTACTCTTCTTTATCATGTTTCTCCCATTGAAGGGAGATCTTTTAATAAAGAATCCGATTTTTGAAAAGATATTGTATGAAACCATGAATTTCTTGATAAAACACTACATGTATCTTTGTTGAGTACTAGAATATCACGTTAGCTCATTTCATGACATAGGTGAGATTTTGTATTATTTGAATAATGAGTAGGAATAAAAGAGATATGACTAAATTTTTATTTTGGTAAAATAGAGTTCAAATTCTCTTATTTGGAATGAAACCAGCTGAAGAATTCAAAGGGGTTCTAAGTGCAATATCTTTATGAGGAAGATATTTAATGAAATGGAAAAGAATGACTTTCTCTCAATAAAAATTTGGAATTGCATTAGAGAAAATAAGGTGTGAGCAATTTCAAGAAGATGACTAATTTTTTGTTGAGTTGTCTCATTTTATTGAGGAATGTGCAAAAAAGGGCTTTGGTGAAAGATTTCTTGTTAAGCAAAGTAATGATTGAATTCTTTTGAGAAATACTCCCAATCATTGTTAGCTCTAATGACATGGATTTAAGATTGAAGTATGTTTTTAGGGATCATTTTATGGATTGTTGGGGAGTAGAGAAGTGATAGGAGTGTAGTAAATATCAAAGGAAAACAACTGTATGATAGTTCATCCTTAGTCCGGGCTGTGCCATGTGATATGATTGGGAAGCAAATGGAGAATAAGGAGCATGAAGTTGTAAGCATGGACATCTGCTGTTCTGGAACAACTCAAGGCAGAAGTGATCAGGGTAGGATGAATGAACAACTATCATCCTCCTTTTGGGTGTGTGCCGGATCACGGACCAAAGCTGGATGATTCCTTAAGGAGAAGGAAGCGTAAGTCTCCGGGTTGAAGGCATGGCTCATCACCTTCCTCTCCCACGCAATGATTGATGCCATCTCATGGAGCGTTAGAAGGACCCTTTGCACTCCCTTGTGCAACTATTTACAGGAAAAAGTTAGAAAACAGTATTTTCCTTGTTTCTCTCGGTGAGACAGGGATGTCTTGCATGTCTTGGTGTGAAGCTGATAAACTACTGGGTATAAGTTGGGACTACTTTGTGCTGGCTGATGGGTTCTCAGGTGGCATTATCATATTCTGAAGAAACTCTATCAAGATACAGGTCCATGTGCATGTCAAATAGGCCTTCATCATTGAGGTTCAGCTGAATTACACATCTCCTCAGTTATACTACATTCTATGAATCCAAAAATCATATTGCTAGATGGGAGTTATGGCATCTCATTTGAACATGCTGCTCACCGTTTGCTTCCTTTGGTTGTGACAAGGATTTCAATGATACCTTAAAAAAAATCTGAGAAAAAAGAGTGGAAACACTTTAGATTTGCCACAGCTTAAGAGGAAGGCAGTCAGTTTATTGCCAATGCAGATCTTTGTGATCTTGGCTTTAAAGGGATCCCCTATTCCTTGTGTAATAATCAAGGTGGCTCATCTCATTGAACGGCTTAATAAACAACTGTGGCTTTCAGTTTCCTGGAACCACTGTCCTGCACCTTGTTTAGGTTTGGATCACCACCCCTTGGTCATCCACTTTTAGCATTTAGAGTTTCCGAAAAGCTCAGATTTGAAGATTTGTGGCTGGAGTTGCTTCTGCCCATGAGTTGGTTTCTTCCTCCTGGAATAGATGGGCTAAAGGCAACCCTACCTATGTTATCAACACCAAATTTTTCTGAACATTGACTGCACTTAAAAGCTGGAGCAGAACTGAATTTGGGAATATCAATAGGCTTCTTTGTCAGCTGGAAGACTCCATTGCTGAGCTATAGCTGTAGGAAGCTGTGTTGGGTTTGAATAGCACTGGTCTTAGTAGGTGCTGGGATGCGGCTACAGTTAGGAAATGCAGGGATAGTTTCATCCACCGAATTATTGATGGCAATGGGATTACTTTTAACAACTTTGACGATATTTCAACTATCCTTATGAACTTCTTTGAGAAGTATTGGAACCCCCTTGCTCTTAATTTATGGACCCTCTTGAATTCCCTTCATCGAGAGCTATCCTTAACACCAATTTGATTGCATCTCTTATTGCCCATATCTTTGATGGTGAAATTTGGAAGGATATCGTTTCCCTTGGTAATGATAGAGCCTAAGGTACTGATGGCATAACAGGATCATTTCTTAAAGGATTCTAAGATATTACTTGCTCTGGCAGTTTGTCAGGTTTTTAAAAATGCTTATCTATCCACTCATTGGCTTGACACCCTTATTATCTTAATCCTCAATAAGAAAGGTGCCATTGAGCCATTTTAGCCCAAGTAGTCTTAGCAATTCTATTTTCAAAGTTTTTGTGAAGATTCTTGTTAGTCACATGCAAGCTATCATTCCTCAACTCATTGTCCAAGTTTATAGGACTTTCATGCATAAGAGATTTATCATAGATAACATTCTTTTGACATAAGAAATTATTCACCTTATGTACTCATTCTCATCATGGAAACGCTTGATGACTGTCAATCTCGATATAGACCGGGCTTTTGATAGAGTGAGATAGGACTCCCTTATGCTCTAACACTTAGGGTTGCTTGATATTTGGTGTTCTTGGATAAGATCTTACATTTTCTCTCCTAGATATGGTATCCTTTGCAATGACCAAAGGCTTCAATGGATCACAGCTTCTCATGTTCTGAGATAGTGGTGCCTTTTGTATCCCAATGTTATACATCTCCTTTTTGCTGATGATGTACTATTATTTGGGCAGGCATACTTGCAATTAGCTTCCAAAGTTAGGCAGATCCTTCATTCCTATACCTCTGAATCTAACTACAAGGTGAACTTCTATAGTCTCGTGTCTTGTTTAGCAATGCTATGAGTAAGAAGTGCAAGAAAATGTTTGTCAAACCTATCTTTGGTAGCCTCCCCATACTTCTCCTACCTCACCCCAGGCTGTGATTGATAGGATATAATCCTAGGCGCTTCTGTCTCTTTCTTTGCTAGTAGATTTGTTGCAAATGCTGTACTTATGGGTATCCCACTCTACAACTTAAGCTATGCTTTGGTGCCATCTGGGATCATCATCAGATAGTTCATCTGTTTTGGATTTAGCTTCGAACATTCTATTCATTATGTGGATTGGGCTACTATTTCTCTATCAAGAATTGAAAGTCTCATTGGACAGTCATCACATTAGTCTCTTCTTGGCCTGAGAAGAGGTCCCTTGGATTATCACTCTCCAAGCTTGATATGAAGCTTTTATGCCACCTCTCAGCTCAGGAGAAGTATTTTTCTACCTGGAATATTATCCGTAAAGCAGAACAATTCACCAAATCCAACACAATTTGTCGTGTTATTGATGGTACTGTAAGCTTTACTATGATTGATTTTTGGATTGGCCTAGAATTGATTGACTGTTGGCCTACCTTTCTCAATTATACTATTGATTTGCCACTGAAACTCTCCTCTTTCCTTGGTGAATACAGACGTCGGGACTGCAGTAAACTCCATGTTTTTTTTTGGGGTCTGACCTTGTCCATTGCATTGCTTGCTGCATTTGTGCCTTGGCAAGTACTGGGGTCTCTTTGTTTGGGTTTACTTTGAGGGTATTAAACAAAATGGTGCTGCACCCCATAAAAGGTACCTTTAGATGGACAGCAAGGTGCCTTTATCATGCAATTGGGTATGGAGGCTCCCTGTGCAGCTGCACATAAAGGCTTTCTTATGGTGTATTTGTCTTGGTGTTGTACCTTCCTGATTATGGCTTGTTACCTATGGGATAGGTTCTAAATTAAACTGTACTTGGGGTTGCAATGAAGTTGAATCCTTAGAGCATGTCCTCTGGTCTTTTCTGAATAAGGCTGCAATGAAGTTGAATGTCTAGAGCATTCCCTTTGGTCTTTTTCTGAATAAAACTGTCCTTGAGGCTGCAATGAAATTGAATGTCTAGAGCATGCCTTTTTTTTCTTGTTTCAAAGTTACACCTATTTGGAATTCTATGCTTCCTTAACTGCTCAGCTTCAGGTTATTATTACTCCCTAGATGATCTACTTTGGTGGATCAATGCTGAACTCAAGAAGAATATCCATGCTAAGGCTATTGCTTTTACTGGATTTCCTCTTCACTGCATCTGGAGGAGCTGAAATTCAAAGTTTATGTGAAGCCAGTCCTTATGTATGTGCTTATATTAGGATTATTTACTAAAACAACCACTCAACATTATACCTTTCAGTTGAATCCTTCTTATTCTCGGGATCATCTTTTTGGCTCACATTAGCCCCCATTAAAATCTACTGAGTGGCTCCCTTCCCTTCGGAATGGCTCAGGGTTAGTTGCAATTCGTCTGCTTTGAATGATGGTCGTTTAGGAATCGACATTGTCATTCGTAATCATCTTGGCCCTACCCTTCTCATTTGCGAGCAAGGTGAATCCTTTGTTACCTCTCGCTTTACAAAGTTTCATTCTATTATTGTGGCAATCATTTTGGTGGCCTCTTGCTTCCCTCTCCAAAAAAACATTTGCATTGAAAGTGACCGAACAATTGCATTATCCACCTTCATATGATAGGTTGTTCATCTGGATGGCTTGTCTCCTAAATGTCTTCAAACTGTTCGTCTCTTTGTTGATTTTCGAATCTCTCACATTTATCGTGATGGAAATGCTATGGCCAATTGGGTTACTAAATCAGCTATTATTACTGATTTTTGGTTGGTTTGGGGAATGTCCCTCCCTCTTGAATTGCATGTCAGTATTTTATCTGACTTTTTGCATGAATCTTCTTAAGGTGATATAATGTTGGCTTTGGTCACGCTTTAAAAAAAAGAGCATCAAGCCAATAGGTTTATACTATGCATATACAAAGAAGCTGGCTTCTCTGTATAATTAACTTTTGATGCAAGGTTACTTGTTGACTATGTATACAAATAGGATTTGAATCCACTTTAAGTAATGCAATGTGTTCCCCTTATTACTTTATGTGTGAATTTTTAATTGGTGAATAGTGTGTAGTCAATGTGTTCCCCTTATTACTTTGTGTGAATTTGATAATTAGGATGCAGTTTTGGTTTCAGTGAAAATAGGGAAAATGTCAATGGGGCCCATTTCTGGTTGTACTTGGTGAGATTTTTAGAAAGCATGACGATTATTTGCACATCTTTGTTTTATGCAATTTTGAGTTGCTTGATCTTGAGAAATATGGTTTCTTTTTCTTGTTATAACATTGAACGTTTTGATGAGAAGGGAAGAACAAGGATATCATATTTTGTACTACTTCCTAAATGAGAAATATGTAGATGTATTTGATAACGTCTTAGGCATATTTCATCATTGGGATTATACTATTGGCAAGATGCTATAGCTTCTAGAATTGTAAGATATCATTCTCATGATGTTGCATATACCTTGTTGCAATGCTGATTGAACATATATTTTTTTCCTGATTTTTCTACTTATTTTGTATTTTGTTATTTACCTTTCCCATTTGATTTCTTCTTTATTGCATATTAATCTATGCATGTCTATCAAACCTGAGCTAATTTTCAATGCCTTTTTTGAAGCTAGGTCAAAAAATATGTTGAGGGGATATGCTGGGTTATGCACTATTATTACGAAGGTGTTTGCTCATGGCAATGGTTTGTACAAACTCTTTCTGCTTATTTTCTAAATCAAAGTATCATAGCTAAGTTTTTATATTTTTAGCTTAGCCTAATAAATCTTTTTGCCATTCCAGTAGATATTGAAAACTTTTTGTGTATATTGCAAGTATTGAAGACTTGGTTTCATTTAAAGGAAAAGGTTTGGCTTTTTTTTATTCAAAATGGTGCATTTAACCTTGTTGCAGTCTATCCTAAAAAAATCCTTTGTTATGGACACAACTTTATTTGACTGAAGGAAGGTTTTTATAAATATTATATTGAAGAAGCTGGTGGGTAAGGATAAAGTACATCAACTATGACAATGGGTGACAACTTGTGCCTAAAGTAACCAACCAAAGAATTTCTTTCAATTAATGTCTCTGTTATATGCAGTATTGTTTCTTGTTGTGGCGGTTGTGCTACTGATTTATTTTGAGAATGTTTTATTGATTTTTTGATTTATTATTTTGTTTGCTTTTGTTTACGTTCTTCTTAGTGCTTGATTTCTATAGCAATTGCAATTCAGTGATTAAATTGACAGGTTTTATCCTTGTCACTATGCACCTTTTGCTTCGGATTTTTTTGACTTCAAACATCTGAAGATGAATTTCAAGCTTGGTGTCCCATTCAAACCATTCGAACAGTTGATGGGTGTCTTACCAGCAGCAAGGTTTGTATTTGAAGTAATAATTTAAAGAAAAAGGCATTGAAATATTTTATTTTAGCTAAGCATTAACTTTTGGTACAATAATGCTTTTTGGTTTGTTCCTTTAAATTTTAATCTTTGAATTTTTCATATTATTGGAAATGTCTTATTTGGAAAATTGTTTTTTATGGTGAATATAGCTTGATTTCGAAACAGGATTGATTCAAAAAGTAAAATTTTCACGGGCCCAACGTTTAGAAAGCTTGATATTGCCCATCTTATTATTTATATTCTGTTAGGTTAACTAAATATTTACTATACTTTTGCAGTGCCCATGCCCTTCCACAGTTCTATAGGCACTTGATGACTGATTCATCTTCATCCATTGCTGATTTTTATCCGCCAGGTTATACACTGCCCATATCCTATTTTTGCTCACCTTAGCAGTGAAATTAGTGCCTAATGTATTGTTGTGCTATTCTTACATAGATTTTGAGATTGATTTGAATGGCAAGCGTTTCTCCTGGCAGGTACTGGCATCTTCTGTAGTGCTTAATTTGTACAGGATGTTACTGATTTCATTAGGTCTAACAATTATTTTATATCAACATTTTGTAGTATTTTGTTTGCTACTAATACCAAAATAAGTCTAACTTTATTCATTCCCATTAGGGTTCTTGTATCAAAGGTTGTTTCATCATGGTTAATCCATGATTTTTTTGAAAAAGAAATTTGTGTGCTAGTCTAACTCAAGGAGAACAAAATTCGGTCTGCCTTAATATGTTGTCTGCATAGTGAGTCTAGTACCATCAAGAAACTAATCAGGCTGTCTGATGTTCTTGTTTACCAAATAACATTTGATTTTCATCAGATGAAATTAAAAGCTTGTATTAAGAGTTGACCTGGTTCATAATTTATTTTTCTTTTATTTCAATAAGAGTGGTATTTTTTGAACTATGATTTTTTTTCTGAAAAAGAAATTGTTGAGTTAGTTAATAGAGTTTTGTGTTCATAGCAAATCTTGTATCCATACTTCAAGAAACCTCTTAGGAACCTATTGCTCTTTGTTATGGAATTGCACTTCATCTTCAATAAGGTTAGAAGCCATTATCAGCTCAATCCTTTTTAGTGGCACTTCATAAGTCCTACAGATCCTTTAATTGTTATCTATGTATTCTTCATTGTTTTGTTGTGTACGTTGTCTATTTATCCTAATATTCAGGGTCATAATGTCATATATATATATGTTTTTTAATTTTATTTCTTTTACTTAGAAATACTTTTGGTGATGTATGCACTGTTTTGTTATATATTTAAGTTATATTTTGTCCCTGTGCAAATTCTTTACACAGTTGGCTTGTATATGATCATAATTGAAGTGTTTTATTTATAATTTATCTTGTTGATCATGATCAGGCCGTTTGCAAACTTCCATTTATTGAAGAATCTCGCCTTCTTGCTGAAATTAAAAAAGTCGAGCATACTTTGAATGTAAAAATTATTTCTGATTCCTCTTTTGTTCTATAAGCACTTCAGCTTAAATACTTTAGTTTTTTTTCTAACTGTTGTCTTGCTTCTACTTTGTATTAGGAGGAGGAGAAGCTAAGAAATAGTTGGACCCTGGAAATGCTATTTATTCATACTTCGCATCCCTTATCTTCGAAAATTTTTTCTTTAATTAGGCGGAAACGGCTTCATCCAAAGTTAGCCAAGGCTAAAGTGAAAAAAAGAATTGATCCTTCTATCAGGTTTGTTCTGGAAATTCTTACGTGTGACATATTTCCTTTAGTTGAAGACATAAAAGGATGACTACAGTTGGATATATATGAAAATTGGGTTGGGAACACTTCTTTGATAGGGTGATAGGGAAATTACAATTTATGGAATATAAATTAATGCTTTGATATCTGAACTGGACATCGAGCCTGCATACTGGTTCGAGGTTTAATTTGTCCCACAGATTTAACCAGTGGGTCATGATTAATTACTATCATATAATAAATAATTTAATTAGTTAATCAAAACCGATGATGTCCCATTTAAATATGTTATAAAATACAATTAAGTATACATAAAAAATCTTGAAATGTGAGACAAACTATTTTGTTTTTTAAATATCGACCATGTATCTTGATTAGTTATTGTCCTTGAAGACGAGGGACAAGCGGTCAAGGCTGAGGCCATTTGTGATAAGCGGGTTGTGATTTGGGGCTAGGGTTAATGAGCTAAGTAAGGTGATGAGGTTGCTATGGGAAAAGTGTTGTGTTTGGGTTATGATATGCACATGCCTTATTTGTTTTAGATAATATAATTTTATCCTGTGCTTCACATAACTGCTTTTTAATTTTTATTTCCAAGTTTAAAATTGCAAAGCTAGGAAACGGAATGTTTAGTTTTGTTAAGCAGTTTGGTGGTTTTGTGATTTTGTACCAGGTTAACGAATTGTTGTGTCATAATGTTATCGACACCAGTTCAACTAGTTTGTTGTCGGATCGATTAGCTGTGCAGCTTCATCTGGTTTTAATAGTGCTTTGAAGCACATTGAACAGATGTTATATGCATTTTTTTGAGGAATTTAAGTTAGTTATTTCTTGCGAATGTGTCTTTTTGTTATCTGATTTCATTATTTACTTACAGTACACTATTAATTCAGACTTTTATGATCTATTTTGGATTAAGTTTAAGTTGATGACAAGGCTTTGCTGTAGGATAATTTTTGGCTTATAGAATAATTTTGTGCTTTTTTTTATATGGTTATGCAGATGAATATGCCATATTTTTTCTATCATATCGCCTGCTTAATTGCCTAACGTTATGTATATTTTCTCTTCTGTTTTACAATCAAACATTGGTTTTGTGGGTTTGAATCCAACTGAAGAACGTTGGAGTTGGTTTTATTTTATTTCTCCATTTGGGTTGTTCTATGATGTATTTATTGGATTATTATTATTTTTTTTTTAGTTTGGAATATTCCATGGGACTAATATTTTACCTGCATGCAGTGGCGGAATGAATGGATTTATGTACATTTCTGATAAAACCATTTATTCTGAGGAAATCTATTCTCCTATTGAGGACTTGGAGACGATAATAAATAACCAAACAATGTATGTCAAGAGCACCCTTTTTAACTTTAAATAAATTATGTTCATAGCAAATAAAATTCTGTAATTTTCTTAGTAATATTCTTCTATATCAGAAATTGGGATTAGTTTTTCTATGTTAACTAGCCATTTGGGTATTAACTCGGTCTTTACAGATACGTATATTTCAAAGGGCCACCCGTTGATGTGCATGAGCCCAAACCACCAGAAGGTGTCATTTTCCCATCAAAGGTTTCCAACGAATTCCTTTAATTGTTTTCCCTATTTTTATTCTTTTCTCGAGATGTTACTAACTCTTTGTTCTTTCATTATTTACAGACAATTTTCAAAAGAGATATGCAACAATGTAGGAGAATATTGTGGCATGAGACGACAGTATCTCAAAGTTATCTGTTCTCAAGAAGGTAAGAAGTTCAAACAATTCTTTATCTTTTATATAAAAATGCTTTTAGTTACTGCTGTCATCTGAGCATGGATTGAAGATTATATGAAAGCACCCAATTTATCTTAGCCTTGGGAATTTAATGCTAAATCCATTATCCATGAGAGCTACACCTTACTTGGTTTTCATATCTTAACCTTGAAGCCATTCATTATGGATCTATAGTTTGGGCTTTCATGTGTGTTTTGGTTTTGTTCTATGTTTACAAATTTATGCTTTAACTCATGCCCTAATTAATTGCAGGCCAGTGGCGAATTCTATATCTGGCAACAATCTTTTGAAAGCATCACGCCACCTTGTTTCGAAGTCTTTACTTGAAAGGAAGAAAACAATCAATGAAGGAGTAGGCCAAGAAAGAAGAGACCACAACAATAAAATCTTAGGAAAAAGAAAAAGGGGAGTAGGAAAGAAACACAAAAATCATAGAAGAGGCAAGAGGAGGACCTGAGATAAGTTTTCTCTTTATGATTTCTTAAGAAATTGGGAACATTATTTATTTGTTTACTTTCTACATTTAGTGTTTTTTTAGTTGATGGTTTCTTTACATCATTTGAAGCATGGGTTATAAGAGATCATTTATGAAACAATTTGATGAGATTATTATGTTAGTCTCTATTTCAAAATGTTTTGAAGGATATCTGTTGAAATCAAAATTTTGATATGTTATGTTAGGCTAGACTCCTTGACTACTAGTTGATCTTAAATTTGTTGTCAATTGTGCCTTTGTATTCGTTTTGTTGTGAATTTTTTGTTTACTTCTCCATTTTTACATGAGTTTGAGAAGGTTTTCTCAAGAAATTGTTATGTTTGTTGTGATGGTTCTTCAACAATGGCAAGTAGGACATTTTTAGATGTATATATATAAAGAAATAAATTAAAGTTCACTCAAAAGTTTCTCAAAGGGAGTCTTAGAGCAATTACTTGATTTTTAATGAAATAAGATATTCAATTATCTAAGGGAGGGTTCATTTTTAGGATGTAATTTGGATATAAGAATGTGTCTTTTATTATATTCATTATTATCTTTTTAACATTATTGTTGTCTCTTCATCTATTTGGATGTATTATTTTTTATCGATCTCAAATTCTTGGCTATTGTTATTATCGAATGATCTTCAATGATTGTGTGTTACGATTATTTCAACTATCCACATCATGATTAGTGAAGTAAGGCATTATTGTTAATCATTTGCTTAATCAATGTCTACTCACATTCTATGACTCGATTTTGGAAAAACATATTGCTTACCATCTATCACTTGTAATATAGATTACAAATAATCACACGCATTTGTCTCAAAATGATTCCCAACTAAAAATTAGGTATAGATGAAGTCTATAAAATGCTTGATGAACAATGTTGAGTCTCAAAAGCAACTTAATACTAAACCCACCCTCTCAAAATCACTGATTATTGATTCTTAAAAATTGATCAAAGAGTGGGAGCTTTATCTTGAGTTGTCTATCTCAACAGAATGATCCAATTCTCTCATTCATCCACAATCAAAAGTGACAAATGATGACCATCATATATCATCATTTCGAATCTTGTTGTTACTGGATGTTGTGGAAAAAAATCAAATACTCTAGTACATGGATAAGATAGCCTAAAAAGTATAGAGTCTAGATTATTATTTAAGTATGATATTAGTTGTAGGTTTTTTGGTTAAGTAATTAAGTGGTGCATGAACGATAAAGCCTTGGTTTTGGATGGTGAGGTTTGAGCTCTCTCTTTTCACTATCTTGAGATGTTATAAAGAGACTGGTAAGTTCAAGCATGCATAGATGGTGTACGTGAAAGTTGTCTGAAGAAAGATGTTGAATCATGACATGGCAAAGTCTTTGCAGCACTAGAAGGCTACTCATATATTGGGACAATATAATGCACTAAGAAATGAATGAGCTCTAGTAATCTAATAAGTATTTATTGTGTACTTGTAAATCTTTTTAAGTTAATTTGGTGAATAATTTATGAATGACACATAAGGTAAACAATTGATGCTTGAAAACGATAGCTCATACACAAATTGTAGAGACTCAACCTCAACTTTAACATGTTATGATATGGATATGAAGTCTATGGGCAAGAATGTAGACTAAGAATCAAGAGAGTCATCAATTAGAAATGAAAGAAACTCCTCAATGATGTCGTCATGTTTCATGGAAGTGGTAATATTAGGCTTAGAACTAAACTCAGTAGGTAACACTAATGAGTTATAGGCAAAGGATGAATAATAAGTTATA
The DNA here is from genome assembly GCA_023846275.1 of Vanilla planifolia. Lineage (NCBI taxonomy): Eukaryota > Viridiplantae > Streptophyta > Magnoliopsida > Asparagales > Orchidaceae > Vanilla > Vanilla planifolia. The sequence goes on from CM043865.1 coordinate 20,507,600, forward strand.
AAAGCTCATGTATAGGCATAAGAAATGATAGATAGGTAGGAACTATAAAGAGCTTTATGGGCTCAATAGTAGCCTTAGATGGAACAAAAAAGAATAATTCTTTGTTATTGGCAAGGATTATAGTGGAGTTGGTGGAGGGCACAAATAAGACCTCTTATGTAGGCTTTGAAGTGTGGGTTATTGATTTTAACATGGTGTTCTTATTTTTGTGGGTTTAGGTAAAGGAAGTAGTTGATGAAGTGATAGGTTTGGTTTTGGTGGCTTTTGGTTTAGGTTGGATTTGAGAGTGAAGAAGGGATATAGAGTAATATATGCATCATAAAATTTAGTGGGCAACACATAAAATCTAGTAATAGCAAGGTAAGATATAGATAAATCATATAACAAAGTTCTATATAATCGTTAGAATAAATACATCATAAAACTCGATGTAACATGAAATAAGGTGAAGCAAAGATTGTAGATAGGGATAGTAAATGGTTCAATGAGATAATAGGAAAAACATACAATCACTATAATAGTAATTGATAAGTTGTATTTCATCACATATACCAAGTGTTTGTGTATGATTAATGTGACAATATAGAAGAATTTCAGTACATATGGAGAATGATAATAAAAGTTAAAAATTACAAAATAATACTCGTTTTAAGTAACTCTCTATGATTTTAAAAATTGATTGTTTTGATCAAGATGTAATTAATATCAAAACAAAAGAGAAAAATTCAACATGGAGATTGAAGATTCTATTAGATTTACAATCTAATATAAATATTATCATATTACTATGCATATACTTAATATTTTATCATAATACATTTTTATAGCATAACCAGATATAAAGATTAAACTCTTTTCTCATAAATATAACAATTGGAATTCTCACATAACAATTTTGTATGCCTACATGTTAACTTCAAAAATAGTCTTTTTATTGGTTAACAAATATTTAATTATTACATATATGTACACATGCAAGATAGCAAACAGTACAATTATTGATTAAAAAAACTTTAAGTGTTGTATCACATGATGTTGTGATAGATTATTTTAATTACAATGTTTAAATATATTATATTTTTCTATTTTTTTCTAGCATTGTTTACAAGTGAAGACCTTGAGACTTCAATATTTGCATCAATTTGTTGTTCAATATACTCCATTATTATCTACTTTTTGTCATTTGCAATCATGGAATCAAATATCTCTTCCTTAGAACTATACAGGATTTGACTTATAACTATGATTAGGGTTTGATTTGGATTTTATGGAAAAGTCCAGAGATAAACTAAAAAAATGTCATTTTGTATTCATTCCACTTGGCATTATGCTATAATTTTGTTGATGCTTTCATAAAATTTGTTAATATTGATCCGAATGTTTTTTGGCTAATCTTGGTACACAAGTGGCCATCTCTTTTTTCTTGCAATTAAAGTTTTAATATAATTATTGTTTATTTTCAACTTTCATTTCAATAAAGGATACCTTAAAAGACATCACACCAAACAAAATTTGTATTATTCAATTATTCATAATTATTTTCATAATGTAATAATCATAAAATTGATATATTTAATGTTTGACTACTCTATCTTATGATAGATATCATACTTTCTCGATCTTCCTCAATGAAATTAGTATGATATACGAGGATCTTGATAGATGATTTTAAATATTTTGAAAGAGAATCTCAAAGGAAAATTTGTCAATGCGATCTCGAGATGTATTAAAGTTTTTATGATAGTCTCAGGAAAAGTTGAGGGGTGTCAAAGTTGTCTAACATGAAGAGCTTCATAGATGTCATAACGAGTTGGTGTTCATAGAAGTGATTTTTTTAGTATGATTTGATGTATTAATATACAAATATTAATTTGATTATACCAACAATTATTATGGGAAACTTCAACCATTGTTTGGCTTAATAAGGACAAATGTGACCATCATATCTTATTAAGAAGTTTGAAAAGAAGAATAAAGAATTCTTATTTAAATTTAATTTACTTGAAGATAAAGCTAGTATAAGTGACAACCTAAACTTTACATAAATGTAGCAAATGCATTAAGAAAAAAAGAAGGAATTGGACTTCAATTTAACATCAAGATCTATACAAGACACAATCATTCTATATTATAGTCTCTTACATTTTAATTCTCCATTTCCTCTCGAGCTTTACTTTCTTTTGATTAATATCATCTTCTTCTTAATGGAGCTTTAATGTTAAAAAAAAAAAAAAACTATTTTTTTTCTTTAACATAATGGAGTTCATTACTAATCATATTGTCTCTTATTTTGAAGCTTTTCAATTAAATTTATATGTATCTTTCTCTACTTTTTTTTTTTTTTTATGATTTTTATTCTTTTTTAATAATCACTAATCAAAAGATCCTACAAAATAGTCAAAAGACTAATACAAGAATTAATGATAAAATCTTTACAAAAAGCCAAAATAAAATTCACAAAAAAAAAAATATAATAATTTACAATATAATTAAGAAACACACTAAAATGCTATAAAAATAATAAAAAAACACCTATTTTCTTCTAAAGAATCTTCTTAAAAAAACTCTAAACTACACTAACTAACGTCAACATGCAATGGCCCTTTGCATTGTCTTTTATATGAAACGTTTCTTTCATTTCATTAAACAATAACTATTATCTTATTTTCTACATAATAATCATCGATAAATTAATTATTATTCCATAAATTGGCAGAAAAATACATCACAAAATCCATAACACCTTCGGCTGCAGACCTTTTCTATTGGGACTCATCTCTTCTATTTTTCTCCATATGCATGGCTGTAGGACTTTGGAAACTTCCTTTTATATTTCTATATTTTGATTTTTTTTTTTTATAACTTATATTGATATCATCATCCGATCCAAACCAAAAAATTATTGTATTTAGTGACATTTCTCTAAATAATATTATTTATTATATACTGTTATTCAATGATTTTTAAATAAATAAATAAAAAGTTTTTTAAATATAATATATATGACCGTTAATACTCCATGTTAAACATATTCACATTAAAAACTATAAATAAAAATATTAATGATTTTTATTTAATACTAACTTTCAAATGCCGCCAAACATACCAAAACTTTATTTTTTTTTTATTTAAAAACATATTTTCTAAAATCAGTTCTAACTAATATTTTAAAAAACATTTTTAAAACAAATAAGTTAAATAATTTAAACATAAAGCTATCACACAACATTCTTTTTATGTTAAAATTGTATAAAGAATTAATAGAACATTCAAGTTTTGATAAGATTAAAAACAATAACATTAACCGAATATAAAAAATATATTTATTTAATTTTTAAAAAATAACGAATATTTTATTTTTTTAATATCCTTTATTTGAAATATGATGTTGGTCGAAATATTTTTAAAAAAAAATTATGACAAATATTTATTTTTCTAATAGTATTTTTGATGTATGATCCGCTGCAACAGAGTTCACAAATGAATGATGCTTCTTTCGGAGATGACAGCTTCAAATAAAAAAACAAATCTTAGAGTTTAAAATATTATTTATCCAAAGCCTTGTCAGGAGTTTAACGCTTTATTTGTTTTGATAATTGTAACTAAATAAAAATAATTTATTTAAAATATATTATTAAAAAAATTATTCCTTTGTTAATATATTGCAAAAATGTTTGATGAAATAATTATATGATAAAATAATCAAATTAATATTCGAAATTTTTCGTAAAAAAGCTAAAATGAATTTATTAAAATATTTTATAAAGTTGAAGAACATACCAATCTACCAAACTAAGATGAACTACCAAAATATTTTATAAAATATTGTATGGATTTGTCACAGAGAAAAATAAATTATTATTAATATATTTTTACTTTAATTCATGAAATATTTCTACAATATTACTGTATTTTTTAAATTTATCCATATATATAATAGATTTATTGTGTGCCAATGATGGCCATCGTAAACAAGCAGAGCCAGGTGAATTAACCAAAGTTTTACCCGACGGAAGGTACACTGAGTTAGGGCTTTAAAGAGAGCGACGAGGCTTCTCCTTCCTAAGAGCTATGCCGCAGAAGTAGAGATTCTTGAATTAAAATTCTTCAAAGAACTCATCGTCGTTGTGCGTCCAAATCCAAGATCAGAAAGCAAGGTCAGCCTCTCTCCAGACCTCCCTCTTTTATGAGGTGCAGGATCCACCCTTCAGATCCTGGCGCCGGCGTATGCGCCATCTGCCTTCGCGAGCGCCTCATTTCTCTCGCCGCTGCTACCTCCAAAGAAGAAGAAGAAGAAGAAGAAGAAATAGAGAACTCTCCAGAGCAAAAACATGGTCCGTACGCTCTCATCCATTCCCAGTCTGATTTCTCTCACGTCTCCCAACTCCAGCCCGCGGACCATCTCAACGAGGGGTGCAGCGGCGCCTGCGAGAAACAGAATTCGATCAAGTTCTGCCTCTTATCTCCGATTTGGGGCAATCAGAATCCCAAGAAGGTGGAATCCGTGCGATCTGTTTCCTGGATCTTGGCGCTAGTCCTTGCCCTTAGAGGATGCCGACGGAATAATAATAAGAAGAAGGACATATCGGCACAATCGGCGGAAACGAGGATGCCACACGTGAAAGCTCGTGGAATGTCGCCAGTAGCGGAGGAAAAGATCGGAATGATCGATCTAAAGTTTGCGTACTCGTTGGAGCCGTCGCCCTGCCATCGTAACTTAACCCCTTCTCCGTTGTGGAGGAAATCGTCTGCGTTTCAACAACAACAGATCCCCTTCTCGAGCTTCTCGGTCTGCCTCAGCCCCTTTGTGAGGCGAACATCAGGCACTCGTCGGTGCCAGCCACCGTCGGAGATAAATTTCGCCGGCGAACTAAAGGGAATTTTCAACCGTCGCAGAAGCTGCGGTGGAGAAGGTTTCGCCGCCCGTGAGATCGTTTCTCGTTTCGTTCCAATCCGATCGACAAAGCAAGGGAATTTCGCTAAGGTTTGGTGACGATATCTCGCCTCCATCGTTTTAACTTCTTTATTTTTCGTTTCTATTATTTGTTTTTCGTTTGTCGTCGTTTTTTATTTTTCATTTTTGCGTGTTATCAAATAATAAAGTGAGACTAAATTCACCCTTTTTTTATTTTCAAAGTAAACATTAAAAAAAATAAAAAATTGAATGTTCCATCTTAAATTGTAATTTCAAATTAATATTTTAAATACCATAATTATATTTTTATTACAAAAAATAGATCATATCTATTATTATGTTTTAAAAAATAAAAATTATACTTATTATAAAAACTAATATTTTCATAAATATTTAAGTTTAGTTTGGTCTCTCGGAACGTTTTCATGGCCGTTTTAATATTTTCATAACCTTATTTTGAAAAAATAAGTAAGGAATTATATTTGAATTAAAATTTCTGCTATAAAAAAATATATTTATCGTCCATAGGTTGACATATGCATTGATAGTCAAACATATATCGGACTTCATTCAGCTATATTTAGTTGACTAGATGATATGGATAAGTTTATTTATTTATCATTTTATATATAACTCTAAATTAAATATTTTTTTTATTGATGAATTAGCATATTTAACATCATAAATTTATATTCATAATTATAACAAATTCAAAGTCCAAGTCAGCGTTCAAGTCGTTCATATAATTATATACATATTATTTGATATAAAAAAAATTATAATACAAATATTTTTTTAAACCATAATTAAAATTATTTTAAATTAAGCAATTTATGTGGCAGCTGGATTAAGTTTTTGCATTATTTGTGCTTTTCTAGGCCTTTTAATCATTGAAAAACCCAAGCCCTTATCTTTGTGATAAGATGACATCAAGGCTTGAGATCTTTCATATAACAAAGATCCATTAAAGAAAAAACCATTATTAGGTCATTTTTAATTGACAAATCACATGTGTGAAATTATTGATATATGTTTTAAAAGATAAAATGAATTTCAATAGATGTGAAGGTACTTGGATTTTGATTTCATATAATGATTTAAAAGTTTAATATTTAAATTTTTCTTTGATTCTAACTGTTTCTTAAAGTTTAAGAATCATTAAGAAAATAATAAATTTTAAAAATTAATTTATATATCGTTTATTTTGTCATCTTTTATACCATACAAAGGATTTAATTATTATAAAATTTGACAAGATGAAATTTTATTAATTTTTTTCATAATTTTTCTTTGAATTTTTTTTTGTTGAAAAGATTGAATATATGTATTTTTTGAAAGTTTAAAGTCAAATTAGAAGCTTAGAAATGAAAATTCTAAACACTTATTATATTATTATTAACAAATTTCATACTTTCTTGTCTTCATTTGAAACTATTTTTATTGAATTCTTGTAAGTTTCAATTTATTTATTGATTTGGTTTCGATAATTTTAGTGAAAATCGATATCAATATTTATAACCTCACTCGTCCTTAACTTATAATTTATTTTATAATACAAAGTTATCTTATTTCATTCCCCCTTAAAGAAACTCAATTTACTCATAAAGTAGCATTGAAAACCATCTCTTCACTAAAAAATTTATTAAGAAATATTCTAAAAATCTTATGAGTTTCAATTTAATTTATTGATTTAGTTAGAATAATTTTAGTTAAACATCAAGATCAATATTTATAACCTCACACAGCCCCAACTTTTTATTCATTTTCTAATACAAAGTCATCTTATTGCATTCTCCCTTAAAAAAACTCAATTTACTCAAAAAGTAGCATTGGAAGCATTTCTTCACTAGAAATTTTATTAAGAAATATTTTAAAAATTTTATAAGTTTAAATTTATTTATTGATTTGGTCACAATAATTTTAGTTAAACATCAAGATTAATGTTTATAATCTCACTTTACCCCAACTTATTATTATTCTCTAATACAAAGTCATTTTATTTTATTCCCCCTTAAAGAAACTCAATTTACTCATAAAGTATCATTGAAAGCCATCTATTCCCTATAAATTTTATTAAGAAATATTCTAAGAATCTTATTTAACATCATTTGTGACTGTTAATATCTAATATTGTTTCACTATGTGTCACAATTTACTCAACATCAATCTACACAACTCGATAAAATACGTTCATAATATAAATCTATCTTGCTAAAATAAGGCTCACATTATAAATGATGACACGTGTTATTAAACTTAGTTAAGATTGCATAAAAATCTATAATAATTTAAAGACGCATGTGGATTATATTTTAGAATTTTGAGTTTGAAATACACATATATTATACAAAATATAGAGTTGACGAGACATATTTAAGACACGATTATAAATTTATTATAATATGAATGAAAAATATATGAGAGTTAAACCTTATCACGAGCTAATTTCTAAAAGTTCACTTATTCATGGCATTTATTGTTATTATTTGAGAGCATTTGTATTTTGAAGACCTTAATCTTTGTAAAAAATAATTTTGATAATTTTAATTTATTATAACAAATAAAATAGTAACTCATAATCACAACAACATAGAATGTAAAATAAATAATGCATTTTGTGTTGTTTTTAATAAACAATAAATTTTAGTTTACTTTTTATTTATAATTTAAAGGAAGTTGTTTTAATTGTTTTAATTTCTTTAATCATATAGTTAATTGAGAGTAATGTCTTTAATGATTTTTTGTATTATAATTAATGAGAATAATTTTTATATTCACACGTAAAACAGTTTACTTATGTTTTCTATATTTGGCAAAGGATTAAGGAAAAAATCGTTAAACTGTGACGCCAGTAGCTATCCAGCTGTAATACAGATTCCACTAACTAACATTTCGCTACACGTATGCTACACGTCGCGTTTCCTCCGTTTCAGTTTTATTGTATCGTATTTATAGCTTAAAATAATTTTCCAGAAATACACTCGGCTTAAACGCAGCGCAGTGACTCTTGTCCATCGAAAGCTTATCGCAACTCCGCGGCGCTGCGTACCGCACACGTCGGTTCACCAAGGTGCAGTGGTAATATCGTTATAATACGGCAAAAATGAGTGCATCCATGGCTTTGTGGGAGCAGGGAGGGAAGTCCGGAGGTCGTCCGCAAGGATAGCGCAGTGAGACCCGAAAAACTGTGGAGAAAATAGTCCTCGTTGTGAGAGAGGTGGAAATGCGCACCCTGGGATATTAATTAAGATAGAATTAGGGTTTTGTGTCTACGATATCTGCAAGCAGGACACCTCGATTCGGCTTCAGTATTGGCAATAAGGTGAGTGTTTTTCCACTGGGAAGTTCTTATTGCGATCTCTTGATTGTCGTCGCCGTTGAGTTATCAGCATTGAAGAGCCCTTTATTATCTGTTCGTGACTGAGGCTGTTAGTGTAGATTGATTTCCTGTGGTTTAGCCTTAACCTGTTCTCGCTTTTGTTTGCACAATGGAATAGAGCGTTAATTTATTTGAAATTGTATTTGGTTGGTAGTACGGAAGTTCCAACTTGTGAATCTGGTATATATATATATTGTTGTTAACTGTCGCGTTTTTCTGTGGACTATGCAAGACTTTGATGGGATTGACGAGTTTCATTCACTGAATTTGTAATTCTTGTGCCATGGATTCATATTGCTTCTTTTGATCCAACAAAGCGTTTGAATTGTAGAAGAACTGATTTTAATTCAGTTGTTTTTAGGGTAGTTAATGCAATACATCATGTAAAAGTTGGTTTATTGCGTTCGTAGTAGTATCTATCCTTTTCATTATGAAATGCAGAGTTTTGGGTTTATGGTAACGTTTTAAATGACAGCCTTAATTTGAAGTAGGTACTTTACTGTACTTAGCATGTGTTACTAGCTAGTCTGCTGTAAAATTTTGTTGCTTTTGTTACAGATATGCACTTAATCTCTTTGACATTCACGCTTCTTCAATTTCATAGGATTAGCAAATGTGACGTATTCAAAACTTCTTGGGATTCTTAGTTTTTGAGAATCGATGGATGCGATTGTCTGTTCGTTACAAGTTACACCCCATTTCCAAAGTTTCTTATTTACTTATGATCTAGAGAGCTTTTGATGCATGCTAGAATACTTGCTTATCCTATTATGCATGAGAATGCTTAAGTAAGTTACCACAATGAAATCATACACTTAAGTTTACAAAAAATGCAAGCAACCCATTAATCCACTTCAATTACTGTTGTATATAATCAAGTTTGTACTATTTCCCATTAGAAAATGTTAAGATGAGCCTAAATTATGTTCATGTTATTTTTGTTTTTTGGAATAAGTTGGGAGCAAAGCCCAAATATTTTGTGGTCGAGATTTGATCCAGATCCTTATTATGATTTGAGAGACTTTGCTGACCAAGTTGGTCAGCACTCTTTAGATCATCTAAAATGATGCCAAGAATTTAAAGTTGTGCCTGTAGGAGAAGTTTAGACGGTCATTCTAGATTTTATAAATGGTAGGAAATGTATTTCTTTATGGTTTTTTATTTCAGAGTAATCAATGGTATAGACTTTCACATAGATTTTTGTTTATTAGTTGTTTTCAACAAAGAAACATTGGTTGAGAAGAGGAAGAGTATTATTAAGGCTCATGTTACTTGAAGAAGAGGGATCTAATCTCTCCCCAAATGCAGGAATAAAATTGGTTTGCTCTCATGTGATGATTATGTGTCAAGAATCATGAGCATTTTCCCTTGCAGTCTCACAACTTGCTTCATCTTACTGGCTTTGCTATGTATTTTGTTAAAGAAATAAATGCTAATGTATATACACTTCTACAACAAAACCACAGCTTTATGCCATGTTGGGGAAATCATAAGTATTAAGTTAAATTTAACATTCTACAAGTAACGACTTAGCATCACAATTAATATTAACTATCAACTAAAAATGAAACTGACAATGCCTCATCTCAACTCTCTAATAGAAGTTCAGGCTCCAATGGATTTTGTTCCTCATTGCAGAGTCATTGAAGATGAGGTATCTAAGGTAATGAATTGCATTTTGCTACTTTTCTACCTTCTGAATAGATGTGGGAGCTTACACTGAGCAATGCAACATCCATGAGCCATCAACCATAGCATGATGTGTTATGGGTTGCTGTTTAAATCGGCTCATTGAACTAACAACCTTGTAAAAGATTCGTGTGGTGTTACCCCTGCATTAGCTACGGGTTGTAATGACGTGATTTATTGCACGGACAGGCTATGAGATTTTCCCTGAAATGTGTGATGTTGCAAACTTTGGTGGTTTAAATTGTATAGTGACGGGCGTGGGTATCAGCAATGGTGGTAGAGTGTACTATACTTTCTATGTTTTATAAAAGCTGGATGAGATTTATTTCAAGTAAAATGCTTCTAAATTTTCAAAACTGCATGGTGTGTTATCAGGTTGTCATTGCAGTCTACTGTATCCTGTCGCTATCTTCTTAACTCTCTTTATCCTATCTCTACCATTCAAAATTCTTTCTTTTTTTGTTTCCCTCTTCTTTTTAACATTTGGCCTTCTAAAATATATTCTAACAGCAAGTGATTCATTCTCTTTTGCAATCCCTAATGTTTTTACTGAGATAATAAAAGTTTCTTCAACTTCAGTTTCTTGGAGGCCATTTTACCAATGGCCCACGTTTTTGAATAACTATTTGGAATATGTCAGGTTTGATCTGTCGACATGGCTGTTAACAGCTTGGTTAACAAAGTCTTTTGGGTTCAGTAAATCACCATTTTAATGAGTAAATTTGCGTAATGGTATCAACATTATTTTTTATTCTACCCCATGTAACAAGATGAAGGTTTATTGTTGCTGTTTCTAGAAATTTAAGAATGGCCTCATCCTAGTTTGTAGGTAAATTCTTTGTAAGCATAGGAATTTAGATTGTTTTTGGCGATAACTGAAATTATGCTTTGGTTGAAATATATCTAGTTGATCTTCAAAAAAGTTTATTCCCTTGTACACAATTTAGTTAGAGTTTGAATTATTTTTTTTTCTTCCATCATTACTTCTATCTTGGAAGACTTATGTTTCTCTGTTGTCTCTCTGAACAGGGTAAAAGAATGCATAATCTGTGTTAAAGAATAGCTATCTACTGGTTGTGCCATTTTTTCAGTATGCATAAAGACTTGTGTTTCTCCATTTGTTGCTAAAGAATTTGTTGACTTCTGTCATGTTCTTGGGCTGCATGAACTGTGATGCATCCAATACATGGAAATGGAAGCTTATGCTCACATCCTATGTAGCTTGTTTTGTTGTATCAATTCTCTTTTCAAGTCTTGAGCATTTTGTTGTTAAAGGCTCAAAAATCAAGATATTGCCCCGAGAACCTTTTGGATCAATTTTACTTGATTCATATTATAAGGGCCAGCATTATCAGACTGAAGAAACTTCCTGTTCATCCTCTTTAGGTTCAGTTTCTTGTCAGGATCTGAAAGGTATTGGCTTGCTGAATGAGACCTGTGTGATAAAGTCAAGTGTTACTTACAAGGAGGACCTATGCATATATGGAACAGGAAATGTGGAAATATCTCCAAGTGTTTCTATTATATGTGCTGTAAAAGGATGTTCTGTGACTGTGAATGTCTCAGGCATTGTCAAAATTGCTTCATATGCTGAAATTATTGCAGGATCCATAATTATTGTTTCACAAAATCTTACCATTGATCATCATGCCACCATTAATACCAAAGCCTTAGGAGGGCTGCCACCTCCGCAAACAAGTGGTACCCCCATTGGTCACGATGGAGCTGGTGGAGGGCATGGTGGGCGTGGTGCTTCTTGTTTGAAAAGTAACAAAACTAATTGGGGTGGGGACGTTTATGCTTGGTCAACTTTATCTGAACCTTGGAGTTATGGGAGCAAGGGAGGCAGTACATCTGCTGACAAATTGTGTGGAGGTGATGGTGGTGGTAGGGTCAAGCTTGAAGTTAAGGATATATTGCTTGTGGATGGGTTAATAACTGCTGATGGAGGTGCAGGTGGTCTCAAAGGTGGCGGTGGTTCTGGTGGAAGCATCTTGGTCTATGCTTTGAAGTTGTAAGTTTAAATTTTAGCAGGTGGTCTTTGTCTATGTTTTGATACACTTTTTGTTACTTTTTAATAGACACAATTGGTTCAACCTTTATTGGAACTTATGCATAGGAGAGCCTGTGTCTTTTTTACTGATGGTATTGTTGATTAATTCTGTGTTTATGTTCCATGTGATTTAGTTCCCTGAATTTTATATATGGGTGAGGGCAAGTATGTGTAGACATTTTTTTTGTTTTTGTTAATCTGTTGATTGCTTGTTCTTGCATGATAATTTTCCCTTCTTTTTCACTGTTTTATAAAAAGGGGTATCATCTTTTTTTGGGGATTATAATTCTATGTAATGAAGATTAGAGATCTAACTAAATATGAGATTGGTATTGTGCATAGTTAATTAGGGTTGGAGGAAGTTGGGGCCTGCTTGCTTTGATATTTAGCACTTTTTTTATGTAAACTTTTGAAGAACATGTCATTTCACAATTTTCATTTGCATGCAAAATTCACAATGGAAATGTCTTCACCATGAACACTCCTACATTCATGCTTAATAGCCATGTATGAATCATTTGTGGAGTGGCTTGTCCATCTTTGTTGACAACTTTATTTTGTAAAACAATGCAATAATTGCCTTGAACACACCTGCATTAATGTTTAATGGTGTTGTATGAATCATTTGTGGAGTGGCTTGCCCATCTTTTTCAAATAATTGACCATTTTATTTTGTACTTCTATAGAATGCACTTTTAATAATTAGGGCATTGTGTTTTGTTTTACAAGCTTTTCTTTTGTCTTCTTGTAGAACAAGAATGACCGTGATGTTTTTTTGTCTTGTTTGCCCAATAAGCTAAAACCACTAGCATTTGAAGTAGACTTTTATGCCATCATAACCATGGCTCATTATTCATCTTTTTTGTTAAAAGTCATACTTTTATTTTTGTTAGCATAATACATAATTGGAGCAGTATTACACGTTACATAACAAAGCCCATACAATTTGTCATCAATTTAAGTATTTCAATATGTAATTTGTGAATTGAATAAAATATGTTTCATTATGCACAATTTTTTTATGCATGTCTTTAGTTGTTTTTTGAATTTTATATGCTTGCCAAATCAAATGATATGAACATTTTGTGAATAAGACAAATTCTACAATTAATATTGGATGTTTCACATTGTTGTTTCTTCAACTTCAAATATGATATGTGGGAAATGTAACATATGTGATTCAATTACAAGTCGAAAATCACATTAAAGTTCTCAAAGCAATTTGTATTTTTGGCCTTTACTTTTGATATTGCTATACTAATAATTTAATTGATTTCATTTTAAAACCTTTTTAATAAGTTCAAATTTTATAGTTGTCTCAAAGTTTTGGGCTAATTCTCAACTATGTCCTTTGACTTTTAGAATTAGGTGTCTAGGTTCATATGTATGCCATAATAAGTAAGCCTATTCATCATGATATTATTAAAAAACTAAGTTAATATTGAAACTCTCCTTATCTTCTATTTATTTTATTCTCATGAGCTAAGATGCAGTTGGGTCAACAATAATGGAAGAAAAAGATAGAGATTGAATGAAGTATACCATATGCTAGACATATAACATTGAAGGGCAACATTGAGAACTTGAATGATTCAAAGGAAGCTATGCAAATAATTACATTTGAGAGGACTTGGAAAGGAAGCTTGGACGAAAAGACAAAATTTTGTTGGGGTTATCAATAGTGTTATTGTTGGAGAGTTGGAGATGTGAATTATGTCTAGTTTTAACTAAGGATATTTTAAGAATATTATAAAAATATTAAGATACTCTAGTATTATAACTCATTCAAACATAAAACGATGGTTTGTATTATCATATTCAATTAAAATTGGGACCTACCTACTTATTATAACATTTGAACCTAGATGTTTAATTTTATAGTATGAAAGACTTGATTGAGAATTGGCCCAAACTTTAATTATGACATATATGGAGTTTCTCTTTCTAATAATGGTATTGTTATAACATCCTTGGGCAACATTGGCCTCTAGCATTTTTTACTTTTTAATGCTAATTTGTGTCAAGAGTCTAGAAAGTATTGTGTATCATTTATTCTCATTGAAATATTATTCTAAAACTAACTTATGGTGTATTTGTAGATTTAATTTTTTAGGTCCCATTAAATAAGTGATATGAAGTTCCAATTTGAAAATTCTCAAAATGTCCATTATGTTGGGACTTTTGTTATAAAACAAGCTAGTCTTAGGTTGGCATGATAATGAAATAAGTACTTTTTTTTTTGCATGTTCTAGATACTAGATGCATTATGTTTATATAATTATGATGATTTCTTGTGGTCAATTGTCTGATATATGCTTTTTCTTGATGCTTAGGAAAGGAAATGGTAATATCAGTGCTGCTGGAGGGAGTGGGTGGGGAGGTGGTGGTGGTGGGAGGATATCATTGGTGTGTTATGCAATACAAGATGTAGCAATCACTGTTCATGGTTTGCCATAGTACATATCTTTTTTGCCTAGCTTGTTAGAAGTTTTGGCTTTGTTTAAAAATATGGTGATTATTTTTTTTGTAATGCTTAACATTTCTTGTGGATTAGAATGCTATCGGGTACCTTTCTTGATTAATGCATGCTAAAATTGTTATGATAATGGCATGATAACAATTAAAGTTTTGCTTAGATTTTGTGGTTATATTTTGAATATGATGTTGATATTTTTGTTTGTGGACTTCTTGGTTGTTGTGGTTTGAATCAAGGATTTAGTGTTCACATCTATGCAAGCATGATAATAATGTTTGTTCCTTTTGTTCTTAATTATTATCTAAAATAAGACTTTTGTTCATATCCTTTGCTGAAAGTAAAGCATCATATGTTTATGGCATGTTATGATGCTTTTGCATTATCTATTTTTTAATCAATTAATTTTGACTTATGTGCTTTCATAATTAAGTTTAATTTTTGATTCCCTAAAATAGTACTAACTGTTTTCATTATTTTTTTTCATTCCTATAACTCTATTATGAACCTTCACCTTTGCAACTTAACAAGTGGTATCAGATCTTGTTTAGTTAATTCTTATGATGAGATTTTTCTTATGAAGCTTCTCATTTGTTTGTGAGCTGGCATGATATCAAAATAAAAAAATAAATTGTAAGTGAAAATATAAGAGAATGTAAAAAATTATGAGGATTTGATTTAACCATAAGGGATGCTAAGGTTTGCAATAGAGGAAGCAAATGTGATGAAAAGAACTACCATATCACCCTTGGGGATGTTCTGCCATGATCAAGTGCATCTATTGGTAAGCATGGCATTCTCTTGCTTAGTCTAAATCATAGCTTATTAAAGAACACTTTGGTTTTTACATTCTTGATCACATCTTATTTTTGGGACTTTCTCCCATGTTTAGATTGATTTTAGACTAACAAATCCTTGCAAAACATTTACCCAGGCCATAACTATCTATTGCACTTTTCTATTCCATTTCAAAAATTGCTAAGAGTATTTATCCTCTTAAATATGAAGAGGGAAAGAATAATTATAATTTTAACAACATTTAGAAGAATGTCATAGATCAATTTTATGTTCAGGGATGTATTGTATGTTTATTTCTTCAGGGATATATAATAAAACAACTTATTCATTTGATAGTTTCATGAACAGTCTATGTGATGATCGATTTTAAAATGCCTTACATAAATCCATGATAACTCTTTAGTTTCATACAAGATAAAACCTAGAAATATATGGGAATCGAGAATATGTATTACATGTTCATCTCTTTAGAGGTATACAATACCCCAATTATTCACTTGATGGTAGCTGGACATTATGTCATGATTATATTGTAAAATTCTTTAAATATAACCATGATAATTCTCCTTTTCCATACTTGATAAAATCCAAAATATAAGAGTGAATGTTGGGTATAAGAAAACTTCACAAATTGTATGTATATTAAAGGAGCTCTATTGATTCTTTTATTGGGCATCAACCTCCCCTTTTTAGGACTTGACCTTAAGTTGATTTTGTGGCTTCTCAGTTTTGATTACCTTTGAATTATTCTAAGCCATCATAAAATCTTTGTCTATCTCTACATTTTCCACTTGCTAATGTGGATGTCAGCAACATGCAAGGCCAATTTCGAGCTTGTAGTGGCTCTAACATTGACATAATTAGTCAAAGATAAAGGGGGATGTTGTGGCTACAATGGAGAATATATTTCATTTATAAATGAAGTGCTTATATATCAAACTTTGTGGTGTTTGAGTAGAAATGAAGCTTGGAAGCACTTGCTTGAGTTAAGGCAATGATCTGGTGTGACCATTGGGATTGGGCTCTTTGAGGTTTATTTGATAGAGCTAATTCATGAAGTTACGAGGCATGATCAACCATATGATTATGTTGCAATTTAATATTGGATGAAGCTTTGGAGATGGTAAATGGTAACAAATGGCTCATCACACATCGATCACACATGGATCCTTATTCATATATTCTCAATGGGATGATAGGGAAGCTATATTGGAACATTACCAATTTTTGTTTAGAGAATGAATATAATTCTCTCCTCTATAGTTCAAGTGTTGGTTTCAAGTTATTTGGTGCTCTAGAGAACATCAAGTTAATATTGTCTTAAACTAAATATGTATACTTTATCAATAGTTGGCCATATTATGTCAAGTTGTAGTGCAATATGAAACACAACACATTGACAGTAGACAATCGAGTAGGATGGTCAGCCCATTACTATTTGGTTAAATGAAATGCCCAGTTTTGGATACAACTTCAACTAACACTAGAAATCTTTTGTCTAAATTCTACAATTTAGGTTAGCAGGAGGCTTCTTTATCAATGGATATCCTACAAGGACACTATATAGTGAATTTAGAATGAAAACTTTTGTTATGTCAAAATTTTAATTGTACATATGTGTTTTTGAATAGACAATAAGTATAAATGTGACCCATGTATTATTTGTAGTACAAATAGTATAGTAACTTAGGAGATTTTTTTAATCTCATTATGACTAGTCAACATTTGTTAGTTTTGGATATTGTAATTTAATTGATATCTAAGCTTGGACAATTGTATAAAGAACCTAACTAATACTTAAGACTTGACCCCACGGATCCATTTTTTATCCTATTCCAAGACTAGTCATTTGTCTTTCTATTTTTATATTGAAAATTCTTTTCAGATGAAGAGATGTAAAAGGGACTTATTGCTCCTCAAACAAATCTGAATAATTTTCTATGAAGAACGATTGAACTGAATCACTTGTTGCTATTATTCAATAGTTTTTCATTAGTGCTAATATTTGAACCATCAGTGTTTGGTGTTTAATGGTCCATTGAAGAAATAATTTATTAGCTTTTTAAAGTAAACTTGTCAATATCATGGTTAATGGTGAAAGTGGTAGATTAGATAGAATGCTCAGAATGCGATTGGTGGCTTATTTTGTCATGTTTATGAGGTTTGTTGGGTAGCAAGGCCAAGGATGCGAGATCTCTTGGTTTCCCTATCGGTAACCTCAAAAGGCTATGAGGAACCAAATACAGAATTCATTGTTTTTCTGTCATGCTTGCTATTTAGAGTGTAGGACGCCAGCAAAGATTTGGACATGCTTTTGTTGTGGTAGGGTTTCATTGTCGTAGTTTTCCGGTATTTGTTTGGTTGATGTTTGTCATAAAAAAGGGGAGGTTAATGGATATGGGGGGAAATTGATGGGATTGGATTGCAGGATAAGAATGTGGAAGTTGGCATTTGGTTGGAGGAAGGAAGTCAGAGGTTTACTGTGATAAATGTCATCACTTATGAGTGCATTTGGTAAAGAATTTTTGTGGTTGGGGTTGGGGAAGTTAACTTGTTTTATCAAGAGAAATAGGGAACTCTCGTCTTACACCCAATCATGGATGCCCGAGGAAAGGTCTTCACAAGTTCATCCTTCATCCAGGATATTTTCAGCAAACTCAAGCTATTTTGTCTTCTACATTTCAAAGCTTCTTACTTTTATACAGAAATAGGTAAAATCTATCCAAAGAAATTATGACTATTCCATTGGCTAGTGAAAAAACATCTGAACATATGAATTGCCAAACTGACTATGCAGTACATCAAAGCTGCATTATATGTCAACATATGTCATGCTTAAGATTGGCATTCTAGTTTGGTGACGTGCCTTACTTTCGGATCTCTCTGGGATAAGTCATAATTAGAACGTAAGACTCTTGTGGGAAATTCAAAATGTGTGATTGGCTCTAAACTAGAAAATAAACTAGATGTAATGGACATTATGATTTAACTACTACTGAGCTCTGTTTATTTTTTAGCTTTGTATCTTTATGTTTTATTATTTTTTGTTGTTTCTATTTAATCTGAATTAGTGTCTGGGGTCCTAATTATACAATTTGAATTTCTTTTCTAGGTAGACTTGTACTTTGAACCATTGTGCCTACAGCATGATTTGTCATTTTTTCTTTTCATTTATAGATGCATATTACTCTACTAGTATCAGTTAGGTTTGCATGTCTTTGCATTGCTTTATTTGTTCATAGTATTACTTACTTTTTAAGACTTGATGTATT
Source organism: Vanilla planifolia (assembly GCA_023846275.1). NCBI lineage: Eukaryota > Viridiplantae > Streptophyta > Magnoliopsida > Asparagales > Orchidaceae > Vanilla > Vanilla planifolia. The sequence goes on from CM043865.1 coordinate 20,526,179, forward strand.
TGCTAAAATGAACTCTTAACATTTTTTTTGTTATTTATTTTTTTAATACTTGTTGGGTTTATCATAGACTTTCTACAATCAACCAGGTGGACAGAGTGTTGGATGCCCAGAGAATGCAGGTGCAGCTGGGACAATATTTGATAGAACTTTGCGAAGTCTTAAAGTGAGCAATGACAACTACACAACACATACGGAAACACCATTACTAGATTTTCCGACAACACAGCTCTGGTCAAATGTTTATGTTGAATGCAATGCAAAAGCTTTGGTTCCTTTGCTTTGGACAAGGGTGCAGGTTGTCAGCCTTGACATTTTAATTATTTACCTAATTATGTATAATATAAAATGTATGGCTTTTTTTGTGCAAGTATTTTTATTTGTCTCTGAGCAGGGAGGTTCGTATACTTTTTCTTCTTTTTGTTTTTATGGAGAATAGGGGTACTGTGGGAATGGATGATTGAGGTTACATGTTCATAACATTTCCTTCAATTGTGAGTATTGATAATGTTGTGATCGATGATTGATTTAGTAGAATCAGGGTAACTTTCGTTTCAATTTACAAATTAATTGGTGAAAGCTAACTGATGATACTTATACCAACTTCAATTTTAACAATATGATGTGAGACCAACAACATTTTTATGATTTAATCAATTTATTTATTTTTACAAGAGACCTTATACATTATTCATAGTCCACCTTTGGGTTACAAAACTTGAAGTGCTGACCTCATTGCCTAGTGTGTCAGAAAATAAATATGGTCCTTGGAGGTCTCTTACTATTGGAACCATTGTTGGAGCCCATGGAACTTACTTAACTATGGAATTATTGGTCTATCACCAAACTAGGCAATCCCAAAATCTAGTCAATTGTTCAAAATAGTCAAACTTTGGCCTTGATACTAGGTAGTACTTTCAAGGTAGTATGATGATATATGGACTGAAGTTGTACTTGTTGAACTTCTGTTCAAAGCCAAATTTGATTGAAAAGCTTAAACAAAAGGGTAAACCCAAGCCACTATTCTATACACATTAGCATATTTGATAACAAAGCAATGTGGAACTGACCTTGTAATCTCACAGGTCTTTACATCTTAAGTTTATATTGTAGTAGCATTAGTTAGTTTATTATTGTTGGACCTAAGGTGGTAATGTTGATTCTTTTAACTAAGTTCCCTGTCAGGCAAATCCTACTCTTAACACAAGCAGTTTCTGCATTGGCTTACTTTTGTGCATATCTGTAATTTTGCAATATTCTAGACCACTTCATATGTTGATGTATTGTTTAGAGTATGTAGACTAGCTTGTTGCCGAAGTTTTATCCACTTTTTTGGTCTACTACTGCATCATTAAAATGCATGTTTAGGGATATGGGTTGTATGTTAGGTGTTTAAGTTGCAGAGGTATTTTTGTTTCAAGTAAGCTGAGTTTTCTAGGTTTCTATTTAAAATTTTGGAACGGACTAACTCCGATGTCGATTCTATTGGCCTTAAATAGATTTTTTGGTGGGGTATTCTACAGAAGGATTATACAAGAATTCTTTTTTCTTCTTTAAAGAATGAAATTCCACTTTTAAAGCTGTCAGCTATAATAGTCTTGGGATTAATCTTTGGCATTGGGTTGGTTATTTGTAATATTTAAGTGGCACGATGCTCTTTTAATATAATTTGAGCTTGTAGATATCGATTTGCTTTTTCCTATTGCATGATAAAGTGAAGCGAAGCATCATCTTGGAACTTATGAAGCATTGATTGCTTATTTTTTTAATGCAAGTAAAATTGTACTCTTAGCTAAAAAATATTGATGAATTGCACAATTTTCTTTATTTAATCTTCTCTGGAGTTCATTTAAGATGTTGGAGATGATCACCTCCTTATTAGAATTTGTGAACCTTTTGTTGAGCAAAGTTTGCTCTTGGTAATTGCATCTTCACATATTTTTTTATTTCTATAGTTGTGTTAGCCCATGTTATATTTTGGGAATTGTAACTATTTCTCTTTATTTAGATTATTTCATGTGTACTTTATTTTTGATAAGATAATTTACTTAGTGGAGTTTTATAATTTAATTCATGGTGAAATGCCTTCGTACATCAAATCATTTAGTACATACATCTTTTTCTTTACAATTGTTTTGTCAGAAAATGGAGGAAGGTTCAGCCATGCATGTATACCTTTTTTAAGTTGTTGAGATGTTGGAGAAACAATTATAAAGCTGTTTTGAATCATAATAGGCTATAATCTTGTTTTGTGCTAGAAATTGAAGTTAAAAGAGAGGCAATGGGTGCTTGAAGTTCTCAAGAGGAATGCTTTTTTTGCATGCAAATGGTGTAATAAAAAATCCTTTTAAAATAAAAAAATGAAAAATAATAAATACTTTAATAAAGTGTTTTTTACAATTGAAAATAAGTCACATTTTTTCAAACTTTTGGTAGTCTAGAGTTTGAAAAGAAGGAATAATGTGTAAATGCTTTTCTAACATGGTAGGAAAGTATTATTGAAGTCAATGTGGGTGGACAATAGTTTGTGTATAAAGGATAATGATGAAATTTGGTGCCTTGAGGTGCGATCATTGTAAGTTACATCAATAATTTATTCTTAGATATGCCATTAATAGTTAGTATATCCCATTAGTATTTGTACATCTCATCATTTATGTGGCATTTTTTTTAGTTTTTTGAGCTATTTTTTATTTGGACTCAATATGTGGTGTGCTTGATAATAGTCCCCTTTCTTGGCTTTTCTTTGTCTTGAACATTGTTTGACTTGGTGGAGGGTTGTTCAACATTCTCTTCTATTGTGTCTTGTCATGGATAGCAATGCTTTAAGGTGGTCCATGTTTGATAAGCTGATCTGCACATGTTGAAAGCATCAAAGGCTGATTTATGATGCCTTTTTGTGTGTTGACTTGATTCTCATATTGGTTTTGATCAATCATGCCAATGAAATGATGGTTGTTTATGCACCAACATAGGATCTCTTGTAAAAGGATTTGCTTATTAAATGGGTTAGTATTATATTGAATAGGAGGGAAGGTATCGTACCATTTGATGTGATGATCGCAAAACAAAAATAACTATTATTAATGCCTTGTTGAGCTTAGTGTTATTTCAGTTTGATACTAAGGTGTTATTATAGCAATTTGGGTTTGTTGGAGTAAGGATTGTAGCATCTGAAGTGGATGAAGATTGAAGGTTTAACTTATTGACTTTAGAGCTAAGTACCAGGCTTTTTGTAGAGTGACTAATCTACAAAGAACTATATTCTTAAACATCTATATGGTTAGCATGTTCAATCCTTCTTTTTTTTGCAATTGTGACACTTAAGATCATAATTATGGTTTATAAATATTTGAATTGTTTTTTTTTGTGATTTATTAGATTATATTTGGCCTTAAAAATTAAATCTTTTTAGTTTTAAATCTTATACAAAAAAGTTTTAAAAAGAAAACAAACATTTTTTAAGCCTAAGCACCCACATTATGGCCAAGCCCAAAGGCTCGGGCCTTGGGGAGCCGCAAGTCTAGAGACTAGCTACAACTGAGTCGGGTTAGGTCTGAGTCTTGAGCAGGGTATAGTTCTATAACAGCTTGGGTTAAATCAGGTCATGACCTCCCAAGAGTATCAGGTTGCAGTCAACCTCATTAGGCTGCTTTAATAGTGCGGTAGAACTATGATATACCGCAAATTACATGTGCATTTTCGCAATATGGGACTAAAAATCGATGCCTTTTTGCATTCAACTGAGAGGGATTCAGTGCCGCCTGATCACCCATTTTCGTGATCTAACGGTAGTGATCGCCTCCACCTTTTTAAATAGTAAATTTCATCTAACATTCCATTCGATAAGCGTGAACAAATGGTTGTGATATGTTCCGCCTTTGTGAACAGTAACCTTATGCATCATCATCGTTTATCCAGCATACGAGATCTAAGATTTAGATCAAATTCATTGCGATTAGATCTTTGTCCTTTAATCAAGGTTTTGATCGAACAATGCGTGTTTTGTCTACTCAAATCGGATGGTAACCTACTTTTCGTCTCCTTTTCATTTCTTGCAACGTCTATTTTTTGGGAAAGACCATTTCTAGCCATTGGAAGAGTTATTTTGGCATGTTTTTGTATGTATTATATATAGAAGTAATTTAACAACCTTTATGATTGATGAATCAATTTGAAAAATTCAAAAACATTCAAAAGAATTCCAAATCTCAGAGCATCAATTTTACTGTGTGTTTGTAAGAGCTGTAAGCTCATTGATTCTTTTTTTACAGTTCTCTTTTTCAATCATTTTGCATTATTTAAGTAACATTTATATTAATAATTTGTTGTGTCACTCTTGCTTAAAAAATTCAAAAGTGTAGGAACTTTGTATGCGCCAATCTTTATAAAGATTTCACTGTTTTCTTATATTCAAATTACTTATGATTTTTAGTGTCTCATTGGAGCATCAGTTTGTACTTGATTTATTCTTACTAGCTTTGACAAAAGGGAGTGGTTAGTGGAAGCTCGATTGGGTGATTGGGGTTGGATGTAGGAATGGGTTGTGGTTGAACTACTTAAAAATCTGTCTCTCTTGTTTTGTTGTTGTGCAATTTTTTCTTTTCATTTAATCGAACAATATTCCTAAAATAAAATTTGTATTACTACTAAATTTTTTCTTGACTTAAAAAAGTTTTTTGAAATAAAAAAAAAATTGAAAAGTTTTGTTAAAAGCATAAATCACCCCTCACCTCTTGTGCGTTGAACCTCACATGATTTACATTAGAAGATTTTTATCCTATATATGTAGGTTTGTATTGCTATTATTTTGTTTTCAAATATTCAAAGTTGGAGGATGATTAAGGCTATAGTGTGACATGTATTGACATCTTGCTTTATCTTGTAATGATCTAGTTTTAACATAATCTTAGCCATCACCCTCATTTAATTAGTTAGAGTTCTTTAGTTGGATGAGAAATTTAAATTATAGAAAGTTTCTATATGAATTCAACCAATACTTTTTGTGAATATACATCATTAATTGCTCCCTCTTTCATTGGCATGTTAAGTCATTTGTTTTGCTTAAAGAGCACCTCATAATTCTTTCTTTCTTCATCCAATTAAATTGATTTTATTCAGCTCATGCATTAAATGCCATGACAATTGGAGACTTCCTTTTATCCATCTGGGGCTCCCTATTTAACGAGATTATGCCTTGAAATTCTTTCTCTCGATACTAGGTCTATTATTAGTAGGCCTTGTAACTATTGATAGTCTAAGTATCGATGGCCTTTTTTTGATCCTATGCAGAACATAAAAGTTCATGTTGGTTCAGATGTATTTGGAGCCTTGTAGGTTCTTTCATTAACCGTTTGATGGAGAGTTTGATCAGTAGAGGTTTATAAATGACATCCTTTTCAGCATTTTCAACATAAGAAAGATTTGAATTTCTGAATCCAACTTTGTCTGATGTGCCGTAGACACTAATATGACAATCAAAAAGACAAAAACAAGCTAATTAAAAAAGGAGCATAGATGCTTTTATGGTGGATAAAAAGATAAAAACCAGATATGAGAGCAACACAATAAATATTACAAGTTTTATTTAATCACCATTAAAAAGAGATGGAAAATCCACAACTTCATGTGGATTACCAATTCTATTTTGTGTGCACAAATGTAATATATGACATTCGGATAAATTAAAAATTGGGCATGTTTATTCCAATTGGCAACTTTATTATGCTGCTCGTGATAGTTCGAATTAAAATTGTATGCCTCAAGCTACAATTCTAAACTTCTTTTTCTTTTTATCTTGAAGCATCTTTAGAAAATTCTTGCAATCCTTCTTTTGTATTTTATTTTTGATTTAGATGACTATGTATGTAAAGAAATTTTTTATCTATATTCATCAGGGTTGATGTGTCCTTGCTATCAAAGGGGATATCGAATAGTGCACTTATGATATAGGAATTAAGTTCATGAGTCATACTTTGAAACTTTTGGGAAGTGATTGGGCGTGCTTCTTAACATAAGTATACATCTTGATATTTATTAAAATAGTTTATGACAAAAAAACAAGATATTAATTTGAGTTTTATTGATGTAGAAAAGTCGTACAATAATATCATTCGAGAAGTTCTAAGAAAGATTTAAATAAAAGAAGTTAGCATCGCATATTTAACTTATTAGGCATGAATAATGGCATTATGAAGTGTCTATAGATGGAACAAATAAAGATTTTCTTATTATAGTTAGACTTCATTAAGTTCTAGTTTAGATTCATTGTCTTCTTGCATTCATTTTGAATGCATTTAATAACCAAATATAAGATGGAGTGTCATGGTGTGTTATTTTGACAACAATGTTGTATTTGTTGGTAAACTTAGGAAATATGCTAAGGTAAAGATGTAGCTAAGGAGAAAGAATCTAAATTTAAAGTGGTTTGCCTTTGTAGATTTAAATTTGTGTATGTGAAGTACATTTTTTGTTTAATTATAACTACTAATATTGTTGACATGATAATTAGTCAATATAAAATATTGAAGAATGAGATGCTATATTATAGAAAGTTTATGTTCCAATGATTGAAAATTCAATCTTGATCACCAATAGAATTTACTTGCTTTTAATGTATTCAAAATTTCTCATTTAAGGTCAAGGGTAAGTCTATTAAGGCAATAGTGAGTTTGATGATGTTATGTAATATAAAGTATTGATTTGTGAAGTATATACATACAAATATAATAAATATTTTGGAAAGATTTTTTTTAAAAGTGACCATATATGAGAGAAAGTTGGTGAGCATTGATTAACTATCAATCTCAATAAGAGTTGATTTACTTTGTTCAAAAATAGTTGGTAAGAAGAGTTGAATTGTTTGTTGGAATTCTCTTAATAGGATAAGTGGAAGATCTAAGAAGATGTGAATTTTACATTGATCTTTATTGACTTCGTATATGATCTTTGTGGACTTTACATACTTTGATATTTATGAAACCCTCTCATTAGATTTTTAGTAAAATGGCATCAAAAGATTTGTGTTTCCAATCCTTCTCAGTGGGATAAAGGCATGGTGTTGTTGATAATATCATTGATCTTATCACTATCAAAATCGTACTTGAATATAAGTTCATGACTTCATTACGGTCTTAAAAAAATGCTCTACAAGTACTATTTTGGTATGATTGGTATCCTTGGATATTATTGTTAGTCTTGACTCTTGGATAAAGAGGATATGAAGATGCATTTTATTTTGAGAGTCCTCAATTTTATCAATAATGTTTTGTCGATTATTTTAAGATAGTGTATAGTAGAAATAAAGTTATAATGATGTTAAAATTCTTTTAATTGAAGGTTTTGTTGGACATACGAAGGACAAACTATGTAATTTAGTTGAATGTTTATTACATGATGTCATGTCTAGTTTGTGAGGTTTTTATTAATGTTGGTATTGTTGACATTGGTCTTGAGTTATTAAGATAGTTGAAACTATATGACAATGACCTCAATTAGCTAAATTCATGAGATTAGAAGTTTTTTAAAGATGGTTATATTGTAAGATGTTTTTAATAACAATAGTTGAGAGTTAGCACTGTAGCATTTTGTGATGGTGATGAAACTTTTCTTGGAGGATTGCCTTTACAATGACGTGTGTTATTGGGCTAACAATGCATAAGGTATAGACAACCCTATTCAAAATGCCATCAAACTTATGATAATGAATCTACAAGGGATTGATGACATGTGTGCCTCTAGTTGCTTTCATTCCACTTGCTAATCATTGTTAAGGAACGTGTCAATAATAGAACTTCTTGACTTCGTCTAAGATAAGAAGTGCAAGCAAATGTTTTGCTTATACCTTTAGATGGCCTTTTGATAGTTAGAACAAGCTCAAAATGTCTGACATCTTGGCTTGCTTAAGCATTTATATCTTTCTATGATGTTCTCTTTATGGCTATTGCTACTACCCTCATTAGCAATTATTCTTTGAATTCCCATACACTATTGATATCCTCGTTAGGTATCTTCTTGGGAATGCTCTTATGCACATAAGGCTTTGTTGTCTTATATCATGTCATCGCTTATCCCTTCATTTGCAACCACATGAGAGAACAAGATTTGTTTGACTGTTTGCTTATCATCTATGGTTGGAAAGGAATGCTTAAATTTTCGGTGTTTGCCATGCTTTAGGTATGTTTGCACCATTCTCCATTTTGTTCCTGTATTTTTGGTGACCAATTCATTCGTTCTTCAATTCTGCTTGCTCTTGTATGGATTCCTCCTCCCCTTTGCATTTGTTATGGTGGTTTACTGGTTACATTATGGATTATGTAGTTAGGCTTCACATCAATCCTCATGGCCTTCCCTTGCACCATATCATTTGGGAATCTTTTGCTAGCTTGTATCCATTTTACCATGGCTGCCATCTTTTTCCTCACCATGTACATGCTAGCTTTGCTCCTGTTTTGTATTCTCTCACCAAACATATTGTTCTCTACTACCGTTCAGTAGCATGCTCAATGTGTCATCCGTGGCTCTTATGTATACTTAAGGTTATGTCACTGTTGCTAAGTTCTTTGTTTTCTATTTATGTTCAATTTTTTTTTTCTTGTACGTTCATTATCCATGCAAATATCTCATATACATATATTGTAAGTCTAATCACTCATGTTTTGAATTTTTTTTTTTTGAAATGTCACTCATACTTATTTTGTTTGTACTTGTGCTACTTGTTTGCAGTTTTCAAAAAATGTTTGTACTCGTGCTACTTTTTTTGCGAACGTAGAATGTAACGCTGTGTAACTTTTTGAGACATTTCTTTTTTTCTTTGTTACCTTGGGCCTTGATCCCTTCTATAAAATTTTTTGAAAGAAACATACTTCACTAGGTTATGCCTTCAATATTCTTCAAAAAATGTGAGATATCTCGGAATGTTTCTTGATGGTGCAGCTCAATTTTTCTAGTGAAATTCGATAGTTGATTAGCATTTGATGTGCTAAGATTAAGCATAGAAATAATTTTATTCCCTACTATCAATACATTCTGGAATGTTTTCTTATTCATGGCTTCATATATTATTCTAGTCCTTTTTTACTAAACAATTAACTCAGGAGATGTGATCATTATTTTTGCATTTTGTTCATGTCCATCATCTAGAGATTATCAGAATGGATTTAATGTGCTAGATGGAAACGAAGTGTTGTTAATAGGTAAAACATAATGGTGGCAATGATTCAAGTAGCTGATCACACCTAGTTATATTAAAGATAGTTGTGCTTGTTGTTGTTCATCATCTTTATTTTACATTTTGGTTGGTTTGCTTGAGTAATGGTTTGCATTACATTTTGGCCACTTGGTACCTGGCATCTACATTGTAAGGCAACATTGTGGAAATATGGCAACCGTCAAATAATATGCCAACTAGCATTTCGAATAATTACTATGTATTTAAGCCATAGCATTTAAATATCAACAAAGCCATTCAGTATCTAGATTTTAGTTTTCATGCCCTTCTATCTAATGATGTGTGACATTCTTATCTTTGATGTAATAGAACTGAACCAAAAATCATCAATTGACAGATATAAGCCTGGTTTTGATATTGACTTCTAGAGTGCTCAACTCAATAATTGTGAAACTTTTTTTTATGATATCATTATGCAGATATTTTTACTTAGTTTATTTTAATATATTCTTATTATTGAGTTAAAAAAATAGGTTGTATGATTTGAATAATCGTGTTTTACTTGTTGATTAACTACTAACGTACTTTTTATTTTTGGCAATTTTTAATTTGCTTTAGCAATTATACCAAATTCTTTTGATAGGTTATAACTTTTGCTTTATGTTTTAACTCTATTTTAAAGGTGCGAGGTCAAATAAAATTAATTGATGGTGGCAGCATTTGCTTTGGGCTATCTGATTATCCAGTTTCTGAGTTTGAACTGGTTGCTGAAGAACTTCTTATAAGTGATTCTATAATTAAGGTTTGTGCACTCCTTTAAAACTTTATGAAATATCTTCCACATGACTTTCTTTCGAAGCCCTCTAGTTATTGTAAACTATGCGAGACTGTCCATGACAAAGATTGTGGAGTAGTTTCTATTATGGTTTCTATTGGAAAATTTGAAGTTAAATGATTAATTCTTTACTATGATGTTTTATTATGTAGGTAGTGCTGCTGTACAAATCTTTTGCCTGATTAGCTCCATTTGTTTTAAAGTGTTAATGATGCCATTGTTTTGGTGATGGTCAGCTCATATATGTTAGCATATTGAAACATTGACATCATGATTTATTTTGCTACAATAAAAAAAAGGTCTTGGTACAATTTCCATTTTCAAAGTAAAGTACTTTAGTTTGTTATGCTAACAAGCACCATACTTCAGAATCTACCCTTGTATAAAAAAAATAACGGAAGTCTCTTTCTGATCATTCCAAAAATAAATGTTTTGGCCAAATGCAATTCTTTTTCCTTGGATCATTGGAATGCTCCCAGCAAAAGTATTGCTTCTTATGTATGATAGAATAAAATATTCTCTTCTTCTCCTCCAAACACAGACTTTACTCCTTCCACTGTTGTGTCCATACCTCTGCCGTCCTCCCCCATTATCTCATCCATGTTTTTTGTGGGTGTAGGTGTATGGTGCCTTTAGAATGTATGTCAAGATGCTGCTCATGTGGAATTCCAAAATTCAGATTGATGGTGGAGGTAATCAGGATGTTAGTGCATCAATGCTTGAAGCTAGAAATCTTGTTGTTATAAGGGTATGAAATTTTGGTTTAATATCAGCTTTAAATTTGTTATTATTAGTATTTCTGCTTCTTATAGAGGTAGGAAATTAATTTTTTCTGTTACAGCAAAACTCTGTGATATCTTCAAATGGAGACCTAGGTGTTTACGGGCAAGGACTCCTCAAATTATCTGGCTGGGGTGATGCAATTAAAGCTCAAAGGCTATATCTATCACTATTTTATAACATAGAGGTTTGAATTACTTGTTCATGTTGATAATAGCATATGTTGATATAGCATGAATTCTAGACGTGTTGGTGGATCTATTATAAGCAAATATTGGCCATTTTTTATTTATTTTGGTCGGCTCAAATCTTGTAAGAACTAGATGTAGTTAGCATTCCCTGAAGAGCGTGCGCATGCTGTAATGCTGTTCATATTGTAGTAGTTTTATTGTTCATGTGGGATCTTTAAAATGTGCAAAACATAAGATTACAAGTGGTTGTGTAATTAGGAGCAAACTATTTGTTGACGAAGAAACCAGATATGCCCAGACACAAGAATGAATGCATGATTGTATTGATTTGATTTATATGTGAACTTGTACAGGATTTTCATATGAATGTGTTCTGGTGTACTTGCTGTTGTTCTAAAATAATGTCGATGCCTCCTTGTACCATGTTTGTCAGGCCCGCATGTGTCGCTTTCATGGGAAGCCAATCCTCTTTGCCTTGGTGATTGTGGAGACTGCCTTTTTGTTTCTTTCATGATTGACCTTCTCTCTACCTTAGAGACTTCGAACTTATTAAACCAGTTTTCTTGCTTTAGCCTTTGTCATTGGTCTAGGTTCCTGTTCTCTAGGGTGAATTAAGGTCAACTTCAATAAATGTATTGTTAGCCTTGGAGTTGTTCGTAAACAGTTCAATAGGATTCTTTGGGGTATTGGGCAATCACATATGCTATCTAGGTCAATGAGCTTAAGGTAGCTTGGTTTGTGGCACAAATTGTTTCTAATTGGTCTTTGGATAATTATTGGTTTTTGGCTGGAGGTAGATTTTATTTAAAGTTGCAACTTGGGTTGGGTTGGGTTGAGTTGGTTATAGGCTAATTGTTGAATAGACTTGAATTGGTTGATTTTCTCATATATTTGATTTGGACTTGACTTGAACTCAAAATCCTTAATCCCAATGTTGCTTGGGTTCAATTTGAATTTGGGTTAAATAAAATAATTTGAAACAAAAATTATTTTTGAGTTGAGTTTAACTACTATAATATTATAGTATTTATATTTATGTTTATTGTCTAATCTTTTCCTGTCATAAGCAATCAATGTGGTTTTAAAGTGTAGATTTAATGTTAAGTAGAGTTAATGTCAAGCTAGTAGGACAACCATTAATGGTTCTTGAAGGTCAACTATTTTGATTTTGTTGTTGTAATAGTTATTATTATTATTAATACTAATTTATTACATTTTTAACTCCTGTAATAAGTGGAGGTTATAGTGGACCATTTGAGTAATGATTTCTTATAAAAACAATCCTCAATCAGGTCTTTTTTCATTGTTTTATTTTTATATGTTTGAATAATTGTTATTCTTATGCAAATATGTCTATTCTTAGGTATGTGGATGTGGGAACTGACCTAACTTATGCGGGTCCTACAAATTGTTGCTTTGAACTCAACTTGAACTGACCTAATTTTGTTAGTTTTGGGTTGATTTGCAATTCTTTGGGCATTTTTGCACACCCTTACATCAGACTTTAATGATCATTGTCATCCATAAAAGGCTTAGAGGTACTTCTGTTGATGAGATTATTTTGTCTATATACAATTTTTGTCCTTTTTTAATGGTATGTTAGGGTCTCGTACATATAGGATCATCAACAAGATTGTTGGTCTTGTGACAGATGGAACCTCATATATTAACATGCTTTGGAATAGGGCCAATGTTGTTTCGAAATGACTTGTGTGATTCTTGATGGTTTTGTATTTTGATAATTCATACATAGGCTATAGTCAGACCTAATGGGATGTGTAGATGCAAATAAGATGCATGTTGCTATATGGGAGCTAAAATATTTGTTGAGCAAAATATCTCATCTTGTGTCATGAAATATCCTATCATGAAATATGATACTCTTATGTCATGAAAAATGACACCCATATGAGTAAACCCTAACCTAAGCCATAACCTGAAGCAAAATTATATGCAAGACAAAAGCTACATGGTCAATTGATTTTTATTCTAAAACAAACTTTTGACTAAGAAATATTATGAATATTTAGCTTAACCCAATCTTAGTGCAAAATAGCATTCTAGAAAAATTAGTATTCAATTAAGAATAGTCACATAATTTATTCTCTAATTAATTTCTCAGACATGTAATTTTAGACTAATGAACTAAGCTTAAATCCCAAAGTTTAAAGACATAAAACCTCTAAGCAAATATTAAGTTGCTTTTAGAAGAATTCGTCAGGTAAGGACCAAATATGACTATAGGAAATTATGGTACGATATATTTGATATATGTTAAGTTGGGTTGGCTAAATGTGACTTCAAGTTTTTGCTAAAATGTTCAAGGCATGTAACATTGTATAATATTATACTCAAATATGCCAATTCGTTCTAAAGAATGTGTAGTGCATCAAATCAAAAGTTTGTCCACTCTCTAATACACCTATGATCCTAGGAGCACTATATTGATTAAATATGGTATTATCATGAAATTTTGTAATGCATTTTATAATTGCAAGCAATTATTGCATAATTGTAAAACAAAATACTTTGCATTGTTCATCATTTTCTATAATAAAATCAAACTCTTTTATTCTATTTTTTTTATCAAAGAATATCCTTAAACTCAATTTTTGAAGCTTTAACCTTTGTTATTTTAAATATTCAGGGGCTGTCATATATGTATAAGATAGAAATTTATTTTTTTTCTTCATTGTTTGTTTTACCTACCAAGGTATGCAATTCCCTCCAAGGCTTGAGATTTTTTTTTAGTCTTCCATATCTAGGCATCTCTTATTGTGAAGATAAGATATAGTAGAGGCAATGCGAGTAATGAAAACAAGTTCATTTCTAGACCCATTATTTTAATACTTATCTTGATTAGAATTATATGAATTTATTTGAAATTGTAAAAACTATATTTGGGATTGTATTGATGTGATCGTTTACCTAAATCTAAAACAATTGCTTTAATGTATCAAATTCATTTTGAAATAATGATTAATCTTAGTCCTAACTAAGATTAAAATATTAACAATTCAACAAGAGGGAACTATTCTTATTATTACAAATCTTGTATCTTTACTAATAGCTTCAAATAAGATTATTGAATGGAATTATGTAGTTTTTTTAGATTCTTGAAAAATTACTAATACAATAATTTTAAAATATATTCAAAATCAAAAAATAAAACGCATGATTCAAACTTATAATGAATATGTGCAAATATGGTTAATGGTAATCAAATTATTATTTTTCTAAAATTTCACTTCATCATTGACTAAATATGATGTAGATTTTATAAAATCTACAAAAACAAATTAGACTTTAGAGGCACAAATTTTGTAGTTTAAAATTTTCTTGCACCATCAGAAATAAGCTTTGATGTATGATGTATTTAATGCCAAAAAATCTTTTTAGGGTTCTTATTAATCTAGATTTGTAGTAAGAAAATAATGAAAGTTTTAAAGAATGATATTTTATTTTATATCCTATGGGTTAATGTTTGATTCTTAGAGGGAAAAAACTTGCAAGTACATATATTTAGTACTAAATGCATAAAACTAGTTATGTGGTTATTAGGAAATTGTGTTTTTCAACATGAAATTAAGTTGAACATGATCTCTTGGATTTATAAGACAAATGAAGAAAAGATGAATACTTCCCTTTATACTCTAATTTATTTTATAAAATTAGATGGGTTGACTAAGGATATTAAAATCATAATTTAATGGTGTTTCAAGGAATAGTTCTTATTGTATTAAAAAGTTAAATATCTTAATCAAGTGTCTAAAGCTAATTTTTTAGTCCAAATCAGAAAAACACTATCAAAATAGACATAATTATAGGGCAATTATTTTTAGAATAAATTATTCTAGTTCACAAATTGATAATTTGGATCTCGGTCTTCCTAAAACTTATGTTAAACACAAGCCTTCTAATACTAGCCCATTTAATTTAATGTCTTGCACTAAAAAAAATTTGTAATGATACTTTGAACATAAAATTTGAGTACTATATATAGAAGGGAATGTCTTCAAAAGAAAACTTTTCTAAAATTCTTATAATTCTACATCACTTTTAAATGTATTTGGTATATAGATGAAAATATGGGGATAAAAAATTTAGTCGTAAAACGAGGCATTTAGAATACTATGATTATATGAGTCCAATGCCAATGGCTATTCTATTTCAACAAGGGGAAAACTATTTAATTCACGATTATAATGGATGCCAACTTTATTAATGAAGTATACACAACCAGTCTTAAATTTATATGAGTGCCATTTATTTTGGGTACAAATAAATAATCGTGTTCAAGAGGAATTATCTTGAAATGGTATCAAAATAGTACGTCAATTTGTTAAAGATAATAAAACTGAAAAAATTTAAGGGAGTTTTGTGAGTAGTTTGCTTATGGTCTTCCTAAAAAAATAAATTAATGAGACATAATTAGTCAACTTTTTTCAATGAAACAAGCACAATTGATAAAAATGTAAGAGTAATTTAGTCAAGAATTGGAAAACAAAAATATTCCAAAGGATTTTAAGTGCTAGAAATATGGTAGAATTAGGGACCATGCAAAGAAATGCATAGCTTAAAGTCAATGAACTTGATATTGATGAAGGTTTGAGATCCATTATTATGAAAATAACGTTAAATTTTAATCTCTAATCTCCAGTTCTTAATCCCCTATTTAAAAGCTAAAGAAGACCAAAAAGGATGTTTAATACTACAACTATGGTAGAATTAAGGACCATGCAAAAAAACACATAATATAGTTTAAACTCAATGAACTTGATATCTATGAAGGTTTGAGATCTATCTTTATGGAAATAATGCTAAACTCAAAATTAGAAGGTTTGGAAGAATTGGACAAAATATATAATATTTCAAATTCTAATGATAGAGAAAACTACTGCAAAAATTGTTTAAGTGAAGATTATTATAGAATGGTTGAAGTGAATGGTTTGTATTCCTTAACCCACTATGACAAAGAAGAACTAAATAAAATTTTGTCATATTGCAAATAAGTATACAAAAAAATTATTAATTGGTATTTCTATAATTTGGCTTAAACAACATTAACAATGATTGATGGACATGATTTTGTTAAGAGCCATAGAGTATTTTATTAAAAGAGAGAAAAGTTCATTCACAATAAAGAAGATGAGGTCAATGACCTCAAAAAATATATTTTTCTAATTAATGAACATATTGACAACCTTAATATGAGGTTTTCTTGTGTATAATTTTGATATTAAGTGATAAAGTTCTGTACTTATTATTAGAATGTAGAAACATAATTCAATTGAAAAAATATTACCTTTAAAAAATGACATGTCCATATAGTATTTATTATTATTCATAAATATATTATTAAAGAGAAGTTTCAATGGATTATGTACATCCATGGATGATACACCTAGTATTTGATCGATTTTCTCTTTGTAAAATGTCTAAAAAGTCTCGTCTGCTCAAAGTTTGAATGTGCTTTGTTTAAATAAGGACTAGTTTACTGTTGCTCTAATTCATATGCTTTTTTCAATACTAATTAGGGATTATCTCTTTTGTATCATTATGAATAAGCAACAATCAAATTGAAATCCTTCAAATTCAAGAAGCAGAATTGTTTGTCAAGATTTAAGAATTTGATTCCTATTGCCTGGGTTAGCTTGGGTGAAGGTGAGATTGTATACTTCTTTTTTAGCATAAACTAAGAAGACTGAAAGCTGCTCTCAATGAATGTGTTGGTGAAGGATTCTTATGTCTTGTTGTCTCCATGGTCAATGTAGAGGAATTTATGTATATTTTTAGTTTTATTGTTGATAATCCAATTAATCTCCTCTTTTCAAACCAGGATAAATAGTGTAGGAAGGATCTTTTTAGAATAAAGAAACTTACCTTTGGTTATCCAACTAGCAAACGTTCATTAGCTTCATGAAGGTGTACACAAGGATTCTTTATAGTAGAATGAAGTGCAAAGGAGCTAGTCTCTTGAATTTTCCAATGTTAGTGGTGATATGATCATAGATTATAGATAGCTTGCTGAAAGTGTTGCTCTTATACCTTTACAATTGATAACATGCTAGTACCTTTGCTGGAAATCAACTCTCTTTAGTGGATGCCAGAGCCCTAATCAGACTTATTTTTGTGTCTTTCAAGATTTATCAAGTAGTCAAAAACTATTATTCTTGAATAAATCTCCTATACTAAGTGATTTCAGAGTGGAATTTTTTCTTACTGTGGGGTATCATTTATATGAATTTTCTTAGATCAATTTTTTAAGCTTCCACCACTCAAAAGATTATTGGCAATATTAAAGTCACATTTGTTACTCGTCCTAAAGTGAAAAATGACAGCATTGTTGTGGACTACATGACAATATGTATTTACTACTATGTAGAAGATCTCGATAATGATAATTGCTAATATACTACAAAGAATTATGCTACTGTTCCTGTGGCCCTCGAGCACATGAACAAATTTAATGGTGCTTTTTCCAAATGTACTTTTTTGTGTTTAATATTTTCAAAGCTTTTGACTCAATTGTAAAGAAGTTGTATTTCATAGGCTATCCATTAAAGACTTCTTCTTGATGTGTACCTTAAAAGTTAATTTCACTACTCTTATTCGAATTGATAAAATGCTAGGAAGTTTTTGCATCATGTTACTCATTTTTGTTGATGATCTTATAGTTTATTCCAAGACTAAGAAGGGCACCTTGTTCTTATCCTACATCAATAAACTCCCTGACGTCATGGGTTGGAAGTGAATTGAGTGAAAAGCTTAATTACATTTTTTGCTATTTTTTTTTGACAAGCTTCTTTCTAGATTGTTGAATTTCCTCATTGGTTCCCATCTTGAAAGAGTTCAAGCTAAAGATTGCAATTGGATCATATGTTACATCTTTTTTTTAATGATGCATGTTACCTTTCTTTGGCATGAATATTGCAGCTTGTCGATCACCATTTCAGGCATGCTTAACTTTTTAGTACTAAGATTCACTATCCTAAAAGCATTCTAGTGTAGAATTAAAAAATCTTTTCTCATCGCGTCGTCACAGCTGAATTGTATCCTCAATACATTTGTATCTTTGAACACTCAAGGGTTTAAGGTGCTTGAAGTTTGTTGTGTATCAATTTTACCCATATTATTACAATTCCATAGCTAATACAAAATTTTGATTACTTCTAGGCCACATGGATAAGTTGCAAATATCTCACTTGTATCAAATTTTTAGGTATGATGGGGAAATTTGTGTTAGCTTATTGAAGAGCTATTTTTGTTGCCAGAGCAGAACTCACGCAAATAGGTTACAATCGGTGTGGGAAAGGTTCTATTATTTGGATAGTTGGGACACAATTCTCCTACACCTTCATCTACATATTCCTCAATAGAACATTGGTATTGAGCATGTTGATTTATAAAGTATAGAAAATGCATGTTGAGACTTAGTATCTTTCATTAGAAGGCCATGTGGGACACACTTAAGATTTCAGACGATTGCAAGTATTGGCCCAAATGGCGTTTTTGTGGCTTTGTTTATGAGACTCATACTTACTTATTCTTCGAATGTATCTTCTCCATAGACATATTTGTACACTCTTTCCAAGCATCATGCATATCCAATTTTAAGCTATCAAGCATCCAATTAGCTTGTAGACTACTTCTAAGATTAACAATTTAATTTTTGACATTATTGTCTATTGTTTTTAGAGGGAGTGTATGCATAGATTCTTTAATTAGAGAACATTCATTCTAATCAACTCCAACGTACTTATTATAGTGGTTTAATCTCTTGTGTAGTCTTTTTTGACATGCCATTTGTTTGGTGGGATAAAGGTAAGTAGAGATTTACTGGCACTAAAGGAGCAAAGTTATGCCAAATAACCCAAGATTACGAAAAATAACATCAGATGTTTTGTGGAAAATTTTTTTAAGGGAAAAGTTATATCGACAATACAAAGAAGATGACTCATTTTTAAAGAAAATTATGTAGTTGTCTTGAGCAAGATCGTGTTAGAAGTTTGTACTAGATAAGAGTAGGAGAATATTGAATTGTCTTAGAAAATATTGACTTGGCATTTGATAACTTAGTATTGATTTGAAAGCATCATAAATGTGCTATTAAGGGTGACAAAAGATGATTAGGTTTCAAATTTCAAAAGTGATCTCAGCAGCCATCTTTGATGAAATGTCTAACACACAAGTTTAAGAGTGTAGTACTCTCACTGGTGGTTATTATTGCTTTGATTCCTTGTGATTAATGAAATTTAGTGATTATTGTGTTGTCAGGTGTGATTATTAAGAGTGGTTCCAATTAAGCCATGTTCCATCATCTTCCTTTAGTGGTTATTTGGCCAGCTTGTCTTTGAAAGAAGATTACAATGCTTTGCACCTTTTCTCTTTGCTTTTGGTTTCTTTGTGTCTTTTGCTCTTATAGCTTTTTGTTCTCATTGCTCTTTTCTTCACTTTGATTCAAGAATTTTTTATAATGGGGATTGTTGAGAACTTCGATTTGTGGACAATTTTCAACGTTGATGGTGGTGAAGGATGTCTTCATCAATTCGTTTGACTTCTGCCCACAATGACGAATATAGTGATTCAAAGTAGTGAATATGTTGAATGTTATCTTTTCAATTTTAACAATTGTTTTTCTTGAGTTTCTTTTGCTTGTCTTGTATGTTATATATTTTTTTAATCTTGATAGAGTTGGATCACCATCTTTTGATTAATTGAAGTTCTGATAGAAAATAAATATTTGTTTGATTTGGATTGGTTCGATATCTTTTCCTAATGGAGTCATTAAGTTATCTAGGGATGGTTTCCTTTTAAGCTAGAAGTGGATGCTGTCTGTCTTTTTAATTTATCTTCTCCTTTCAAGAATTGAAGAGAAAGTGGATTTACATGTGAGAACTTAAAAGGGAATTTTCTGGTTTTATTGATATTAACAAGATGAACCTTATCTTTTGTAACCTTCATGTCGAGTGGTAGATGTTGCTTGATGAGAATGAAATGTCTAACCTACCCTTACTTGAAGCATATGCTAGTGTTTATGTTACTTCATGATATGGCAGTTGAGATAAACTTGTACTAGGTTTCATGATGCTCTAAGAAATCTTTATAGTGCTAATCCAAATAAAACCATGAAGGTTGAAGCAAATTGAAATCGTTGTTGTGGTGCCAAGAAAGCAACCACCTTTGGCTTAGAAGAATAAACCCCTTCATGCTAATAGGAAAACACATGCTCTTACTTTAGCTCCATCACTCAGACACATATTTTGCATGATGAAGCTGGGGTTGCTTCTCCAAGGAAGGAGCTTTTTGAGAGGACGTGCCTCTTAAAGAAGATGAAGAGTTCTTTTGAAGTCACTCTAATTTCCCTCAGGATAGCGAGGCTATGTTGGGACCAATTTGATGGTTGTTCAAGTCGGAGGGTGAAGAGGAAGTTAAGGGGATGCATGCTTGAGATAAGCCAAATTTTGAGAAAAAAAGTTCTCCCTTGCATGAAGATTATCTTGAGGTTGGAATTACTTAAGAAACAATTGCACTTGATTAGAGGCCGCTAGACAATACAATTTTGATAGATTTGCAAGTTTCTTCTTTTGCCAATGCCAATGATCTTCGTGGGGAAATCAACCTTGGAATGTTCAATATTTTTTATATTTCTTCCTGCACTGCAAGTTTATATAAACAAAATGTTCCAAACTTCTTTTGCCTAGTTGCTGCTTTTTTTTTGGTAAAGGGATGGCTTGCCTTCATAATCTTGGTGTCTAAATAAACAATGTTAGCAAAGCTTAAAAATGTTATCAAAGTTTGGGTTGTTGAGGAATTTGCTCCTTGATTTATGGATGAGATTGGAGACCAAGAACATGATGGAAAAGGATTTAAAAAGAGAATCCATGAAAGTTGAAGAAGATCTAAAATGAATGACTAGAAATTAAAAGGATTAAAAGGAGAATGGAAAGAAGTTGAGACGACTTAAGAAGTGGCAAAAAGTTTGCAGCAAAATTGAAACCCATCATGTTGAGTGCAATTTATCTTTTCGAGCAAGGCATCTAAAGTGGATGCCTTACAAAGTTGGAGTCAGCGAAATGTTCAGACTTTGGCTACTTGTGATTTCTTATGGGGGTTGCCTTGACTTTGACTTTTCTTGTCAAAGATGGGTTAAGCCTTGAGGAAAGTGCATCATAATTTGGTTTTCTTGGCATCATTTCCTTGGATCTTAGTGAGTACTTGAAGAGTCATACCGTCATGGGTTGTTGTGAGGGTCTAGAATTCATGAATCTTGGGCAGAAGTGGCTTGAGGACTAAATTTGATAATATTTCTTTTTTTTTTAGATATTTGTGCTTTTATGTTGAAGTCTTTTGCTAATGAGATGATATTAATGGCCTTTTCTAGGTTTTCTATGCCTCTATGTAATGCTTTTCGAGTAATGAAGCAATAAGCTATAATATATGCATACCTGACTTGTATTTGACATTTATTGCTAGAGTAAGATTTGTTTCTTCTCCTTTAACATCATCTAAGCTCTAGAGATTGTGAAGAGGTGATGCGAGGATTTTAGTTGGGAGTTCCACTTCAAGTGGAGAACTTCAAGGTGAGCTAGATGACATTGAGGCATTTTTGAACATATTATTTCATAATAATTTATGGTAATCCTCTTAATAAGTTCTCATTGGATATCATTAGAACTTATAGATCAAAGTGAAACTTGTTAGCAACCATCTTATTCATTCAATTGAGATAAGAGATCCATCCTCATGAATACCAAGAAATGAATGTTATGTCTTAAATTGCCAAGGAATTGAGTGTTCAAACTTTCTAAGACTTTGCCTTGCATTAGCCACGAATAATGCTTAAATTGTTGAATTTGATTCTATAGGAGGCCATCTAAAGACTCAGCTATAATAAGGTTTTGGTGGGCCACCATTTTAACCTTTTGATAGCTCTTTTTGCAATTGTGATTGGTGTATAGTGGACTCAAAATATTTTAAGTGTTGATCAATTCTTATTAGTATTACCTTTGTTACATGTGGTTAGATATTTAAGCCAATAAAAGGATTTAAGGTTGCTTGGGTCATTGAAGCTTACTATGCTTGGGCAAGTCGAGTGTTATGTTACTTAGGTGTGCCAAGACTTCACAAGACATACTAGATATTGAAAGAGCTAACTAGGGAACATTTCCAAGCATAAAGAGGAACCTAAATGATTGATTATGCTTAAAGCAATTGTGATTGATGTACAATGGACTCAAAATGTTTGAAGTGTTGATCAATTCTTATTAGTATTACCTTTGTTACATGTGGTTAGATATTCAAGCCAATAAAAGGACTTAAGGTTGCTTGGGTCATTGAAGCTTACCATGCTTGGGCAAGTCGAGTGTTATATTACTTAGGTGTGCCAAGACTTAACAAGATATTCTAGATATTGAAAGAGCTAACTAGGGAACATTTCCAAGCATAAAGAGGAACTTGAATGATTGATTATGCTCAAAGGAATTGTGGATAGTCAGTCTATAGTAGGTACCATGCAAAGAGTCTTAGGATTCTTGGGTCTTCAATGATTTGGATCACCAATGCTTACATTGTTTAGAATCAACTGAGGCTTGTGATGCTTAAATGTGTCAAGGCTTAGGTGCCTGGTTTTTTAAGGCTTTGAAATGTCTTTGCTTTCCTATAATTTGAAAACAGGTTCAGGATGAACCAAGGCTTACATTCCATAGGATTGGTTTGACTTAAATTGCTTATTGTTGTCGAACTATTGGCAAGTTGGAAATGCCTTGGAAGAGAAACTCTGAGGTCTCTATAGTTTTGAGCCGTGGGTTACTAGTAATTTATTTGTGATGACTCTCAAGACATTCTAAGAGAGGAATTGCATGACGAGAGTCTTGAGCTAGTGGTTGGGGTTGAGGAATGTTCAAGGTTCCCTAAATTTTAAGGTATAAGAATTAAAAGCATGGAAACTAAAATTAAGTTCCATGTTCTAGGTATACCCTCTTTATCCACCATATGTAGTTGATATGGCTTGATATTAACTTTTTTTTAACAAGGTATGACCTTTATTAGTTTGGGGAACTTCCTAGTACTTATTGCCTTTTGGATGTTTTGTATTTACATTGTATGAGGTCCTTTTGTGTAAAAGGGCAATACTTATTCTTGTCTTGGATTACCTTTCAGTTGTGTGTTATCTTTCAAGTTATTGCATTGTTTTTTTCTTAATTTTTTCTTTTTTAGGATATTTAATTTGAGAGCACATGATTCATTAAATCTTCCAGCTTGTTTAATGGTTTTCATTCTTGTTCTATGAAATTTGAGCCTATTGAGTAAGAAATTCAAGCTCTATTAGTAGAACAACCTTAGTACTGTCATAAAGAGAGAAGAGGGCTCCTCTTGTCTTGGTAGGTGTTGTATGATAAGCTCAAAGAATGGTCTACAGTTCATCATCTCATTATTCTTCTCTCATTAAATCTGAGCATAAATATTTGAGGGTTTTTTTGGTTGGTAGTGTTGGCCTAGTCATTGGTCCTTGATTTTCAAATAGGCAAATTTTAGTTGAGTAGTAAGGGACCTGTAGAATTCTTGATGCTATATAGCTCGAAACGCGGGGCTATTACATATTATGATAACAAATAAAGGTTGCAAAACAAAGAACTTTCGTACCTCATCTATGGTTTAGCCAACCATAGGCTTGTATTGATTAACTTTATGAAATAGTTCTTTCATGACTAACATGTATTTTTTTTTATGGGAAACTATCAAGAAAGGTATAAGAAAGTTTGATGTAGGAGTGGCTGATATTTTGTTATCACATGTAAGGTTTTTAATAGATGTTGACTTCTAGACTGTTATTGCTTTTGGATCTAGTTTCGTTTTAGCATTATTTTGGACATTTTAATTATTTGTGTTGTATATGTTTGTACATGTTGTATGTAGACATACTTATGTGAGATGGGTGGCATTTTTAGATGTATTTGGTTTTGAACAACAACTATCTTAACTTGGTACCACAACTTGGAGATCAATTAGATGCAGTGCTTTATTAATTGATGATGATTCGTTCCTATATAGAGATTTTTATAATGTTCCAAGCCCATTCTGAACTTATGAGGTTCATTCACAGCCATTTTAGACACGATCATCATTTTCAGTGGATGCCCCTATTTGTGTTGCGTTTTATAATCATTATTGTTTGTACTCTTTCTTGTACAACTGCTTTAGTGTCAAGGTATATCAAGGTTTATCTAGGGTTGTTGATGAGTGCCATATAATTGCATACATTTAGAGTTTTTACCTAGTTGAGTAGCCAAACTTTATGCATGTGCATCAGTTGGTATCTATGTTTTACTAGGCTTAAGGTTTTATTTGGGCCACCCCATGATTTCCCATGACATTCGAAATGGTCATAAAAGTTCAAGTTGCATTTGATGCTCAATGCCATGCTTGTTGGGTGGTTGGATACAAATTGTTTTTGGCAGTTTAAGGACTGTATTTAGTGATATGATATAGTTGCATTTTTTTAGGCCTACATTTTGAGCCTCTCTTCTATTTGGCGTTAGAAGGATTTATCCTATATTGATGTACTACAAGTAGTTTAGAAGCTTTGAAATGCAATTAAAAGTTTGGTCTTCATCTATGTAACAACCATTGGACAAGGCTACTAGAGGTCTCACTTAGAGGTGAGGAAATCCCATATGGCCAATATTTCTAACAAGTCACACTATAGATCAGTCCAAACTAGATCTTCATCCTCAGGAAAATGACATTCTTGTAAATTATGGCCAATACTAGGTATATAAGTAGCCATCGATGATCTTTCTTAAGTTATCCCAAAGGTTGCCATAATAATCTCTTTTCATTTTCAGTTTTGTTTGATTTCTTTTAGATCACTAGAAATATGTTGATTCCATATGTTCTACTTATTGAAAAATCCCTAAAAAATGCTTGTGTTTGTTTGCATGATTCCCTTGTTTCTATGGGTTAACTAAATATCAAGACGAAGAACTAAGAAACTTGAAAGTTTTTTTTTGAATGCGAACCTTTTCTTTTTTTAGTTTTGTTAGAGAAACGTTTTTCCAAAGTTTCTATAATTTAAGCTTTTTTCTCAGGAAACTTGTTCCAATTGTTCACTAAATGCTAGGGAAAGAAGGGATAGTGTTGAAGGGATTCCCTTTCTATTTGCACCACTATGAAGAATTGTCGAGCAATTTTCTTGGCTTTTCATTTGCCCAAAATACAATGATAGGATTGACAAAGATTATCAAAATTGAGGATATGACAATGCATTTGAGAGCTGGGCCTTGAGTGGTAAATAAGTGGCAACACATTACGTTAGACACTATTTGTAGTGCTATAGTCATGTCAAATTCAATGTGGTAATTGTTGAGATCCATTGGTCTTTGGACATAGACAGGGGTTCTACTTTTGATATTGCCTCTCAAAGGATCTCATCAAGAGAGAAAGAGCAAATGAGGTTGGTGAATAGCATGCAAAAGTACCACAAACTTTGCATTTTTCTCTTCGATGTAGGTGGGGGTTAACTCTAATATAGGAATTTGAATCCCAAAGCTTGGAGCTAATGTGGGTGCATGATCTGATGCTTTTGATAAATTGATGATGGTTGAGGTCCATTGGCATTTGGACATAGACAGGGGTTCTACTTTTGATATTGCCTCTCAAAGGATCTCATCAAAGAGAGAAAGAGCAAATGAGATTGGTAAATAGCATGCAAAAGTACCACAAACTTTGCATTTTTCTCTTTGATGTAGGTGGGGGTTAACTCTAATATTGGAATTTGAATCCCAAAGCTTGGAGCTAATGTGGGTGCATGATCTGATGCTTTGATAAATTGATGATGGTTCACCTCAGGGTGAGGATTTCTTTAGTGTTGTGGTCGCCGCTTGAGCCTTCTAGAAGATGAGATTGGTTTATGAAATAAGTAGAGCACAAGAAACGATTGTATGGATATCTTGCAACTAATTGATGAACAATATGGAGACTACATTGAAAAACAGTATTTGTTATTGCATGAGTAGGATTTAGGGAGTTGATGGTGTTTGGCTTAGATTGGGATGTTTGAGCCAAAATGGAAGTATTAGAAGATGCAATGTGGTTGTTGAGTTCCTTTTCCTTGGTGTTCTTTGATCCACTTGCCATTATCACATTGATGCTTAAAAATTGTTGGTGCATCTTTCGATATTTGTTTGATGAAATGAATTTAAGTAGGGTTTTCTTGGCACAATGGGAGTAGAGCTATGTTGAGATGATAAAGTTGTAAGAAAATAACAACATTGAAAAGTTTTTTGAACAAGGTTAAAACCATAGCCTTGGGGGCAGTGAAGAATACTCTTGGATGGGATGACAGAAGCATGTCGGGCAAAATTGTTAATAACAGGTAGAGATCTAAGGATAAGCTTGAGAATGAGAATGATGTTTTACAATTGTAATGAGAGCCATAAAGTAATGGAGAGGGACCAAGAGGGATTTCTTAGGAAATTGATTAAGGGTTGAGTGTTGATCATACTGTGCTCTCCACTTTGACCTTGGGTCCTTATGCTTCCCTGTATGGGCACCCTATGAGGAGTACCTCTGTATACCTTCATGTCTTCTTTGGACCCCTGTGTTAACTGCCCCAAGAAGGCAGATGGTAACTTGATAATTTTAGTGAATGTTCTTCCTAATTTTTGCAAATCCATCATGTGATCTTGATGTTTATTAATAATTTGGAGTTTCTCTTGGGAGTTGTTATTTCAATCACTGCTTGTTGAGCTTTCCTTATTGCAAATATTTGATTACAAACTATTTGTTTAACATTCTTTTGAATATTTGAGTTTGCTGCACTGAAATAAATTCACAGCATAAATCTTTTATTTAAAAGATCATCTTGAAATTTTTGTGAAGCATTTTATTATATATCAAATGTTTTTTCTTAGTTGTAGGATAATTACTCTGCATTCTTTTCACAGATATATCTAACCAACTCTTCTTTTCCAATTTTTTTTTTGATAATATTATCTTTTCCAAATTCCTCACTTTAAAGTTAATTTTAATTATCTTTATTTTAGTTGTCCTGTCTGGAATTTAAAGTCTCTTAAGAGTGATTCAATGTCATCAACTGTTCTAGAAAGAGTTTTCTTGTTGAAGTCTGCTCATCATCACCATCACATTACTCTCATCCCTCATATGTCAGTCTTGAAATCTTGAGAATGCATAATACCAACTTTTGGTGGATTTAAGTGTTTTTGGCAGCACAGATTATGACTTTTCATGAATTATTCTCATGATTCTTTTAAAACTTATTAATGCCAAGTAGCATTCCTGAGTAAACAAACACAATAGTATACTCTAATCTGTTTCATTCAGTTGCAAACGCAAGTTACTTGGTGAACAGGCTAGATTTGTGAGGAAATTTTTGTTTGCTCCATCATATAATCATGTATAACACATTAGCTATTACCTAATCCAAAAGTATGGTGACTGCAACCTTATCATTGCACATTGAAGATTATATTACATGAATTAATTTTTTTAATTAAAGAAATATTTTTATTTGTTGAATTGTGTGAGTTGTAAATTCGTTGAACAGGTTGGACCAGGTTCCTTGCTGCAGGCTCCAATGGATGACAAGGCAGCAAGCAGATCGTGAGTTAGATGCTGAGCTTTCACTTGCACTAAATATATGGCTTTGTATTTTTTTCTTCATGGTTGGATTATCTTGAATCTTGTTTGTCAGGGCTGCTTTGGCACGCTGCAAGAGTCAAACATGCCCAACAGAGCTCCTTATGCCACCCGATGATTGCCATGTGAACAACTCTTTGTCTTTGACATTGCAAGTGAGTTTTTCTTTTTATTTCCAGAAATTTTGAAGCAAAAGATGCTCAACCTCTGTGATTAGGATTGAAGTCCTTTTGATGACCCTTACCTAATCTTAAGAATAAATGAGAACATTAACGAGCCCATTTAGGGAAATTAAAGTTTGTCACAATAAGAATATTTGGTTCATGACAGTAAACCACAATCTAAAAACTGGTGTTTTGAGTGGTTCATGTTCTTGCAAATATTTGCAGATCTTGTCGTTCATGTTTTGTTATTTTCAATGAAAATTGCATAGATTTTTGTGCTGATCTATGTATAGTAACGTGGTATAATTATGTTTGAATATGCATCTCTAATAAACCTGGAGAGATTTGTTCAATGCATCCTCTGCAAACTACCAAACCCTCTCCCTCAACTTTTCCTCAAATGACTTGCATACTTGCTATTTTTTCATGCAAATTGTAGCGTTTGTTCTGAAAATTCATTATTTTCAGTTTATGATTTAATCTTGGTAACCTGCTGTGCAAACCATTATAATTAGCATTTTGCAGACTTGTCGTGTGGAAGACCTTACGATCCATGGTTTAGTGAGAGGGAGTATTATTCACATCCACAGGGCTAGGACAGTGACAATTCATACGGATGGTGAGATAAGTGCCACAGGTTTAGGTAAGTATCTGTTGTTTTGTAAATTAAATTATATCATGCTTTGTGTTATCTTATTTTATTGATGACCTACATTCAAACACCTCCTAATCAAGCACATGTCTTGTTTTCTTCTGTTCCTTTCTTGTACTAGACCAAACTGGACTGTATTTTGATTTAGATTTGTGCAATGTCACTTGGGTTAACTTAATTAGTGATGGGTTAGTTGGATTAAGGGAAAAATTTTATTTGATTGCCAATCCAGGATTTTTGTGACTTAATTCAGTTTTTAAGAAGTAGTGTTTTGCTCTTATTGATTGTAGCTGGCGTTTGTCAGATGGTGATTGTAGGTTGTTGATAGTAGTTGGTGGTGGTCATTGGTGATCAATGGTGGTGCCATGCAGTGGTGTTGTTTGGCAATAGTGATGGCCAACGGTGGATTGATGGTAGTAGTGTTAGTGTCTGTGGTAGGGCAGGTTGGGTGGCTGCATGGCTAGCTGGTGTTAGTGACTACTGTCATGTTGCAACCAATCGACTTTCTAACAAAACCTCATAAGCTAGCTTTTTATTTAACTTAGGATAGGGTCATGTTAAATAAATATTGGCTAATTGGGTTAATGCTAACACCTGGGCTAGCTAACTTGGTTAACTAATAGCACTCATTTGGATATTTGATTGGGTTAACAAGGTTTAGTTCAACAGGGCACTAACATCGACAGCCATCAACCAATTCCCTGCATACCCCAACCTTGAAAAGAAAAGAAATTTATAAGTAGAAATAGTTTCCACTGCCCATTCTGTGTTGGTAACTGCTTTTGGTTTTGCAATTCCACTCCAAATTCCAACCTGATTTCACTTGTTTTGCAGGGTGCAAAGAAGGGATTGGTAAAGGGAAGTTTTCAAAATATGGAGCAGGAGGTGGTGCTGGACATGGAGGGAAAGGTGGCTCTGGTTTCTATAATGGAACTCGAATTGAAGGTGGTCAAGAATATGGTGATGCTGATCTTCCATGTGAACTGGGCAGTGGAAGTGGAGGACCCAACGAGTTACTCCCAAATGTTGCTGCTGGTGGTGGACTGATAGGTTTGAACATTTTCATTGAAGTTTTTTTGATAAAGTAGATGATTGTGCTCAAATAATCAAGTGCTTGTTAGTCGCATTGTATTTGCAAAATGTAATTGTGCATGCTTGGATGATTGGCATTTTTTTACTAATTCATGTTTTTTTCTTATCTATGACTACTGAATTTGTGCTCTTGTTGCTTTTTGGCCTCTGTTTAGGAATTTACTGACATTTTAAACCCTCCCTTTTTCCTGGTCTTATTAATGCCCATTGATCCATAATTTATCTATATATTTGAAATTCTGTACGGCTATTTGTCCTTTTGCCTTTCTGCATATTTTAATTGACAGGTACTTGCTACTTAATGCTGTGAGTTTTGTTTCCAGTCTCTTAAACCACTAACTTTATGCTTTGGGTTTTTCTCCCCAATTAATCACATACTACTAACCTTACTGTCCAAATATCTACATTTTCAGGCCTTGGTCTTTAATAAATTTGTTAGGGAAATATCATTAATAACATTGATTTCATTTGTTGAATGGTACAAATATGATGAAATATTATTTAAGATATCAATTAAGTGTTGTGCTACATCCATTTCTATATAGGAATCTTGCTGTTCTTGAGTTTTTTCTCACTTTCTTTTTCAATCCACCTGGTACGTATTTTTTTGGTGTGACATAGAAGATTAAAGCATTGAGGCAGCTTAATTTTATGAGATTAGAAATAAATGAACTATAAGGAAACGTATTAATCAATTTAAACCATGTGCATTTACTTGAAGCTTGTATCAGTTCTTTTAAGTATCATTCATAAAAAGAATTACATGCCGATTTACTCATCGTATGGTTGAACTTTTAAACTTCTCTTAATTGTTTTTCTTGTTCTTATGTAGTTATGGGTTCCATGAAGTGGCCCCTTTCAAGATTAGATGTTCATGGATCGTTGGCAGCAGATGGTCAAAGCTATGGAACTATTAACTATAATGGTTCTCTGGTGGGTGGGCTTGGTGGTGGTTCTGGTGGTACCGTCCTTCTGTTCCTTCAAGAGCTTGTACTCGAGAAGAATTCTAGCTTGTCAGTAAATGGTGGAAATGGAGGTCCAACTGGTGGTGGTGGTGGTGGTGGTGGAAGGATTCACTTTGATTGGTCCAATATAGCTACTGGCGATGAATATGTACAGCTTGCTTCTGTTAATGGCACGATTCTGTCAAGGTGTGTAACTTCTTTCGTGGCAATGATAAGAATTCTCTTATACAATTTACTATTATATTGACTTAGATTATGAGCTTGCTTTCTATTATTTGATTTTAGATGTCAAGCATGGTGAGAACTATGGAAAATATATAGAAGGTTTACTTTTCTTTTAGCATGGTAAGATTGGCAAATTACAAGGTTATAGATTCTCACTCCAATCTGCCGACCTTGAATTCTCTAATCAAATTGGAGCTCTACCAGATATGCACGAAGGATTTTTCAGAATGTTAGGAAAGTAGATAGGCTCTTATTTGTGTTTCATTTCAGCTTGCCAGGCCCAAGTAGTTGGGTGATTTGTTGTCTTTTAGTAAATAAGAAGTGCAAATACAAAATCATATTCAGCACTAAACATGCTTGAATGGTTTGTAAGATCAAGGAATCATGGTGCATATGGTTGGACACGTTTGAAAATAAATTTGAGCAAGTACGGGTGGGATTGTGGGGACATTTTGTGGGGGGATGGGTAAAAGAATATTACTGTTTTTCCTGGAATGATTGTTTTGTTTAAAATAAGAAGACGTTAACAGATATTATGGGAAAATGCTTGTTAAACCAAAACATTTACTACTTATTTTTATCAAATTTACTTATAAATAAGTTAGAGAATGTTTGGAGCATAAGGCAATGACAAAGTTTGAATACTCCTTCTAAGTCTTTAGCGACAACATGCCAACCTGAAATAGATCAAGGTATTTAAGTTCCCATCAAAACCTTTACAAATGGCCACTTTTGAGTCATGTTCAGCCGAGACCTTCTGAAATGGGTGCTAGATTTTTGTGTTGGTGATTAAAGGATTCAACTGAAGCTGCCTGAAAGCAGAATATTTTTTGGTATAAAGCACTGCTCAAACAAATGTATTATTTAATGCATCTGTTTAAGCATTTTTTTTTCATTTTTTTAAAACAATTTATTAAGTACAAAGGATTTTAAATTAATTATTAGGAGTATTTTATCCTATATAAAGCATTATAGTATTTTATTTAATGCCTTATTATGTATCAATCAATGTCATTATTAATAAATGGATTTATAAATTTATTTTTCTATATTTTTTTATTTTGATAACTGCTTTTTTATTTTTAGATTTTTGAAAGTAATTAAAATAAATAAAAATGTAAACAAAACATTGAAACAAGGAAATTATTGAAACTTTGAGAACATTACCAGTTCTCGACCAAAACTGAAATTGAATTACAAAAGTTGAAATAGACAGTTTGTTTGCTTTTATCAAGCCCGCAAGTTTTGAGTCTCAAAACAATATTTCCTGTTTATTCTTATTGCATCATTAACTGGACAGTGTCTGGATATCAATATGCATATTGAAAGGAGGCTTTTCTTTAACTTCAATTTTCTTGTTTAGAAATTATTGATAACCTGTTTGATCTTTTATATGCATACTTTGTATGTTTTAATGAAATATGGTAATTATTGAATGCTTGTTGCAAAAGTTAGGCAACAAATGAATGACGGGTCATTTTAATGGGCATTAGTTATATCAGCTTAAACTCCTCGTAGTCTCGTCAAAGTATTATCATGAAGGGCTCCTTTTGGATTGAGCTTACTAAGATGCTGCTTAATAGAACCAATTAGGGTCAATTATTAATTTTGTGTCCAATTAATGTCGTTAGTGGTCTTTGTTGTTATTTTGAGTACCTAAACTGGAATGGTTAATGAAAGGTATTTCATCTAATGTGCCTATAGTTATGATTATATTGTGCCAATTGACACACATTGTGTCGTCCATGCACTTTGC
Source organism: Vanilla planifolia (assembly GCA_023846275.1). Classification (NCBI taxonomy): domain Eukaryota; kingdom Viridiplantae; phylum Streptophyta; class Magnoliopsida; order Asparagales; family Orchidaceae; genus Vanilla; species Vanilla planifolia. The sequence continues at coordinate 20,558,664 of CM043865.1, forward strand.
TTCAGGTATATTATTTGTAGTGCTTACAACTGACGCACAACATAATCCACATTCAGTAATTTTATTATGTTGTTCATTTTGTGTTACTTCATACTAGGTATCTCTGTATGCATGGTTTTATCCTATGGTAGTTTACTTGGTGTTAACATTTTTGTGTCTATTGTTTTGGACATCCAGCTGTGTTTTGATGAAACATACATTCATCTCATTTTTATTGTAGGCTATTTCTCACTTACAAAAATTGTGGTAATCCTGAATTTTAATTTGTAGCTGTGACTTTTTATGAGACCAATGTTGCAGACTTTAGCCAATTTTAATAGTAAAGACTAAAACCATTTGCTATGTGCCTTGGGCAATTCTTCAATATTTTGCCTCCTAAAGTTTTTGTAAAAAGATAAATGCAAATCTGGGTAATTTTTTCTCTATCTGATTTTCTTATTTTCCTCACATTGTCTTTCTCTCATAATCAGCTATTTGATTTTTAAAACACAGTAATTTTGATGTTAACTAAACATGTGGCAAAACTGGTGTTTGTTTTTGTGGCATAATCTTGACCTTATAGATGTCGATTGACTTTTTGTGCAAGGTTGAAACTTGCTGTTATGATTTTGCAGGCCAATGATTATCTCTTGGATCCAATTTATTTTCTTAGTTTCTTTATTTTGATTTATTTGCAGAATTCATCTCCATATTTTGTATTATTTCTATTGTAAAAAATTGTGAAGTTGTTGCATTTTTTTGAAAGTATTTAGGGTTAGATATAGGGTATCACGTGCTATATTCCGTTCTATTTCATTATTTAGCCATAGAAGATTCTTTGTTTATTATTGAAGAAGGAAAAGTGCTAACCGTAATTGAAAATTCTTTCATTTCATGATGACTAAAAGATACATTGGTAAAGTTTCTCTATGCCATCATATGTCAAGAGTAGAATCTATAAATCTGTGCACATGTACAATAATAAGTCATAATCTTTTTAGATAGATTGGCCTTATGAATCCATCCTTTGATGTTGTCAGCTTTTGCTATTAGTAAATCTTTATCAATAACAAGTATACCAAGTCTTTTCGAGTAGCCTTTTTTTGTTCTTTTGATCTCTATTCCTCAATTCACTGGAGAAAATTTGAAAGAACACATTTTATAATGAGATTTTTTTAAGTAACCTATGTTTAACATATCCAAGCCTTCTAACGGACACTCCTTATGCTTATCCTTATTTCAGTTTAACCTTCTGTTGAATTAGTTAATATTTTATCTTATCTTTTTGTTTATAGCTACTTATTTATTTGAACATCTTCATCTATGCAACACTCATTCTACTTTCATGTTTAAATTTTCTATATCAATATTCAAAATAATAAAACTTTGTTGATCTTGTTAGTCTTGCAAAAGTTTACCTTTGAAGTAATTAGTTTTGCCCACATAATATAATAAAAAACTCATCCATTTTATCCAATGCACTTGCTATTATTGATTTTTATATAAATTTCTATATTGTTTTAAAGTATAAGCACAAGTTAACAAAATCATTTGTTTTTTAATAATTTATGATTACTATTTGTACTTTGTACATCTTTTATATTTTTTATCTTAACTAAGTTTGTATTTCATATATTTAGTTTTTGATTTGTTAAAGAAAACTTTTTTAGACCCATTGGTTTTTTATATTTTAGTTTTATCAACAAGTATAATATTATTAAAGAAAATTAGACATGATGTTACTATTTGAATTTGATTATTTAAAGTATCCATAGCTAATATAAAAAGAAAAAAGACAAAGTGCCTTAAAAAATCCAATTGTAGTAACAATAAAATCTTTAGTCAATTTTTCTTTAGTGCCTTCAAATGCCCTTGATAACTTTGAGTATATGTAATGTTTATGCTTATCTTTGTATGACCTTCCAAATTGTTGTCTTGGGATCATATTGTATGCCTTTTTTAAATCAATGAGCTTTTAAAGAATTCACTGCTTTGGTTTGGTTTTCAATTGTTTAGTTATCTTCCCATGCCTCCTGCCATCAACTATTTTTATCCTCTCATCATGCTAGTTACCTAATTCTCAATATTTGTGTAATTGAATAATGTTCTATTACAAATTTACTTGTTTTTTTCCCCTTTTTTATACCTTTTTCCTTTCATGTTTCTTTATAATTAAAAGCGAGGTTCTTTATTCACTTGATGACCTCACAAACACAATTATCAATGATATTTCTCAAATGGTCTCATCTTTATCTCAATGACAAAACTCTAACACTATTCCTTTATAACAACCTATTTCATTCTTAAGATTCCATTGTTTAATCATAGGATGTTATCATAGATTATTTGTTTTTCCCTACAACTCATATGACGAACAGGTAATACCATTAGTTGATGTTGTGTGGTTAAAATATTCTTTTGTGTAGTTCATAGAATCTTTGCAATTTAAACACTCCATTTTCATCATAAGGAAATAACCAATTTGCACTTTCGAAGATCCACTTTAATAATTAATCAAGTGTTCTTTTTTTTAAATGTTAGCAATTATAATATCATATGTTGAAGGTAATTAAAATAGTAATACTTTAGTTGATGTTGTGTTCAAATGTTCTTTTGAGTGGTTCATAGAATCCTTACAAGTTAGACATTCCATTTTCATCATAAGGAAATAACCAACTTGCATTTTTAAATATCCACTCTATTAATTAATCAAGCACTTTTTTGTTTCTTTGGAAAAATATTAGCGATTATAATATCATATACTGAAGGTAACTCTAAAATAGTTCTATTTTCTACAGTGTTGTTCTCTCCAAATTTGCAACCAACATGAATGCTTTCTAATTCCTTTGCTTCCTTTCCTATATGGCCATTCAAGTCTCATCCAATAGAAAGCAACATTAGTGGTTTTGTCTTATTATGCACATGTAACTGCTGTTTTCCCATCATACTATTTATTTGGGATAATTAATAACATATATGTAACTGTTGTGTTAATTAATAATGCAAATGAATGTAATAAGGTTCAAACCAAACCAATATAATTAGCTGCAACAAGTGTATTGTTGTTTACTAGGCTCTAGCAAATCATCAATGAAAAAACAGTTGTGAGAACATATTTTTTGTTGTTAAACTAGATAACTAGGGAGCATTAGTTATTTATGTCAAAGGTGTTTAGCATTCATGTGCCTGGATTAGGGCATGGAAAAAAAATCAGTGGAAAGAATTTTTCACTTTTTTATTTTTTTATCTACCTTGACAGGACAAAATGAGGTTTTAAACTTATGTTTTATGCTTGATGTATTAATTTTGTTTTGCATGCATGTTGCATTTGGCTTAGTGATCGCCTTTAGAATTTTAGTTTTACAAAAATGTTAGTCATTTTGATCCTTTCATGTGCTTTATTTAACTCTAGAATCCATATGCTTTAACTTTATGCTTTTCCTGCAGTGGAGGGGCAGGAGGTGTTAGTGGTGGCTATCAAGGTGGTGAAGGAACAATCACAGGAAAGAAGTGTCCGGAGGGACTATATGGCACTTTCTGCATTGTATGCTTGTTTATCTTAATTGTTATCATTGTTTAACTGTTATGTTTTCTTCTTTTTACATGTATGGTTGTCGAGCTATAATCTTTAATTGAAGAGGTATCCTATGTGTTTGTGCAAGTTTCTGGGAATGTATGCTATGACCTCAAACATGTGTTTATTGATCTAGGATATACAAGATGATATAGTCTGTTGAGAGAGAAGAACAAGAAAAAAGTTTAAGTATTTGCCATTATATTTTTTGTGATAAAAAAATCAATCATAAGTCAACTGAATGGTCATGATCTTTAGTTAAATCAACAAGAAAACATCTTGAAGAAAGTGCAGAAAAGTCATCGACTCAAAAACCAAGATCCCTTGCATTTGCATTGTACTAGACAATAACTTATAGGCAATTCTACACCATGATGAAGTTAGATTTTGGTAGAGCTCTGAGTCAGAAAGTTGTAGATCGTCTTCTAACACATCAAAAATCATCAAATTTTGAATCTATGTAAAATGCTATACCCAAAATATGGATGTAAGGCTACCTATTGTTTCTTTAGATTGGATCATTCAATCATTCATGGGATTAAAATCCCATTTGCTCGAAAAATCAGACAATTTTATACTGAATATTTGATTATCATTTGCTGAAGATGGCACTGTCGAGATACGTATGATCTAGATTTTTACTAATTTATTTACTAGGATCTTTCACTGATATTATTGGATTAGTTCTGAACATATGGCTAAAAAATAATGGGTTATATTATCTAACATATCCAATGATTTATTAGGAGCATTATCAAGGGGTTTTTATATAAGATTTGAGCTTTTTTAGTTTTTAATCGTAAGGTTCCTTCAAATTTGCACTTGCATTTTGATTTTATTTATTGATGTAAATTTTCTTGGACCTTTTAAGGTATAAAAAGGGGGTCCCATGGAGTAGGGGCTATTTCGGTCCTTAACTTTGTTGAATACATTTAAAGTTATCTTGTTATGTAGAAGATCATCCCTTTTAGGTTTTAACTGCTTTTTGGTGTTTTGAGTAGTTTGGAAATAAATTTCTACTTTTTTCACATCGCGTTTTCTTTTGGCCTCTAAAATTAGTCATCTCTGTTTATTCTTCGTGCAAGGATTTTTGAAAGCCTTGATGTTGTTTGATTAAGGTTGATACAGTAGTAAAAAGAATTCTTGTGCAAGATTATTCTATTTTCTGCCATTGTTTTGAATTCTACCTTTAAAACCACCGCTCAACAAGAACTTGTCTACAAAGTTTATCTTGTAAAGAGATTTGTGTTGGAGGGGTATGGATCACCTGATACTTTTGAATTTACGTAATATATATTAGTTTTTCATGATGCTATTTCTAGCCATAAGACAAGATGAGGTTCACCTATGTTTTTTCAGGAATGCCCAATTGGTACATACAAAGATGTCATTGGATCTGATGCGTCACTTTGTGCTCCTTGTTCTCTTGATTTACTTCCCCAGCGTGCAGACTTCACATACGTAAGAGGTAACTGTTTCCTAATGTTGGAGATAGATAATATGCAGTATAATTCTATTCAACCGTGTTTCTATAAATGGTTTTCTTGTTTGCGCTGCTAAATATATCTTAGTGTTGGGTAACATCATGATAGAATGTTTTCAGGTGGTGTTACACAGCCATTTTGCCCGTATAAATGTTTATCAGATAAGTACAGGATGCCAAAATGTCACACACCACTTGAAGAATTGATATATACTTTTGGAGGTCCTTGGCCATTTGCAATTCTCCTCTCTTTTGTATTGCTACTCTTAGCACTGGTTTTAAGCGCTCTAAGAATTAAAATGGTTGGATCTGATTTTAGATATGAAACAGCAAATCCTATTCAAAATGATGGTTCTTCTTCCTTTCCCTATCTTCTATCCCTGGCTGAGGTACTAATTTTTATATATTAATTTAAATGAACTTATGCTGCAGAAACTATTTCTTTATTATTTGCTAGGTTCCTGGAACTAGTAGAGCTGAAGAAACTCAAAGTCATGTGTACAGGCTGTACTTCATGGGCCCAAATACATTTCGAGAATCTTGGCATCTACCGTACTCTCCACCAGATGCAATTATTGGAATTGTGTAAGTTTTTAATTTTTGAGATCCTTCATATTTAACTTCATTTTTGTTTCATTTTATTAGTCAATAGTTGAACTGCTTCTAGTTTCGTCATGGTTGGAGTACACCCAAGTAACAACAGTATTTAGTATTGTGCTCAGAAAAGCTTTCTCTATCATGAAAAAGCTCTTCCGTCATCATTATATGGTGCGATGAAGATGTTAACTCAGTTTTATGGTATTCCACGTAGGCCAGTTTTTACGTTTCATGGGTTATGTTAAACTTGCAGGCCACTATTGCTTTCTTTTTATAAGTGTTATCTTTTAGAATTTCAATTTCTTTTAGCATAAAATGTTCTTTGCCAGGCCTTAATTCTTTCAAATTCTTGTTTTGAAGGCGTTATCATTCTGTTAACTGTGTTTCAGAGCAATGTATTGTCCTTTCATGTAAATGCCAAATTTATTTTGTCTTGAAGAAAAACATTTGCAGGTATGAAGATGCTTTCAACCGGTTTATTGATGGTATCAATTCTGTTGCTGCCTATGAATGGTGGGAAGGTTCAGTTCATAGCATTCTATCAGTACTTGCATATCCTTGTGCATGGTCTTGGAAGCAGTGGCGTCGACGAAAAAAAATTCATCATCTTCAAGAGTATGTAAAGTCAGAGTATGATCACTCTTGCCTCCGCTCTTGTAGATCAAGGGCCCTTTACAAAGGAATGAAGGTTAATATCTTCCATATATATATGTTAAATAATATTGCATAAATTTTTTATCATTCTATACTTTCAAATCAAAAAGAAAGACCTGTAAATTTAAACAAATATGGCTACATTGGTGAACAATTTCCATAGATCTTCACTTTTTTTTCAATTGTCAAAAACGAAATTAGCATTGGTATTTAGATATTTACATTCTGAACTTTAATGCATATTTTATATAAGGTTGAATTTACATTAAAATCCCTTTAGAAGTAATTTGTAATTACTTAGTTACATATTTTTTTTATGTAGAAATATTTCTATGTACTCTCTTAATGTAATGAAAATGTGATAAATACATTCAAAGATTAATTTCTTTAGGTCAATCTAGCTTCTATGTAATTTTATCTATAGGTTTTATTTATTTATTTTTTTGTGTTGATAACATCTTTTAATATGGACATATATTTATAGTTTTGTTACTTTAGAATTGCATTTAGAGATTGCTCAAATTTGGGTGACACTATATGCCATGCTTGTCAAGTAAAGAGTTTATGTGTCACAGTTTCTTTTTTTGTGCTCTATACTCATTGTAGTTGGTAGAGTTCAATGTAGTTGTTGGAACTTGTTGTAGTGGTATGGGTTTCATGAGTTTCAAAAATGGCATGTAAATATATAAGTTTTGTAAACTTTGCTATTATTAAAAAAAATCCTATATAGGTCTTATTATTGATTTGGAAGGATATTGAAGCTGTTTTGAGAGAGATCTTGAGGGTATTAAAGTTGTCTCGAGGGCGATTTTGAGAGTGCTGAAGGTTCTTCGAATGAAATTTCAGCGATATTGAAGTTTCCTTGAGGGAGACCTCGAGGTTATTGAAGTTGTCTTGAGGGAGATCTCAAAGGGTATTCATATAATTTAGGAAGTTTATATAGTTGTCTCAAGGGAAGTCTTGAGAGTTTCACAATCATTAGCATGAAGACTAGATATTTACAAAGGCTTTGTAGACAGGTGCAATGTTGAATATGGTCTTAAAAATTGGTTTTAGATGGTTAAAACACTCAAGGATCCTTGAGATCTCTTATTGTTTTGAGGATTAGGCTAACAGTATTAGCTAAATTTCTTGAGGGGTATGGCCTTGTTGAGGAGATGATGAGTGTATCATCTCAGAATTTTGCTTGATGCATGCTTTGATTATGATGAGTCTTGGTGCATGAGTGTAAAGCTTTAGATTTTGATCATTGAAGTTGACTTTTAATTTTGGCACTTGTCATAATAAAACAATATTTTTTAGAGGTGTCTTGAGAAACATGCCAATTTATAAATATGGCACATTTAGGATTTTGAGCATATATTTGGAAAAAGGCTCTTTAAGTGGAAGTCGTTTGTGCTTAGGTTGTAAATTTTGGTGCTCAAATAGATTTAATGTGAATTGTTGAAAATAGAAAGGAATATTTGAATTATGTTAAAGCTTCAGATTTGTCACCCCTATCTTTAGTCAACTATAGGCATTAATTGTCTAAGCAGGAATTAAGCTTAGTAATTGAATTTAGAGGCTTCAAGGGTATTCTAGATGGAATAGGACAGCAGCCTTACTTCCTTGAGAGGGATTTGTTGGGAATTCATAAGTGAAAGAAGAAAATAAAATGTTCAATTCCCAAGTCAGTTTAGTAGGTTAATATAACCATGATACAAGTATATTATTATTACCTTAAAACATATATTGTTTGGAGTATGATCACATTGCATTATTTTGTTTTATGCATACTTATTTTGATTGTGTGTAGCATAATTTTAGCATCATTCCTTATTTGTTATGTGATTTAATCATATGTATTTAGATATATATTTCATTGAAATGTATACATCTAATTTTATTAGTATTAGATTTCTTGACATTTAGTTCTTGTTTTCTATATGTGCCTTAGATTATAAAAGGGACTCGGGTGAAGTCTGTTTGTGGATTTGAGGAGGAGCAAAGGGTTGTGATTCTTTTGAAGACTTTAGCCACAAAATTTGCATTGACAAAGGAGGAGAGGAAGGGAGATACCCTTTTAAGGGGAGTCGGCCAGCCTTATTACCGTGCCTAATCTTCTTCATTGCTTTCTTTTGTTTTCTTAGGTTTGTTTAGTACTTCGCTCTTTGGTGAAACGGGTTTTAGTGTTTTGATTTTGTGGCATTGTGTTCATGAAAATAAATGATGGTATGAAAATGTTGTCAAGAGATGTGCCCATGTCGTTTATAGATAAATTTATTGAAATTTATTACCCTTCGACATATTTTTTTGCTGTTTTGGCAATTGGCTGTGCTTCTTTTCTTTATGTGGTGTTTTTCTTGTGTTTATGTTGCGTTCTCATTGTTCTTTCTTGTTTGTTTTCCTTCTATGTTTGGATCATATTTTGGTATTAAAGAGTTGGACCCTGATTGTGGGTCAAGCATTGATGGTATATGGTAGATATCATGGTTTTGGATACCACTTGGAGGAATGGTTGTAGGGCTCGTTCAATAGTGTTGGGATTCAAGTGGATTAGATCACTTGGTAGAGGATTTGGACATTTGATCTTTTCCAATATGCAAATTAATGGAGAGGATTTGTGTTCAAGCCTTGGAAGAGCATGTTCTAAGTTGGGGAAAACTTAAAAAAATTGTGGGGCAAGGTGTTTGTTATTGTAGTATTTTTTTTTTTGGAAGTTTTTGAAGTATTTAAGGCATGTTTTGTATGTTATTGAGTTAAAATCCCATCGACAAACAAGGAATCCTAGACATGGAGTTGTTGAGCATGTGTTTAAGGTGAAAAGGAAGTCATGAGAGTAGAAGCCAATAATGATTTCATGGACCATGGATTGGAATATGTTGTTGACATGAAGTTTATCAATAGAGGAGTTGAGAATATAGGATTCAAATGAACTTAAATTTTTAATAAGGGAGTATATTGAAGTTAATTGAGGGAAGTCTCAATGGTATTGAAGTGGACTCAACGGTGGTCCAAACAATGTTGATGATGTCTCAAGGGATATTTTTATGATTTAAGAAGCTATTGTAGACATCTCTGTGGATGTCTTCACAAGTATTTGTAACTTTTAGTATGAAGATCATACATTCAGGAAGGTTTGGTGCAATAGGTGGAATATGGTCTTAAGAAAATGGATTGAGATGATTTGTGCACTTGAGTCTCAAGCTGTATTATGGAGCAAGCTTAAGGTGTTAATTCAATTTCTCATCAAGTTTAACCTCAAGTAAGAGACGTCTCAAGGTGTATTGGACCTTCATGGAGCAATTATAAGACCATTTGAACCAAACTTCAGCAAGAAAATGTCTAAATATAAACTTTTGTGTCATAGTTTAAATGCTATAAGCTATGAAGTCTTTTGATATATTTTGAAAAACGTGATAATTATTACTAGGAGTTTTAATGGGAAATTTTGCCCATCTTATTGAAGTGTTTTTTTTTTTTGAAACTTAAGTTTGCCAAACTTGGTTTATTTGACATGGTGCCTTAAATATCAAGATTAGTTAATTTTTCAACATTGATTTATCCCTTCTCCAGCGTTTTTTGCTTGGTAGCTTGTGTTTTTCTTTTGGCTCCTCAAGTTTGGTACATGGCCTGAAGATGTTCTTGTAGATTTGCGGTCAAGATATCATGTATAATAGCCATGTCTTTTCTGGTTTTTCTCATCTTTAGCGTGTCCTTTTAATAAGATCTTCCTTCGATATTTATACTTTCAATTGATTTTTAGAACATTTGGTCTGTGTTAAAAACACAACTGATGTCCTGGTTCTTGCTTATATAGACTCTTCATTTCTTTTGATGTGTGCCATTGTTTAGTAATAGTGTTTATCTTTCTAATAGTAAAGGATTTTCTTTCAATAGTACACAGCATCATAAATTGACAAATAGCGCACAAAACTTAATATTATTGCTAATAGTTACCATGTTGCACACCTGTATGATTTCATTCTGATGTTCAACTGAGTTTATTTACTGGTTGCAGGTTGGTTCAACTCCGGATTTGATGGTTGCATACATAGATTTTTTCCTGGGTGGTGATGAAAAACGATTGGATGCAGATTCCACTATCTTGCAAAGGTTCCCTATGCGAATAATTTTTGGTGGTGATGGTAGTTACATGGCACCATATTACCTCCATAGTGACATGCTATTGACAAATCTCCTTGGCCAGGTCCTTATTTATTTCATTTAATGCAGCACGTATGCTGTAAAACATTTGATTCTGCTGACTTTGCTTCACACTTATCTTAATAGTAAATTTATGATTAGTGCAGTATGTATCCACAACTATTTGGAATAGGTTTGTTACTGGATTGAATGCTCATCTACGAACTGTACGTCAAGGAAACATACGATCTGCATTAGTTCCTGTCATTTCGTGGATCAACAGTCATGGAAATCCACAGCTTGTGCCTCATGGTGTTAGGATTGAACTTAGTTGGTTCCAGGTAACAGCTTCCGGTTATTATCAGTTAGGAATTGTGGTTACTGTAACTGAACAGTTTCTCAACAATGCAAATCAATCATTCATATCAGATTCGAGGTATTCTAACTCTTCAATCAATATAAAGCACTTCCTAATTACATTGCTTTATTGTGACGCTTTCTTGCACCTTTTGTTTTTTTTTTATCAAAATGGACTTAACGCTTCTTTGAATTGCTTCTTGATTTGGTGTTCCATGTAGAAAAAATAACTCAGTTTCATGGAAGAAGAAATCTAAGCAGATTCAACAGAACCAGCCTTCAGTTAACCCATTGATTTCTCGGAAAAGATTGACAGGAGGTGTTAGTGGAGGCATATTAAATGAGACGACTTTGAAATCTTTGGATTATAAAAGGGATTACTTGTTCCCGTTTTCTTTGTTATTGCAGAATACTAGACCAATGGGTCTCCAGGTAACTCTTTATATGTAGCTACCAAGTGTTTCTGTTGACAACTGGCATTTCGTTAGTCTTTACATTTCTTAGCTTATGATTGGGTGTTTGCCAAATGTGGGGTTATTTCAGGAGATGCTGCAGTTGCTTATTTGTATAATGATCTTGGCTGATTTCACTATCACTCTTCTGATGCTGGTTCAGTACTACTGGATTTCTTTGGGGGCTTTGCTTGCTGTCTTGTTGATTCTTCCATTATCTTTGCTATCACCTTTTCCTGCTGGCTTAAATGCTCTCTTTAGTAGAGGTCTTCGACGATCTTCGCTTGCTCGAATTTATGCATTGTGGAATGTTACATCAATAACAAACATAGTAAGTTTCGCCTTTACGCTGATCTGTTTGTTGTACATTGTATGATCAAACATCATGAGATCTAAATGTTAATTCTTATCTCAACCCTTTGTCAAGTTACTACTTTTTGGATATCTGCCCTCCTTCCTCCATTTTACATAGCTGCTTACATTGCTTTTCAATGACGATCATCGTGTCTGAGATTTTTCAGTAAAGTTGTTAATTCTGTGATTTGCATCAAAGGAAGCCTTCTTCTACTGAAGCTATTTGAAACTTGTTTCCATGGAAAGGTCGGTGTTTTAATTCAGTGCTTGTGGGGGAAAGAATTGTTGTTGTTGGGAATTGAATTCTGGGAAAAATAGGAATACTAAAGCGTTGATAACAGAGATTCAGCTACTTTAGACGTCACAATGTCATTGTGTAGTCCTGTTCCATTGAGATAGTTATTTAGTTAATTAATAATACTCCAAAAATTTGGAGATAGATATATTAAGAGGACATCATAGACAAAAACACGTGTCCATGTGATACCTTGGTAATCTTTTGGTGTGTTAAGCATAAGAAAACAGAGAGACTAGCGGATAAATTGAACGGGTGTGTAGAAAGCTGTTCAAAGAGATGGGATAAGGGAACCTGACTCATAATTTCTGCATCGTCTTCCACAAAAAGGTTTTCATGATTGTAGCACCATTAAATCAAACCTTGAATCCTCTTCACTAAATTATGAGACTGACTCCCTGTGTCAGCAACTGGGGCAGAAGTTGATAGCTTCTATTAACTTAATACAATATTGATCTTACATCACAAAAAGGACCTAAGAACATCTTATGTATTCTAGAAACGATAAGAAATCAAAAAGCCTTTATGGCTGAGCTTTTATCTTGGTTGTATAGTGTATCCATTAAACAATAGGGGCATGTCTTAGTAGCTCAGTTCATAGACTCTGATGTCCTATACATAGATGAACTCAAATACACTAATGCCTTACAAGTACCCAGTTGACTCAATTTATATAAAGATCCAATTTGGTTTCTTTTCTTAGCCTAATTTCTGAAGGGGAGTCTTCGCACATTGCTAAAGTTGTTGCCACGTGATTTGGAGGTCGTAAGTTGAAGTTGTGAAATAGTTGATTGTTTTCCATCTACATGTAGACTTACCAAAAGTAAAGAGGTCTATAAAAATTGTGTTTAGTCTTTCCATAGTAGGACTATTAAAAGAATGACTTTGCCATATAATAGCTTAGAATTTATAGGAATTGGTATACATGTTTAGATGTTGGATAAAGATTGAATAAGTGCCTTGTGAATCAAACAATTCTTAGTGGTATATATAATCTCTCAATTAAGGTTTGTACAATCTACACATGCAACAAGTCGTGTACACATGGCCTTGTTAACAAAAGAAAAAAAGATTAAAACTCTGAGGTATGAAATAAATTTCATCTCCTATAAATCACCAACATGGAAAATACAACTACTTCCAACAATCTTAGGTCAGTATCAACTACCTGTTAGATGTGCAAGATATGACATCCAAAAAATCTAGGTTTACGTAATTGCTAGTCCTCTATTGATGATGACTAACTCATTACAATCATGTACTCAGGTCACCATATTGTCCAACTACCTTGCTAAACAATTTCTTTCTCAAGACCTCCTTTAATAGTCTCGTATGCCTTGAGTTTGACCAATGTTTGATGGGGCATGGACATAGGGTAGATGAACTTTTACTAATCAAAAGGTTAATAGATCATGAACAAGACCTCTATGGTGGTGTTTGGGCAAAACACAGAAGTATAAATCAAATTTTGTTATTTTTGGAACAATTAGTTGACTATGATGAAGAAACTTTTTCACACTAATGGAGGGGAAATCTCAAAGGGCAATGAATAAAGATTTTAGATTCACGAGAGGGTTGAGATTGGATTCTACCAAGGATCTCCATTCTCTAAGGGATGAAAATAGTGCAAACACTTCAATAAAACATTGTTCTCTTATTTATAACAAGTTTTCAATAGTTTTAAGGAAAATAAATTTGTGTATGACCATCTTAAAAACAAAAAAGATTGAAACTAGACAATAACTATGGGACATTCTTAAGACTACTACTAGAACCCCGAGTGTTCTTAACTAGTTGCCTAGGGTAGTTTTGCCAACTAGTAGACCTTTGTGTCAATTAACCCATTGGATGATCATTTATAAAATTTGTCCAAATGATCTAAGCAATTTATGATATTATCTGAATGTCTTAAGATATCAGAATGATGCAAATATATTGCCTAACATACAATATGTAATACAATTGAAATGTATCATGTGTAGATAAATTTTATTACACCAATAGTAAGTCATGTCATGCTTTCAATATTAAACCTTTATGGCTTTGAAAACTCGACTCCGACGAGTTTCTACAACAAACTTGCTTATAGTTGAATCTCTAAGATACTTCCCATGGTGGGAATAAATCACTAACTATAATAGAACAAATTGATTTATCATGTTTTGTAGCAAAATCTTTTGTGAATGATAATAGGGGAAAATATGATAACTGGATCAATTGCTAGTATCTTGAAGGTGATGTTTCAATGTTTTTTGGAATTAAACAGCAAATGTGGTAACACATCTCTAATGGTGGTCATAATGGTAGAAAAATAATCATCGTTGACTTTGAAAATGGAAATGATGAAAGCTTGATCATCTTTGATTGTAGCAATAAATTTGAAGTCATGGCTTTCAAAGCAGTGTTAGTAAAAATAATGTCCTTTGAATTGTTATTGGATATTAAAATAAACTCTTAAGATATGAATAACTAAAATGTCATTTGACAAAATTGTGTCAGGATTATTTGAGAGATCATTTGAAGTCTCTTAAAAGTATTAAAATCGTGTCATTGACAAAGAAATTTGAAGTGAAATTATCCAAAGTAATGCGTCTCAAGAGTGGATGATCTTTTGGATCACATCATAAATGATCTTTTGACAATATTCGATATGCTTGATGTCTTCCCAAATATATACTAGCATGTCAATTAGGTACATTAAGACAAAATTGTCAATATACGATCTGAAGATGTCGTTGATCAACCACATGAATGTTGTCAGTGCATTGTAGAGCACAAAGGGTATCATAAGCCATTTTTATAGCCGTTGTCAAGTTTTGAATGCCACCTCCCATGCATCTTGCTCATGGATATGGGCTTAATGATTACTTGATTTGAAATTGAGCATTGTGAATACTTCTACATGCTTTTATTGATCCAAGAGATATCTATTCTAGGCAATAAATACTTGTTCTTAATGTTGGTCTTATTGAGTGTGATACTCTATGCACATCGTGTGCATTTTATCTTTCTTTGATATTATGACAAATGGTGATTTGTAAGATGAATTACTTAGTCCCAAAACTACACTATCAAGTATCTCCTTTACCTGGTCCTTGATTTCCTCACTTTCCATGATTGAATGGCCGTACATAACAATAGTTGATATGAGGTGCCATACATGGGGATGTCTTGCTCCATGCTCTTAGGTGGTTGACCTTGTATTTCATCAAAAAGTCTTTGGAATTCCTTCATGAGCTTCTACTAAAATTTTTCCCAACATGGATACGACATTTCATTTAGTTTCTCATGTCACAAACTACTAGAACATAACTCTAGTAGAGATTGACAAGTTTCTTCACCTATAGAAATATGAAATTTATTATTTTAGTACCCTCAATCCCTATTCTCGATGAACTTCTCATTCTTTGTGAATCAGTAACTTTAGGTTAGCCTATCAAACATCTAGTGGTGCTATCTCTTTGGCTTTTTTTATGAGTATAGGTAACATCAATTTGGTTTGCCTCTTAATCTTCATCTCAACATTATTTTGGAATCATCCCAAGGAATAATGATGTGGGTTCTTTTGGCTTCTCTTAATCTTCACAAGACTAGTCAATATAAGGTTCTTTTGACTTCTTATGTCAATAATGACCTTAACTAAATTTTGCTTTATTGGTAATTGTAGTGTACAAAACACTACCCAAATCATCTCTACATCTTCTTGAGCATTCTCATTCACCTTTACTTTAAACATTAGAGGTGAACTAAAGCCTTTGCTTGCAATGTTTCGAGACCTAGACCTTGTTCAATAGCAGCCATAGTCTTCTTCCATGTATCTCAATTCTTGTGGAACTTGGGCACTTCTTTTAATATAGTTCCCAACATCTCTCCTAGGTATGACCATCTTTATTACAATTTTCACTATCTTCTATTCGACATTGTTATAAGGTTAATCAAGGCATCCTGTTGCTTTCCCCATTTCTAAGTGGTGGTAACATCTTTCTCTTGCTTGTCTTTATTCTTTTTCTTGTTCATCATTGCAAAAGAACCAGCTTGACGTATAGTGGTTAAAGTAATCCATGCTTTGGGTAATGTAATCTTGCAATGTACCTTTTAATGGTTGGTACCTTGTCAAGAGGAAATTCCAATGCTACTACTTGTCTTATAAACTTGTTATATGCTCCTGTATGTTTCAACCCACATGATATCTTACATAAACTCTTTTTAAGGTACTCATGGGATAGAATTTATGTCATATTAATTTCTTAAAAGCACTTCACAACACCTATTCCACACCTTGTCTATTCCACCATTTCAAGGCATGCCACATTAAATTTAATCAAGTAAACAATGCCTTATCAATGTATGAATACCCATATAGAGAAAAATATGTTTTGAGCTAGCCAATCCAAGAATCAAACTCCTCAAAGTTCACCTTTCCATCATTGGTTGACTAATTTACCTTAGTTTCAACTTTGAAACATCTTAATCTCCTTCAAGATATGAGGGAATAAGAATAATATTACCTGAATCCTCTTCATCTCCATTTTTCTTTAAGCTAGGTTGGCCCTAACATCATCCTATGTGATTGGTTTTGCCCAAACATGTGAGGCATTTTTTTGTCTCGATTGATCCTTTGGTTTACGACTGGGGTTGTTTGTTGTCTCATGACAATCATTGCTAATGCCTAGACATGCATTGAATGCACAGTTTATTGCTTAGTAAATTGCTAGTCTCTATTATGTGCCATTGTTGCTTATCGTCTGCTTGGCTTTACATTCAACTACATATGTGAAAAATTTCTTCAACCTTCTTGTCTTTACCGCACAAAACCCATTGTGGCATGCCTTTCTATGTGTTAGGATTATATGAAGAATGATGGTGTCATCAAGTAGCTAGGAAAATATGAGAACATATATGCATGTTTAGATGCAAGGGGAAGATTGAATAGGTTTCATATGAATCAAATAATCCCTAGAGGTATATGTACAATCCTTTGATTATGGTTTTTACAAGCTTGTATGATCTACCAACATTTAAATGTGACTCTTTCCTATGATAAAGAATAAATTTGAAATCTTCTACGAATAATTGGTGTGGAATGCACAATTCTACGTCCTATCTTGGGCCAATATCTACTTGTGAGATATTCAAGACATGTGACAATTGGGATAATGATAATCACTTGTTCAGATTCTACTATCGTTGACTCACAATGACCTGCCGTGACAATTGTCCTTGGGTTGTTGAATTGACCCATCACTAGCTATATGGCTTCTTCTTTCAGAACTCCTTTCTCTCAAGAACTTGCAAGATAACTTTCTTAAATTTGGATCTCTACCCCCTTGAATCCTCATAACATTCTCCCAAGGTCATCTAATTCCTCTCAAGCTCATCATCCAATAATTTTCATCAACCACAAATCTTCTAGAGTAATCCTCAAGATTAGCCAATATCCTTTTGGAATAATTATTTCAGGGTCATATATTTTGCTGATGGATATTTCATGAGATCATTACCTTGTGAGGTTTTCTTGTTCTTTGAGTTCTGTGTAGATTTCAAGATCAATTGGCTCTTAAAAAAAATGTGAAAAGTCTATGCACATTGCAGCCTTGGGTTCTGCTATTTCACTTTAATTAGGTATCATTCTTGATGAACAAAAATAGGGATGCTCTAGAGCAAATAACATGAACGTGATGGATGATTATACTGAATCATATTCTATATATTGTATATGAATTGTATGACTTCACAGAAATAGGGGTCATGTAGAATTTGTAGACCAAATAATGGATTGTGAGGTGTTATGCATGATCTTTTTGTTGCTCCATAGACAGATTTAACAATAGAATGAATGGCAGGAATGTGTTTACTAGTGGAGTCACTAGAATAAGTTTTGGTTCAGATGGCTAGTAACAATGTGCTTGAGGATTGCAATTCACACCAAAGTGGTTTAGTTCCAATTGATTTTAGCTTGGCTCAAACAACTTCAAGTTTACACCAATCAATCACGATTTTTCCAATTGGGTAGAATTTACCTTCCGCACTATAGTATGAAAAATTTCAGAGTTTAATTCATGAACAATAGATAGGGAAAATGCTATATAAAATATGCTTTGAATAATTATTACATAACAATATTCTGTTATTTCGAACTTAGCACCATCATGCTATGTAATTTTGAGCTTCATAGGATGTCAATGAGGTTTAGGATCCAACCAATCATTGGTACATTTTGAACAAAATTTACAAGACAATTATCATCAATCAGTATAATGCTGATTTTCCTACCACTCCAGAAAGCACGAAAGTATCTGCTCCCTTACATCCACACAAGTCAGGAAAGACAGCATAAGTCAGAAGCTATTAATCAAAGCTATGAACGATTTTAATGCAGTAAAATCCTAATGTGGAACTTGACTTTGAAAAGCTATGGGATATTGTTGCGATCTGTTGTTTGAAAACTAAAGGACAATTCCTAAAATGACTGAAAACAAAGATATATCTTGAGACTATGCCACTTGGGATGTGATAATTGTAGATGGCAAAACAGTTGAACTGGCAATGTCAGAATGAGGGGTATAATGTTTTTGGTTGGGAATGGCAGATATGAGATTTAACATTGAAAAGAATGCCAAAGCATTTACTCTGTTACCTATTTGCTGCACAGTAAAAAAGCAAAAAATCATATGGTTATCAATGAACTCATTTTGATCTGGTTGATGCTAGGTGAAATGTGAGGTGTAACTGATAAGTTCAACAAATGTAAATAAATTGGGTGAAAGAGATAATAAGATAGGGAGCCTTGAGTGTAACACGGGCTTTGCATGGCTTGGTTAAGTTTAAGAACAAGCATTTGAGCTCATTACACAATTATTCACAAATTTGAACCTTTAGTCCCTCCATTACACAAGGAAAAAAACAAAAAATCATATGGTTATCAATGAACTCATTTTGATCTGGTTGATGCTAGGTGAAATGTGAGGTGTAACTGATAAGTTCAACAAATGTAAATAAATTGGGTGAAAGAGATAATAAGATAAGGGAGCCTTGAGTGTAACACGGGCTTTGCATGGCTTGGTTAAGTTTAAGAACAAGCATTTGAGCTCATTACACAATTATTCACAAATTTGAACCTTTAGTCCCTCCATTACACAAGGAAAAATCTAGTGCCATTGAACTCCATAAGAGGAATAAAGGACCAATCTCCACAATTTGTATTTTCTTGACCTGTCCTTAAAAGTTCATGAAATAAGATTTTCATATGAACTCTTGGAAAGGTTACTCAAGTAAATGATAATAAAATCTGTAATACATTGTTGAATTATATATTAAAATTAAAAAGTAGGTTATTGCAATCAATGAAATCATTGCAGTGCTCACAAGATTGTACAACAATCTTTTAGACTTGTCATCATTTTATTTACAATGCAGTAGCGTTAGGTCGGACAGGCATATCACATGACAAGATACGCCAGCCTACAGTATTGTTAGTTTTGTAAGCCATCATGTTGAGTTCTTCAATATTTATCTTTATCTGCACCTTGAATCACATTGATTATATGGTGTGTAGGCCATCATATAGAATATTTCTTGTCAATGCCATATGTATCTTTCTAGCCAATTAGGTTTTAATAACTTAACCTAAATGTATCCTTATTTTATGGAATTAAAATGATTGAAAAGATAAAAAATAAATTAAGTTAGACTAAAATGATTTAACAACAATTAAAGGCTTTCTCTTCTCATTGTTTTTCTTGATTATTTACCTACTTTTTTTTTTGTTTCCCACCACAAAAGCACAATAAATGCATGACAAAAAAATTTATTTTTCTACTCACAACTTTTGAATAAGGAGCTTTTCAATGATGACTTTCTCACGTAATTAGAAGCTGCAACACATGAACCCCGGAATTTTAAGCTCAAAATTTGTATCATAGGTTTGACTTCGTATTTTAACATGCCCCAGTATCATATCTGCGTAGTTTCTTAAAATAAATGTGGTGTAGTGGCCTTTGATTCTAAGAGGATGTTAAAATATGGCAACTAACCAAATTATGTGGCTGCTCTTTCAATTGTTATTTATACTCATTTACTTTGCACTATTAAGCAAAAGCTATACTTGCTTACATTTGCTTTATCTCCCATTAAAAAATGACCTGAATTTATGTTAGCATGTGAGAAGATATTGTGAAGTTGGTATTTTTTTAAACATATATGCTTTTGTTCTGCTCAATAACTAAATATGGTAATTAAGAGTGGATTTGTGCAGATTGTGGCTTTTGTTTGTGGAGTTATTTATTGTGGATTCTCTTCAACTGAGATGGGAGCTGGGCAACATAAATCAACCTTGCGAAGGTGCAGTAGTCTTATATACTTGTAGTCTTCCATTTTCAATTGTTATTCCATTGGGCATTGCCTCTAATCCTTGTGTTGTTTACTTTGGTTAACGATTTACTTCGATCAATGGAGAATTGGGCATGTGCTCTGTTCATCCATGTGTGCCTAATCAGTGCAACGTCAAATTACCTTTTGTTGGGGTGTGAATTTCATTTGAATACAACATGGATATTATACGAAAGTTGCTTTGTATGTTTCAATGTTTCTAATTTTTATAAATATAATTATCACATTTATAGATATAGAATATCTATAGTCTATATTTAGTTTATAGAATATAAGACAAATTACATATAAGTTCTCAACAAGCTCTTTGATTTGAAATTAGGAATTTATATAAATAGGAGGTGTAAGCTACCTGTCCGATTTCTCCCCATTGGACTGTTTGATGCCTATTGGACAGCCATGGGAATGTCCAATGATCATCTGACAAAGATTCTATACTTATTCTCTCGGTTGTCTTATCGTCTAGTCGGATTGTCCGATAAACACCTAAAGTTACAGGCGAGTAGAAATCGATTTCTTTCATTTCAAGATAATTTGTAACATTTCTTTCTCCATTAGCTCTTATTCTTAACATATTATGGGTCTCTCCTCTCATCAGCTCTCCATATAACACGAGCTCATGGATTTTGTCCAACATCCAAAAAATCGTATAAAGAACACTTAGGGAAAACTTATGTTATGCAAGTTTGGTTCTTTCCCTCTTAGTTTCATCTTCAGATCTTGCACTTCTTTGTGAAATTTTCTTATTTTCTATCTCCTTCCCTCTTCCACAAGCACAACAACCTTCCCTTTGATTTGAGATACTTCTTTCAAAGTATTTTTCTCTCTCCTATCTAAATAAGTGTAAATAAAAGTGAATTAATAAACAACTTTTATTCTTAAGAACTACATGAATTACTTTTCTTTATATCGACCATACCAAATGACCTGCAAATCCCATTGGATATTTTTCTATGCGAGCTACTTGTCAAATTCTATATTTTTATATTTTATTTAAAATTCTTTGACCCCTTTGGTATTTAATAAAAATGTGTTAAAAAATTCTTGAAACACTAAATATTTAATTTTCAAATATCCCCTTGGAAAACATATCAACCAAATACATATGTATAAGAGCTTAGGGATGTTATATTATTGTTGGCCCATTGTGCCATGGGTTAGGCTATGACCTAAAACATGCAATAAAGGGTCATACCTAAACCAAGTGCCCAATCGACCTTTCGAGAAGCTTTTGATAGTTTCTTATGTTATGAGCTACATGCCATAATTGCACATAAGCTAACATGTGATTAGGAGGTCACAAGTAATAGACTCCAAATTTTTGAAACATGCCTCAAGAGAGCATCAATTTCACCTTTCGCCACAATTGCCTTACTTTGGCCATGGAGAAAACCTATTACCACAATCTATTTTGACGGTAGCATGTGTCTAGGAGGTCACGTGTAGTAGACTCCAAATTTTCAAAACTTGACAAGAGAGCATCGATTTCATCTTTTGCATCACACCGCTAACTAAATCTATTGCCTCGTCAAGTTTGGCACTATAGCTGACAACATGCTCGCCCTCCTACTAAACAACTTCAATTGCCAAATCTAATGACATGTCATCTTCCTCTTTACTACTACTACCTTCAATTTTTTCCTCTAAACATGAATGCAAAGGTACAAGTAATATTCATCACAAGGTTCACCTTAGATATAAAAACAATGATAATAATCATTGTCTCATCTTGCCCTCCTTAAAAATTGCTCAAATCATGAAAACATTACAAGGACCATAGGAGACCTCATAGACATTTTATCTTCATGGCCTCATTAGGAGTATGGTTCTCCATAGATCCAGAAGGGGAGCCCTCTAATCAATTGTGGTCATCATTTTGCTAACTCTTGGAAGTAAAGGTGTTGGCCTTTTTAGATTGAGAACCTTCCTTAGCCATGTTGTTAAGTCCTTTCAAATGTGGTTGAGCTTGAAAACCATAGGGTCACTGTCTTCTTTAATATCTTGCATGGTGAAGTCATGATTCTTAAAAGAAGACCAAGATTCCCTTAACGGTGACTGTGAGCCGCTGCCCGCCTTGATATTCCTCTTCACTACTATGGAGGAGGCCCGAGGCTAAGAGACGTTGAAATGAGAAAGAAAACAAGACCGTTGAAAGGTGGAACAGGAATTGCTTAGACTCTTCCAAGGGGGAAGATGAAATGCACAAAACCTACAAAGAAAACCGCTTTTTACAATCATGGTAAATGGCTAACATGCTCTACATCGATATAGAGGACTCATTTAACCAAAGTACAAACTTCGCAAAGTAAAAGTATCGAATTGAAAAGTGTAGCAACATTATTTTTGTCTTCACCTAAAACAATATTGAATTGGCGTGAGTGATGCTTGATGCTTGTGCTAGGCCACCTTTGGCCACACAAAGCTATCCTGCAAAAATTGCAACCAGTGAAACATAAAGGATTAATTAACTGGAATATTCATCATGCAATATACCCAATAAAAACTTCAAAAATTTGTGCAAGTCAAAGAAAATATGTTGATATTGGTTTTGAAGTATAAAATATTTAATTCTAATTTATGTGATCAAGAGAAACATAATAATATTGAAAAGATATTATGTTTTTGAAAGTTGCAAAAAGTTTAGGACAAGACACATCAAGATGAAATAATTTAAAAGCAAATGACTTGTTACCAAAGTAACATTAGCCATGTCCTCAAAAGGGACGGTTCAACGTTATGGCGTAGCATCAATCTTCTTAAAAAATAATTCAAATAATTTTAAATTGTAAAAAAAGTACAATTATGTTTTTCACTAGAGAACAAAATTATATCACTTTGCACTGTTTGGTTCAAGATCATAATCAATATATCAATTAAGAAAATAGTCGACTTATCCAAAATCAAATTATTATTTAAAGCACATGGCAAAGGCAAAGCTATGCCAAAAAATCAAAAGTTTTATTGCCCTCACCCTAACATCATTTTAGCTCACTTTCTTGTTAAAACAATCCCATTCTAATATTCAATTATGTCACCCTTTATCAACAATAACTTCTTTATTACCAAGCATGAGCATCATGTAGCATAACTGGTCAAACACTAACAATATGAATTTGCTTATTAATCCTAACAAAGCCTTTCTAGAAAGAACATCGGGCAAATGTCTGCAACTTAAATGAATGGCATGAACTCCAAAAGATGGTGCCTCAAGTTATGTCCCAACAATTTGTATAATAAATCCAATATACTTGAAGCATATCCAAGTAGCACTAAATTTTTCCAACATTACCACCATAATCTTTAAACATCATTACCACTAAAATTGCATTTTTATACTCAAATATTTAACTCAAAAGCCTTTCTAATGCTTTCCTACACATTTCAACAATCTAATTACTTTAGAAGAGGATTCAAATAGATCTCAACGAATGGAAAATTTCATGAAGTACAAGCACTCTTAACGAAGGTACTATATCCTTGTCAAGCTCTCAAACTTGGCTTTTAAGATCATATATTAGCAGTGGCATGTTGCATCACTAATCTAAATTTGCAAAAAGCACAATCTCATATCCTCCAAAAAATTCTAGGATGTATTGCACATTCTTTTAACAAGTGTCTAACACTCTTCTTAACCCTAAAAAAGGGTGCATGATTGACAAGCATCAAAATAATTTGTGTTTCTTGGAAAATAGAAATGATGCATGATGATTGATGTCATTCAAACATTCTTAAAGAAAAAATTGCCATTCACTTTGCTCTAATCTTTATATGTTATAATCTTTATGCATAATATTCACACTTATGCATAATTTTTTATTGCATTTTTTTTGTAATTAAAAGTAAACTATTATTCATATTTGTATGCTAAAGTTAATGATTTTATACTTATAAATAATTGAATGTTTTACATGCAATACAAGTGATATTTTATAAGTGTGTAACCTTAATTGTGTATAATTCATAGTTCTCTCTCCACATAATGCATAGTTCTAGTCACATATAAATTGCAACCATTTTAAAAAAATTGTTTTATTAGTAGGTTACATTAAAATTGTTTACTTTGTTTTCATATAATTAGAATAGACAACCAAATAGGTGTATTCATATGTTCATATAAAATTTTGTGGTTATTCTATAAAGATTTTTTAAATTGCACGGTCCTTGTATTTAGCACATGTTACATAGTCAAAAGAATGCTCAAGGTTCCTTATCTCATACATTTTTTTACTACTCATAAAGTCAACATGGTCATGCTCATTAACATTTATTAGGTTGATCACATTCTAATCCAAACCTTTTTTTGAAGTAATAGTTTTTTCACATTTTAGTCTTTTTTTCTTTTATCATTACTATTACCATCACCTAGAAAGTATAAACCACCTCTAATATAATAAAACCTAAAGTGCGCTACACAATCTTATAGATATTAACAAAGCTTGTTGTTTCACCAGTCGAGTGCATGATCTGACTCATTGCCTCATCCAAACAATGAAAATTGAGCTGAATCCAAAACATACTGGATGAACCATCTTAAGCGGGCCCAACTAGATTATGCTTAAACCAACTAAAAAATTCAAGTATATCTTAAAACTCAATTATAAGGTAAACTCCAAATTCATGTTTTCTCATCTACTATTTTTGCTTATTCTGCATATATATAAATATAAAAAATGTTGACAAAAACAGCTAATTTGAGTAATTTAACAAATTTCCTTCAATTCTGTACACAAAAATGCACATTCTGCAAAAGCATTATCGTTGCATAGATGAGAAATTGTAAATGAAAGTTAGAATATGTTACACACTTTTTATAACAACAACAAAATTCAATTCAATGCAACAAAATCCCACAACTTTTAATACTCATCCATTATATATAAAAAAATGTCGTGTTGTTTTTTTCTACATATTTGATCATATTTTGTATTTTTAATACAATTGAAAAAAAAATGTGTTTTATTTTGTTATGTAGGCCTTAGTCACTAGGTATTACGAAGAGATGCCTATTGTTGTAACAAATACATGATTAGTTTTTATGGTTGGGAATGTTCAAACCATATGAGTAGCATCACCAATTGTGGGCATGTTCAATTCCAACAAATTCCTCCTAGGGAGTTAATCATGCAAGATAAGAACATTATATTTTTTAGATCAATCTAATATAAAAGCTGAAAAGGCATGCTGTAGTGTTTCTTTCTTGTGATAATGTAATTTCCAGAATCTGAGATTTAATGTAGTCTAGCTCTTCAATGGCTTCAGTTCTTTTTACACTAGTTGTTATGTTGATAACTTGGTTGGCTTAGCCTATACAGGCTGCTCTAATTCTTGTCATGTTGCAGGCAATATCAAAACTTGGTGGGAGACGATTGATTATTATCTAGACCTAAATATAATGCCATTAGATTCAAGAAGAAAATTTTTTTATGAAAAGATTTACCAGGATGTAATGACAATTTTAGTTTAATACTTGATGAATTAAGCTTGCTGAAATAATAATGCAATCAAAATTCAGGTTTGAGAGGGAAGTAATTTCTGTGGAACAAAACTTAGACCTGTAATTAACCACAGTGGTCATATCATGCGGAGATTTCTTAATAGAAGTAACTTCTTGGATTGTTTTCAGCTCCGTAAGCTTCATGCTAAAGCATTCCTAGCCAGTTTGCCTTCTTGAAACTAGCTATGGGGTTAGGAATGTAAGATTCTTTAATATTTAGATTGATTTTAGCCCAATAAATTCATCAAGCATACCCAGTAAGAGCGTTAATATGCCTGACTTTGCTTTCAAGCAATGTATTTATTCAGCTATCTCAGTTGTCTAGTTCTTTAGCAACCTAAGTACGTTCAAACTTTTTCTAGACTTAAACCAAATCATGACGACATTGACTTTTAGGTTTTCTTGAAAAATTATATAGCAAATGGTTATCAATTTAATCAAGTTCTTGTTTTCAAAAGGCAGTTGAATCTATAAATGGCATATACTCAATCTAACCCCCTAATTTATCATTTAAAATAGTTTGTAGAGTACTTTAAAGACCTATAGTATGGAGTTTTGAAACCTTCCAGTAACTGAATTGTTGGATTAAAATAAATAAAATGTTATGGAGAGATTTTTCATCTTGCTACATGATCAACATGAAGCATCACATGTTTCCACTGTGAAGCTCTGTCTCGTGTGTTCTTTAATTGAATTAATCCATTATTGATGAGTTGGAGTTCCATTTCATGGAGACCCATCTTCTTCTCATAAAGTTCACTTCAATCTGTATTTTATAGAATATTATGCACAACACTGTATTTAAAAATAAGATAGCATAAAAGCATATCCAAAGCCATCCTGTGTTTGTTGAACTTTTAGTTTCGTTCATCATAGCATTAAAATAGTATAAAACTATGATGGTGTGGTAGATGGCTTTGCATCTGTTTTAATTGTCTATCACAGTATGCTTTCTTCTATATCTACCCTTCTTTTTTCAGTTAAAACAACTATATGTTCCAAATTATTTTGTGCTTTCTTTAAGATCAACTAAAAAATATTTGCTCTTGTTTTGATCTGTGAATAGGGAGGACAATGAATGGTGGATTCTGCCAACTATTCTTCTACTAATTAAGTCATTCCAGGCTTGCCTTATCAATCGGCATGTGGCCAACTTGGAGATTCAAGACTCATCAGTTTTTACTGATGATCCGGAGAAATTCTGGGCAATATAAAATTATTTATAGTTAGTTTTGAAGTCTGAAGACCAGCTCAGTTTATGCTGCAGTTCTATTGCTTCCTTTTGCCTTTTAATGATTTCTCAGTAGAAATTTGTTGTAAATATGCATTCCTCATGAATTCCTTACCATGGCCTGTTTTTGTAATGGTCCGAGTTCATTAAAAGTAGTAAGAACGGCAGAAAAAAAAAAAAAAAAAAAAAAAGAAAGGAGCTTGACATCTGAATTGGTAGATCTATGGTTGAAGAAGAAGAAGATTACTATTTAAATCCTCTGCAAGTTGGGCCTGCAGGTGTTTAGAGTAACTAAGTTAACAGCAATCATATGAAGATGTAACGTGTTTAAACTATAGTTTATTTTGTTGATATGTTGGGTGGTTTGTTTGTTCTTTATTAGTTTTGTTGATTTGATCTTCTTTTGACTGCAATATTTATGTTATGTAATATTTCAATGAACTAAAGATATTCTTTTGTGGAGGTGGAGTTGAGGGTATAATTAATGTAATGCTAGTTTATTCATAAAATCATTTGTGTAGTAATCCTTGAATTAAATATGTTATTTAGAAGACCGGGTTTCTTTTATTTTATTTCATAACTTAGATATAAATGTAAATATTTATCATAAAAATAAAAAAATATATCTTATAAGGTTTTGAGAGAGGTAACTTGGTGTTGTACAAATAAAAGTAACTTTTTTTGTGAACTAAAGAACAAGTTTTTAAAATATTTGTCTTGATTTGAAATCATCATACTTGATTAAATTTTTTTTCGTATAATGATATTATTGAGTCAAATAAATTTCAAGGTATAAGAGTTTTAGTTGGTTTGGTTTAATATTAAGTTTACATTTATTCATAAGTAATCAACTTAAATATCACTATTTTAAAATAGTTTTTTATCATAATTGGTTGAAGAAATTAGCTTACAAGTTAAGATTTTTCATAGATTAGAAGTCATCAACAAAACTTTTTATGATGGTTTTTACAAAATAGATTGCATATAAAAGCTTTAAAAGTAAAAAAAATATCCTTTTATTTTTTTATTATATTTATAAATATTATTTTAAAAAATTCTCAAATTCATAAAAATTGATAAATCTCTATCTAGTTCTATTTGAATGACTACTACATTACCATAGCAATGCAATCAACTCAAGCATGCCAAGAATGAATTATTTGCTTGTATACACACAAGCACTAACTTCTAATTGTTCAATGCCTTTTCCTTATGTTGCACATTATTGAAGATTATTCTCTATTAAAAAATTATATTCAATTCAAAGATATGAATCACACATAAATTCATCAACCTTCTAAGATCATCATGCAATCAGTTTTTAACTTATGATCCATCACTATGAGACCCTAGCAAACTATGTAAAAGAATTGCTAGTCTCCAATCTTTGCACCTACAAAATGTCTATTCTAACAAGATTTCTTGTTATTGCATCAAATCTTAGTCTATTTCAACAAAAAAGTATAACCCTCTTTGACTTCATTGCTTGACTCAAATTATGAATTGATGATAAACTATAGTTGGTTATTGACTATCATTTAGGTGCTTCTATACGTGCCTCGTGCTATCAATAGATGTCTATTAAATTCAAATAACAAATATACATCAATCAAGAAGTAACTTTTATAAAAACTACTCAAATAACATAAAAAATAATTAATTGTATTGGATGAGGCAGGCATACAGAAGCTTAATTGGATATTGATGCTAGACAACCATTGTATAATGACTAACAACTTTCTTAAGTCATGAACATAACTTCACTTATTTCATCATCCTCAATGAATCACATAAGAGAATTCAATGTCTCTAAATACTTGCAACTCATAAATGTGTGGACAACAATGATCCATAATATGACATGCCATCCAAATGAATCGGGGATTAAACAACTAATTTGCTATTGATTTTATGGCAAAATTCAATTAAACAGTAAACAAACCACAAAACTAATTACTCCACAAAACAAATCCATCTAATAATAAAATTAAAATTAAAATCCTTCTCAAAAAGTACTAAGCCATGAAAAAACGTCCAAGGCATACTATAAGTTATAGGTATAGTGATGAAGGTGAATGGTGAATCCAACTAACATCTATTGCTAATGTGACAAATGGTATTTTCTATGATAACTTCTTTAAATTTTACAAATATTAATTAAATTAAAAAGATATTTGGTTAAAAGGTATTTCAAATGCAAATAAAACTAGCCCATGTTTGTGAATTTGCATATTAGATGTTCAACAATTCACACAAGATGTATAAATTGTCAAAATATGACAACCTGCACTCCTAAGTCTTACAAACAGCATAGATGTATAAGCCAAGAGTGACAAATCTTTTAAGCCTAAATACATGATTGTGGTAGATACTTAGGTTTTGGAATAGAATTAACCTACAAGATTACTTGTGAAAAGAGAATTAATTGGACCAACAATTGAGAAAAAGAAAGACAATAGTCGAGAATTGAATTTTTATGAAAGCATAAAGAATCATAAGGTGACTAGTATTCCGGAATGAGAGCTGTGGTTATCAAGAAGAACAATATGAACCTGAGCACTAAGTTTACAGCCCAACAAGCAAACTAGTAAGCCAGCTTAGGAAGAACAGCAGGTGGTCTTTTGGTTCACCGGTTGTCCACGGATTTGAACGGTCGGTGGCCTTGCGCTATTCATGGCTGGCTGGCTCGCCATCCTAAAAAAAAATTAAAAAAAATAATAAAAATCACATAAAAGGTTGTTTCGACACAATGGTGGCATTAGAAAAGCATGTTTGGAAACTTGAAGTTAGAAAATATGTCATGAAGAAGAACCCTTGAAGAATTATAGTTGTTTGTTAAAACTACTATGAAAGAAAAAAAAAACTTCTTAAAAAAACTCTAGAATAAATTATTTGGTTGTGTATCGCAATTGCATATTTAGAATTGAATATTAATTACTTCAGAAGAATTAGATCTACTTAAATTTAAAAAATATATAGTGGTTGAATATTTTGATGTTAAAAAGAAGCATAAAAGATTATTTAGATAACATCAAGTAAAGAATAAAAAATATTGACAAGTTTTAAGTAAGCTAATATCTACATAGTATTGTGATTAAGATTATCAATATTATTCAAATAATGCTCAAACAAACGAACCATTTGCGTAAAAAAGATAAATAATTTTGTAGCTTAAATGGCACATTTTCCCACTGCCCACCTAAACACACCTTAAAAAATCTTTTTACGACTCATATGCGTAAGAAAGTTACTCGAAGAAAGAAAGCATGGCACCTGTTCTTGATATCTGCGGCCATGGCCATGAAAGCCTGCTCAACGTTCGTAGCATTCTTGGCGCTGGTCTCCATGAATGGTATACCAATCTCATCAGCAAATGCCTAAACGCAGCCAGAAAGCACGTTTTAGAAATATTATGAAGCAGCTAAATAAAAAAAACTAATCCAATGGCTAAACTTGTGACCATTTGGTTCAAAAATACCACTTAAAGGTTAATACAGGTTCAGAAGACAGCTGACACCATGCTAACAAAAATTCAAATGCAGAAATGTAAAGCATATTTGTTGACATTTAGACGTTGGTTGACCATGAAGCTAACAAAAATTCTTTTAGGTTAATTATAGCTATATCTCCCCCGTTTATGCCATTAGTGAGGTTAGTCCCTCAGGTTTGAACAATAGTCAGATTTCTAAAGTTTTATAATTACAACAATAAAATTCTTAATCATCTGTTTTTAAATTACCTTTCAAAAATTATCATATAAATTTCTATGATTCATATACATAGGTCTTGCTTAGGAAAAAAAAAAACTGAAACCCTAATTACTCCTTTAATGAAATTATAAATACACATAAGACTAATGTTGAAATCCAAAAAATATTTGAGAGATAAATACGTGAGAGTTATCTATAAGCCACCCAATTTGTTTTGCTAATTTGCAAATACTTGTTTTTTATGGTTTTACTTGACTTGCTAAGGATAGGAAGGAATGATTAATTGAATATATATACCAAGGAACAAGACTATGAAAATGATATTCTCATTGGTAACTGCTTATAGTGCACAAAACTGTAAAGGATAAATATTTTAAGAGTATGTCACCTTTGCTGTCTCATATGAGACAACCTTATTTTCGGTAAGGTCGCATTTATTTCCAACAAGAAGCTTGTTGACGTTTTCACTAGCATAGCGGTCAATTTCATTGAGCCATTGCTTCACATTTTTAAAGCTCTCTTCGTCTGTCACATCATAAACGACCTGCAGAGTTGACGAAGAAAGATCAATGCTGGTTCAGACTGATATCATGTTCATGAGAAAAGCACCAAAAGGAGATGCAAGAGCATACTATAATCCCATGAGCACCACGATAGTAGCTACTTGTAATAGTCCTGAACCGTTCTTGTCCAGCAGTATCCCACTGTTGAGTAACAGCAAATAACTCAAATTATAATAAATGGTGAAAAAGAACTAGTAAAGCTCAAAACGTTGGAATCAAATGCAAAAATTACTCGAATGAAAAAGCTAATTGGTTCTCTATTGGAAATCAAACCACCAAATAGATTTGTTAGAACCTGTATAAACATTTGTCATTTGATTACAATTTTTATATAGGTTAGCATAAAGATGATGCTACTTTTCTAGTACTTAGTTAAGCAGAAAATTACATAATCCATAGATAAAACCCCAGGTACATAATGAAAAGGCAATGCAAGGATGTCAAATGGGACATACAACTCCAACCAACAATATAATATAGCAATTGTTTCATCTAATTATACAAAAACTTCGCCGTATTTCTAAAAAGACTTTGTTTCATTTTCAACAATAGTTTAAAGTCAAGCAATGGAAAACTGTCAAAGTAACTCACAATTTGAAGCTTAATAGTTTTCCCATCTTGCTCAACAGTACGTATTTTCTGTAAGAAAAGATACAAAACCAAATCCTTATCCAAAAACTTAAGTGAGGATCACCATTAAAACAAATGCATATACTTACAAAATCAACTCCGATAGTACTGATATAACTCTCCAAATATGAATCATCCTACACAAGAAAAGGCATTGATTAACTCTCAATATAAACATAACATCATAACAAAGAAAAGGTGGTTATCTTTAAGGTTAATCTATGATGGTAGCATGCTAACACAATAATCTGCATATAAATGACGATGTACTTGAAAGAAAAACTTCGGCAAGGTAAGCAATAAACCATTATAGTTAGCTAGTACACAAAGGAAAAAACACATTTGTAAACAACATCCTCCATTAAAAAAATTTAGACAAGTCATAAAAGAACATCTGCAACGTAGGCTTTACATATTTGTTCAAGAAGGTTAAATAACAGACAAACATACTAGCTCCAGGTGATTGCCAAGTGTATCATAAAGTAGAAAAATTTTAGCACTCCAAGTACACATCAAGATACATTTTGGTCAACTTCCAAAGATTATTCTATCACTCAGAAACCAGTGATGTCTTCACAGGTTGACGAACACCAGAGGATTATCAAACAAGATGCCAAAACAAAACGCGATGGTTAGTTAAACAATACAGAAGGAACACATAAAGAAGAAGCAGGATACTTACAGCAAACCTTAAAAGGAGGCATGATTTACCAACACCAGAATCTCCAATAAGTAAAAGCTTGAACAAATAATCACTGACATAACAAACAGAAAGAGTGAGAGATCTAACCAAATATTCCCTGCCCATTATGCTTGATTTAAACTCACATAGCTACACATTAAACATTCCTAACGAATACTAACATTAAAGCAAAAATTTATGAATTACATCAAGATCGTAAAAACAAGCAAGTCTTATGTTCAACCAAAATTGGAAAATGGACAATTGGATTATGTTGCATCATTTATAAACAACATAAACA
This sequence comes from Vanilla planifolia, assembly GCA_023846275.1. Lineage (NCBI taxonomy): Eukaryota > Viridiplantae > Streptophyta > Magnoliopsida > Asparagales > Orchidaceae > Vanilla > Vanilla planifolia. The sequence continues at coordinate 20,591,533 of CM043865.1, forward strand.
ACAACCTAACAACTAGATAATATAAGAAGAAAAGTTTGGAACAATGACATGAAACAACGCAACAAATGGAGCATCTTTCTCAAGTCGAACTTTTCCAATATCATTATACAGAAAATATGAAAAAAAAAATCTTGTTCAAGATAAATGGTTATTGAATAATAACCTGAACATTTAAGTTTGCTAAAACGAACGACCATGGTTTTGAGATATGCATCTATGCATTTTAATTCACTAAAATGAAAAAAGATAAATCTAAACCAAATTATGTTCAAGTAAAGCCTCATATATTTGTCTTTAACTGCAGATAGCAAAACAATTGTGTCAATGATAAATAATGCAGCAGCCAAGGAGAATGAAGGGATTTGTTTTTCCCTAATATTGCTTTGCTGCATATCTTTGTTTTTCTACTCTAACTTTTTAAAATTTCCCCCTAAATTTTTTCAAGAATTCTTTTTCCAACTTTTTCAAAATAAAAATTGAAACGCTCTGTTTTTCAGTGCTCAAATTACAAAAGAGACGTCGCAAAAGATGCAGGATCTGTACATGGTATAGAAGGCTGACACAAATCAAATAAAATTCGGCAAAAGGAAGCTATACATGTCTAGAAAAACCAAAACAACAAAAAAGAATTTAAGTTTCAAAAGAGATGATTACGAACACGAAAACAATTAAAATTCAAATTATTTAGGTGGTATTAGAATACATAGAGGATTATAATTGGATATTAGAATTAACACACTCTTTTGTTTCTTGAGTTAATACTGGACAACAAACACCAAAGTATCCTGGAGTTAGATGAGTTCTAAACTTACGATGGCCAAGCTTGGAATGGGCTAGGATGGACTGGGTTTTAACCCAACAAGCTTGACAATTGTGCTCAAATTGTTCACCATACTCGTAAATTCGATGCCATCGATGGACTAGGCTTTCAGCTTAAGAGCATTGGGATGGCAAGGCTTGGAGTGGGGTAGGATTGACTGAGTTTTAACATGTTGCATTTGAGCCTAAGTTGCTCATCGTACTCGTTCACTCCATGCAATCAATGGGCTCATGAGTCTGCTAGGCCTGCAAAGCTAGCAATGCATGACATTAACCAGCACTAATTCTGTGGTACTTGAAATTCAAGTTTGGGTAGATTTTAGTGGACATATTTTTTTCAACATTTATCCTATAATCCCCTCAAATTTTAAGTTACTTGGATGTATGGGTGGAGGAAATTGCTCAAAAAAGCTAAAAAATATTGCTAATTTATCTTAAACTATTACGCTCATGCTTGAACTAGGAAAATGAAGCAATTTCTTGGTAGTGAACCAATTCCTATGTCTAGTTAACACAATGAACATGAAAACTTTAGTGGCCTAAAATTTGAAATTTTGTTAATCATCATGTGACTATGATGTTAGAATTATACTATGAGGTCCTATTTACAGGCTCACGTGTATTGAACAACATTCCCAAATAAAGCATGAGAAAAGTTACTATCTATGAAATAAATCGCTTAAAATATCCAGAAAAAAAAGATAAAAATAAAATTGAAATTCAAAATTCAGCAAATACAATTAAATCTTGAATTCAAACAAATATAAATTAAATTAAATTCAAATAAATATAAATAAAATGAAAAATAAATTTGCTTCTACAGTAATCCAATTTTAATTTGGATGCTTTCTTGTGGTTTAACTATTTCATGCGCCAAAAATTGGTATCGCGTGAAAAACCCTTTCCAGATTTCAACAAAATCGTTCAAGCATAAATATAAATGAGACCATTAGTAACTTAAAAAGCATGATCCGATCACCCAGAAACTATTCAAAGCCTACATTGAACACAAAACGAAACGTAAATGAATCTAAAAATTGCTCCCTTTCTCTCCAACAAAGTTTAAAATAGGATAAAATCAGCAAGCATATCCTAATGAAGCAATGTGGGTTCGAAGGTAAACAACCTACTTATTAAAAAATCATAAACAACAAACAATACATCGAAAAACCTAGATCCGATCCCAGAGAAGCAGATCTCAAAAACTATAAGGCTTAAAGTTACAACCAAATCAATCATTAACAGATCCATCATGCATTTAATTTTTTCGTGCCCATGAAATAACTTCCCTAAACGAATCAAAGCTAATGAAAAAAATTCTGCGTCTAGATTCATCAAGAGCAAAATTCTCTCTGCAACCCATCTGCCAAATAACTTCTTGGAGAAAACCACAAAATTGGGCAAAGGACTTACTATTCAGGATTCATGATGGCAGCTCGAGAGAACCGCCGGCCGTTCTACTTTACTAAGAGCGTGTTCCTCGACGAAAAAAACTTTCTCACGAAAAGGATTGTTAGTTTCTAAGGTCCGACGAGCGAGCGAGAGAGAGAGAGAATCGGGATCGTGAAGGTAAAAGCCCAACCGACGTGGGCGGAAATACCAGTAGGATCGAAGAAGGACGACAGCTGTTACAAATTTAAAAACGGAAAGCTTTTTTTTTAAATTACGAAGCTCCTTTTATTAATCATCAAATTAAAAAAATTAAAAAAAACAGAAATCATTTATTTAATTATATAAATTAATAATTATTTGAAGAACAACTTTTTCACTTTAGCACTATCAAAAAAAATCACAACACAAAAACCCATTTTGGAAAAATTTATTTAAATTACTTGAAACAATTTGCTTTTTGTAAAAGATATCATCATTTGTAGATTATTTAAGATATTGAAAAAAATTTTCATTATATATTATCTATAAAAATAATGAAATACAAATTTCAATAATTGATCATAAGAGATTACTTATTATATGAGTAACAATCCTTGCTATCTTTCAAATAATGGGTGACAAATGTGTTTTATTTGAGCATTTGATCATAAGAATAAGTTGCATTTTCATTTAGGAAGTTAAATTGCTTGAGGCAATTTGATTTTTGTAAGGACATCCATTGCTAGGAAACAAAATCTTGTTATATTCCTAACAAAGGGCGATGATGTGTTTTATCTGAGTATTTAACGCAGAGTATAAGGTAATTTTTTCATCATTTGGAAAAGTTTATTTAAATTACTTGAAACAATTTGCTTTTTGTAAGAGATATCATCATCTATAGATTATTTAAGATATTAAAAAAAATTTCATTATATATTTTTTTATAAAAATAATGAAATACAAATTTCAATAATTGATCATAAGAGATTACTTATTATATGAGTACAATGGGTTTTATTTGAGCATTTGATCCTAAGAATAAGTTGCATGTTCATTTAGGAAGTTAAATTGCTTGAGGCAATTTGAACTTTGTAAGGACATCCATTGTAGATCATTTAAGGTGATCTAAAAAATTGCATTGATAGTTATGTTAATTTGTTCAAAACAATAAGTTACAACCAATTTTCAATTCACTCAATATGGCATTAGGAATTCTTTTCATTATAAATTTTTTATGAATATCAATAAAAACAATAACTTAGTTTGATCACTTTCATATTTAGTGCATACATGTACACACTTGGTTATTACTCTTACATCACTCCCTTTTGGCTAACTTACCAAATTGTTGGTGGTTATCTTATCATCCACAATTTAGTTTGCGTACTTTCGTTGGTTTTATTTGTATGAATGAGTCGTATTCATTTGGAATGTTCTTAACTTGTCAATAGCCCTCACTTTAATCTTATTGAATTTACAATCAATTGGTTTGTCGAGTGTTATTAATGCTACAATATGCACTCCATAATAACATCTTGTATAAATCTTGGTATCAAAGCCTTTTTTGAGAACAAGCAAAACTTTGTATCACCATTGTTATTAGCTAGTGATTTAGCTCTCTTGTCCTATTGCTAAAACAATTTAGGATCACATTTAATCACACAATCTCAACAAAGCTATAATATGGGCTTCAACTAACAAAACTTTGAGCATATCTTTCTTTAATGGCCATCCAACCAATTCAAGAAGCGTATGTACAATTCATTCATAAAAATATATCATGAATTCATTGAAATATTATAGAACATAAACATTGTATTCTAAGCAAAAAACAAAACAACAAAATGATTCAAGAACAAACTTCATAGTGACCAAACAAATCAACAAAATAAATTATTTTAAACATGTTACATCATCATATGATTATTGTTAAACTTGGATATGCACCTATCTGTTTAACTTGCAAAGGATTGAAATGATAGTCTTTTTCTTCAAATAGAATGGTCGATTTAAAATTCAAGGTCAATTCTTTTTTCTCTTTTCCTACTAATCCATCTTCCTTTTATGTACACAAACTATTACAAACGTAGATGATGGAAAGGAACTCACAAGGAATGCATATTTACAAGAAATTTCTACTAAGAAATCATCACTTAGCTAAAGGAAGCAATGGAACTGCAACACTTATTGAATTGGTCGTGTTTTACTACTTATAATAGCAAAGGTATTATAGTGATTATACATTATCTAAGTAGGAAATGAAAAAAAAAGATTTGTGAAAAGCCACATAATTCAAGATCTAAACTTGGGTAAGTCTACAAAATGGAATTGAAGTTGGTAGGCTTGTGCATTTACTATATATGTTTAATATATTATTATATATTGTTTAGCAACCCCAATATAAAAATTAAATTAAGATATTTGAATTTTAAAAATAATTGTGATACACAATTTTATTTCTTATGATAATCTATGACTGACTTAGCATGATATGATCATTATTTAATAATATTATTATGAACAATATATTTTAATGCTATATAGTTGTAATATTTATTATAAAACTCTTTGAAAAAAAGTGTCATAATGTAAAAGAAAGGATAATTATTTATAATGCAAATTAAAAAATGAAAGAAATTAGAAATAGAAATTGGCAAAGACAAATAATTTTAAAATTGTATAAATATTGATTATCTAAAGTGATCATTACTATTCCAAAATGACTTGTTTAAAAAATGAATTAACGAGCTATTATTTAGGGCTATCATTATTATTACTCAAAATAACATATTTTGGGAAAATAGCCCCAAGTTGTTTTTGAAAAAACTCTGTTCTAAATTAATTAAAAAAATAAATTGAGAAAAAGACAAATAGAATTAAATGAAATTCAAATATTTCTTATATTATAGATCAAGCAATTTAAAACCATAAATGACATTTTACTTATACATGTTAAATGTTTATTATACGAGATTAATCAAGCATATAACATAACCTAAATTATGTTTGTTTTACATATATATACAATGTTTTGTTATTGAGCTAGTAGTGGTTAGTTCAATTTGATTTATGACATAACATTTGAAGTCAAGATAAAACATAACACATGACTCCAAGAGAATAACAAAAGTGTTCATTTGTAAGTTTGTTACTTATTAGTTGATTATCTATCATATTGTATAAACTAATGCAACAACTTCTTTATACTTAGTAATTTGAACTTGGTTTAATATGGGCATGATTAATATTCTACTAAGGTTGTATGAACTTGATGATCAAAGGAAATGTGAAAATGCTTTTAATTTGATTCTGTTATGGTTTTGAAATTTGGTAGTTTATATTTACTTCCATTCAAAAGATGATCATGCTAACAGTTTTGTAACTTATTGCCATGATTTTTTTTAAAAAAATGAGTTTTTAAAGCTAAAGAAAAGAATGATGTGATTACCAACTCGAAAGAGTAACGAGAAGGTCATTACAAGGACTTTATTCATTTTTTTTATTTTATTCTCTTACTATAATTTCACATAAAACTTTTATTATACTTATATTTATTTATAGTTCTAACACTCTAACATGTTTATTATATTATTGGAGACCAAATAAATTTATTGAATAATCATATTCTCACTATTAGATTATTTGTTAGTGTCATCAAACTATTTGATTCTCTTTTTGAATCATTCTATATATATTTGATACTCAATCTAATCTCTCGTAGGTTTCAATTAGAGTGTCTAACTATCCACTTGATTATTTGATGCTCACAACTCATATTTTAGCCAATTTATTTGATTATTCGATTTGTCTCCATTTAACTACTCAATTACCAATTATAAAATTGTTATACCAACTGATAGATGTCCTATATGACTTTCTTCTTCTTCAAGGCTTTATCGATCATTTGATTGCTATATTGGATTATATTTTCTTAGATTATTAACCATCAAAGAATTAACTAAATATCACAAAAACCTTTTCTTATCCCTTTCCATCATTTATAGTACTCAATCACATATAGATGACTTTCTCTCCAAAATTCTTAAAGGAATTCTAATTAACAAAGGGAAAAATTAATTTTTTTTGAAATAAAGTTTGACGTTAAAGTGTGCAGCATTAGCTCTCTGCCTCACAGGTTCTTCTCAAGTTGTTTCTATTGTAAAATATGTGAGGCAAAATGAACAAAAGGGGAGGGTGAATTGTGCGTTTGAAAATATTTTTACAATTCCAAAAATTAGAAGAAAAAATTTTCGAGCTTAAAAATATTTTTCTTTTATCTACGAAATAAAATTGTTCGATAATAAATGAAATATACACAAGATTTTTTAAATGATTGGGCTTCAACTAACCACTCCCTTTTTTTGAAGCAGGTAGGGGTAAACCAAATATACACCGGTGCTCCAATAAGATATCAAAATTAGAAAAATTAAAGCTATTCAGAAAAAATTAAAACTTTACAATTTTTTGTTTGAAAAAATCTATACACCTTTAATTCTTTAATAAAAGTAGCACTATTAATAAATAAAATAGGTGCTACCAAGAATTGTAGAAATAATAATGAATGAAAGCTAAGAATAGAGATCGATAGAAATTTGTAGCTCCCGTAATTGTGTAGAAATTTGTTGCTCATGGTTTGAATTATAATTGGACTTGTATAAAAATGTTCAAGCTTTATTCAATAGTTTTTATATTTTGTAAATGATCCCTATTTATAGTTGAATAAAAAACATCAAAGACAACTCCCTGAATAGCTAGAATCTACTTTTCAAAAATCTAGCTGTTATAGCAGAGAAGATGGTACAACTATCATCCAATTATGCAAACGGATGAAGCGAAGGATGTCGGATCTTCTTAAAAGATAAGGGGACTAAATTTAATCACAATGAGATAAGATTTGGAGTGCTAGATTCGAAAATCGGATGGAAAATAATAATGATGAGGTAACTGTTCACAAAGTCAGAGAGACTCTTAGCTATTCGATCAAGTATTATGGATGAATGACTGAAGAAAAAAGATCATTCACAAATGCAGGCATGATCTGGACCATTAAATTGTGAAAATACGTGATCAATTGGTGCATAAATCTCAAGTATGGCAAAGCTTATTTGTAGTCTTACATTGTAAAATTATGTAATTGTTTTGTGCTTATAATACATGTATTGTGTATTATTATCAGCCTAATGGGGTTGGCTACCTCCTGGTATTCTCAGGAGATCACGAACCAAGTCACCAGCACGTGCACAAAGTTCGACCACACCCGATTTACATAAATTAAATAACAAGTCTGGCCTGACTCATTTTGCCTAAGTCGGTTTAGAAGTAATGCCCTAAATTGATTCACCCAATGACCACAAATAGTGACATGACTTAATCGATACTCGGGCTTCACCCATCTTGGTTTCGATTGGGTTCCAGGCCAGTTGGTCCTTATGGCTCGTGTTACCTTCGGGCAACTCAACCCAAGCTTTTAGGGCTTAGCGGTGGGTGCTTAGTCAGTTCTTTATTTATTTTTAATAATAAAATTGCATATTCAAAAAACTCAAATGTCTTAAAAATAAAATTTAACTTAAACTAAATTCACATACGTGTGAAAAAGATATAGTCTTGTATGCCACAACTGAAAAGAATTTAAAAATTTAACATACTAATTATAAAGATTTAGAAATAAAATTATTTGATATTTTTTTATTTATTTTTAATAATAAAATTATATATTAAAAAACTTAAATACCTTTAAAATAAACTATAACTTAAACCAAATTTATATACGTGTAAAGAATGATAGTCCTATGTGTCACAATTGAAAATAATTTAAAGATTTTAACATGTTAATCATAAAGATTTAAAAATAAAGTTATTTGTGGATAAGTTATTCCATAAATATTGTTGTCTTTAGTTTCAAAATCAACAAGTTGAGTCATTAAATTGCATTCATTGTTTATATTGCAATAATTTTTGCTCTAACAAATTTAGATTATTAAAACAATACTTAGCTTAATAAAGTATTAGTAAACACTTAATATTGATTTTATGATCATCATCTTAAAGGGTACAATAGTTTCCTATCAAATCAAGCTTTCTCTCTCAATCTTTTTCCATGCACACAAGAATCCTTCACTCAGGGTCATTGGTGATCTAAATGAGAGAAACCCTTATTGCTTATGACTTAAACTCTCTTAACCAACTAATTAATTTCACATCTCAACTAATTAAATATTTATCATATCTTTTTATTAATTGATTTAAAACCTTTATTAATTTATAAATTTTGGCATTTAATAAAATCAAAGATTAATGTTTGATTTTAGTGAAATTAACTTTACCAAACTTCAGTTATTTTTTTCTCCCCCTTTAAGGTTACATATTATGGCTATTATAACATATTTTACTAAAATATTTTTTGATCAATGGAAATGTTCACATTTATAAAAATAAATAAAATAAATATAATATATTTATTTGATTATATTATGCACATGCATACCTAATTTTTGAGATATTACAATAAGAAAAGCTCAGCCATGCTATATGAAGAGATTGGACAATTATAATGGAAAAAGGCTAGGCATCTTAAGGCTGATGAAAATGTTGCTCAGTAAAAGACTATATTTGGACTAGGCTATGGACAAGTCTGCTTAAGTGGATGAATGATTCCTAATAAATTTAGCTAAAAATTTAAAAATGTTCACCAAACCCTATAGGTTCTTTATTGGTGACAATAATAGAAAATTTGATTTATTGCTTGCTTAGTTACACAAAAGGATCAAAGGAAAAAAGACAATGGCCTTAAATTATTCATTAAAGAAGCAACACATGATATAAAATGTCATTTGATTTTCTTGAAAGTAAATTTAAGAAACTATTAATTTAACAATGGTTCAATAACATAGCTAATAATTAGTGATAATGACAAATATTCTTTAACTAGAGACAATAATTATCCAATAAAAGATAGAATTAGTTAAACAACTTAGTAAGTATTATTGATAATTATGTAATAATAATTTGATAAAAGAAGAATATCATTTGACAAATAGACATATAATAATATATTTAACCCACTCTGACACGAACGTGGTCCGCTTTTCTTACTATCGTGCTTATAATGGGTCCGTCGGCCTGCGTCCACGAGCGGCGGGTTCGACTCGAGTCCCTCGGAAATAATCTTCTTTGCGAGCCCAAATCATAGCTCGAAGTTGCATTCCTATCGTTTCCAATCCCTCCCATCTTCCCAATTGCCCGCAGAGAACCTGGGCCTAAGGCAAAGGGCTCGCTCTTCTTGCTATCCTCCTCACGAAACCAGATCTCTTTAAACAGTACGCACCATGAAGGATATGATCTTTTGAAGCCTCGCTCTGTGGTCTTCTCCTCGCCTCTGATCTCTTCTGGTACCTAGGGTTTCATCTTTATTCAGGGGCTGGGTTGTAGGCTAAGCCGTGCGGTATGACTGGGCTCTTCGATTGAGGGCGGGAACTCGGGAGGATCGAGAGCAGGAGGCGGAAATGTACAGTTATCGAGGAGTGGGAAGCGGGATGAGCGGGGCCAAGGCGGAGGGTGGAACGATAGATCGGAAGCGTATCAACGATGCGCTCGATAAGCACCTCGAGAAGTCTTCGCCGTCAACTTCACGGGGGCCCAATGTTAAAGAGAAGGAGCGTTTACAGGTGCCTTCCTCATCCGCTGGCAAGCAGCCGGATCACCTTCCCAGTCTGTCTAAGAACAAGTGCTCTGGTGGTGAGTTTTTTTTTTCTGTCTTCTCCTCCCTCTCTCTCTCTCTCTCTCTCTCTCTCTCTCTCTCTCTCTCTCTATTTTTGTTGTGGGATCTTACTTTGTCTTGTTGCTTCAAATAATACATGCGGCAGGTGACCTGAATGATCAATATCTCGCTCAACTGTTGTGAGAGTTTATGTGCTGTTCTTCAGCCAATGTACTTCGAATTTGCATACATAGACAGCCATTATATTTTGTTAGCTTTATGCTGAGAATAAGCTATTCAACTGGCGATTTCTTTTTTTGTTTGAACTTCCAAAAACCTTTCTGAATTGCCAACAATCTAGATTAGTAATATAAGTATTTTGAAGAACTGCAACTGTAACTGTACACTCCCAAGTGTTGTTTAAAATATGAATTTTTTCCAGATTACAATTTTGAATTTAATTTACATTAGCAGGTATTCTAAACTACACATACCACCAAAGAATTTCACGTTTAGCCAAGAAAATAGGTAATGCAAATTCAGGAGTCAACATTGTTGTGAAGTGTCCCACAGCTGCCAATCAGACTCCAAAGAACTCTGTGGGAGCTCTAACTGTCTCTCTGTTGATTACTGGTTGGATTTTGGCAAGATCTAATTTGAAGCATTTAGTGAAACAATTATCTAGTGTATAAGCCTTCAACGTGGTTGAAATGTATCCTTGAATACAAATTTAACCAGTTATAAGGATTTTGATTTAAAAGTTCATTCTCAAAAAGATTTTGAATTGGGAGGACATTTACAGTTTATCTAGAAAAGCAAACCTTCAACAAGATTTTTGAAATTTTCCTCTTTGGAAATGCTAAGTTTGGTTCTCAACTGGATCATCAATTCTTTTGAATTGCGTCTTTTAATTTTCAAAAGGTGAAAGTGCCTGTAACAAGTAACATCAAATTTCTTTTGTTTTCTTTTTTTTCATGTTTTTGGATTATAGAAATAAATGCACCTTTCAAGGAGCTTGGCAATCATGCTCCTTATCCTTTAAAAAATAGTAAATGATTTAGGAATAGTATGAGGACAAAATTGTTTTAGAATCACTATATTTTCTTAAACAAATCAGATAGACAAAGGATGAACGAGCAAACTTTATTGCATATTATAAATCCTTTGAAAGACTACATTTTCTCCTTGAACTATAAGATAGTAGCAGTTTTTAGTTTTCATTCTCCTATTAATCATTGGAACATTCACCAATGAACAAGAGAAGAGGTAGGCTGAAGGCATGTCAAGAGTTAGAAAGGAATTTGTATGATTCAATTTTAATAAAGAGTTGATAATGAATAGAGTGCAATGACACTAGATGATTCATGTAGCCAATCCTATTTAGTGGGTTTAAGGCTTGTTATTATTATTCTACTTTTCAGACACATTTATATTTGTTGGCCACCTATTCATAATTGAAAATATGACATCTTTTTTGTGATGCTAACATCTATTTGATTGAAATGACAGCTCACAAGTTCTTGTTGACAATCCTATTTAGTGAGATTAAAGTTTGTTATTGTTGCTCTACTCTTTAGACACGTTTATATATGTTTTCCATCTATTCATAGTTGAAAATTTGGCATCTTGTTTGACTTGCTGATGTCTATTTTGATAGAAATAACAGTTCACAATTATTTTTTTTCTTCTTTAATGCCAAATTTACCTGTATCATCCTTGTAGTCCCTCACACTAGTTCCATATTGGATTCTTAGGTAGAAGCTTTACTCAATGCCTTAGGATGTGTCATTTGTGAAAGTAGCTTTCAGTTCAAATATCTTTGTTGATAAATCTCACACAAAGGAAAGGTATCATAATTTGATCCCAGTTGTTGTCCAGTCACAAAAGAGACGCTAGTATTGCTTTTGTTGCAGGAGCAATTCAAACAATAAGGCTGATGGGCACCTATCGGAGATTGCTTTCTTTTTGAGACTTATATCAATGGCTTCCTCCTATGGCTATTTCTGTAATTGCAATTAGTTTACTTTAGATCTCATTTATTTTAGCTAGATCATAATTCCCAATAAAGTTGATATTTGAACATTTATAGCATACACAGCTTGAGATGCAAGCTACCAATAGTTCAATAATAGTGCTGTGTTTTTAAATGAATATGCTGCTGAAGATATTGGGTTTTTCCAAGTGCTGTTTTGGTAACATGAAGGCTCAGTTTTGGGCTCTTGTTTCTTAGTTATTTGTTATTACTTGTAATAACTACATTCTTGATTCAGAGTATTGGTGTATGATTTCGTTGGTAATATTCTTCTTGTGGATAAATCTATAAATGAGTTCTATTAAAAGAATTCTTTTATATTGAAGGTATTGTTTTACTTTTTGTAAAATTGAATATATCAAGAGAATGTCAGCCAAGGTAGAAGTTCTAAAAAATTATTTATGGCTATTGATGGCCAACTCAGCAGTAAAAATTAATGTATGACCTTGGATTATTCTAGACATAGACTGAGAATCGGGCACTTATATCAACATGTATGGAGAGATATTTATGTTCAGAGAGAGTATAATGTTCTTGCCATATTTTGTCGTTGAGTAACTATAAGAGAAATTGAAGTGCCACCAACACAAAAAAGGTTTGATGGATACTTAATTTGGTTTAGAAATCTGAAGTTTATAGCAAAAAATGTGCTCATTGGTTGAGGGGGAATATAAAATCTATACTTTATGGGGGGGGGGGGGGAATAGGAAGTTCCAAGAGAAAGCCATGATAAGAAATGATTAAGTTGAATCTTGCTTGCTCAAAGCTTGCCAAGTATTTGATGTTTAATTGAGGACTATGACTGTTAAAGAATACATATAGCTGAACACTATAGGTGTAAACCTTGTTGTTTTTTCTTGCAACTTGACTAAATCTAGCTAGCTTTGCTTTTGAAGACTATCAAAATTTTTTGCATTCTAGCCACTTCTTTTTTAAATTTTTAACGTTCTGCAGAAGAATCTGAAACAGATAGCGACGAATCTGATGTCAGTGGCTCTGATGGAGATGATACTTCATGGATTTCATGGTTCTGTAACCTTAGAGGGAATGAATTCTTTTGTGAAGTTGATGATGAATATATACAGGATGATTTCAACCTCTGTGGATTAAGCAGCCAAGTTCCTTACTATGATTATGCTCTTGATCTGATTTTGGATGTTGAATCTTCTCATGGTAAGGCTAATGTTTTTATTAGTATTTCTATGTCATTGGCATGGTAAATTTTAATTTTTTTCAATACAAGCTTTACGTTTTCTTACATTGGAACAAATTTATTCTGTGTTGTCAGAGTGTATGGTGTATTCGAGTTTTCTTTGAATCAATGATCATTTTGGCATTTTGTTTATATTTGAATTTCTAATTATTTATTGAATATCAATTTTATTTTGTTGCATTGTGACGAAAGGTAGGATGATCATGTGATTGTCTCTAGTTTCTTAAACATTTGGGGAATTTTTTTACCAAATAAATCCAATTCATTAACAAATCTTTGATATCCCCGTCATATCGTATTGAATTTTTTTTTAGCTTTTGAAGTCAATTTTAGAAGTCATATGTATCCAATGAGATTTATTTGGGCTATAACATATTTCTCTTATCTGTGTTCTTTAATTATTATAGTTTATTCTGATTTATTGTAAGTTATTTTTGAACTTTGATGATGCTCCTTCACAGTGTTTTGTACTTTTAAGTGGTAATATGATGACAAAATATTAGATCTTTGGTCAAAAGTATGAGTGATAAAACATATTTCAAGAACAAAGAATCGAACTATTTGACTCTCATAGATTTTGGTTTAATTTCTTTTGTTAATATGGATTCAACATATCAATTCAATTCTTAATTCTGAGAATTGTTGCCTAGAACTGATCATGGATGGCCAAATTCATGGTACTTTTTAGTTAAACCATTTGTGCTGTATGTTAAGTTTATAATTTATATCGTGCGAACTTTATAGTATTTGAATTAATGGTAAGAAATCTATTGCATTTCCACTATCCCATCTCGAGCTTTGATGGAAAAGCTAAATAACTCTGAAAAGGGGTAATGCCCTTTGCAGTGTAAGTCAAGCAAATGATATGTGCTACAATGGTGTTTGGTCTTAATAGATATCTAAGGAGCTGGTTGAACCCTTATTTGACTGCATAGATGACTGTGTGGTCATAAGCCAAGGCGTTTGGTAGAGCAACCAATCCTGGTTGTAGGTCCCAATAAAGTCTCTTCTTTTACTTTTACCTGATAGTCTTGTTTTAATATTTTTTATATTTCTCAAAGTATTAAGGGATGATTTTTTCTTTGCACACATAAAAAGAATTCAAGTAGTCTAACAGCTTTTATTCACCTTCATTTTACCTAGCAAAAATCCTTTTCCATGTTAGAAAAGCTTCTTTTTCAAACTCCTTTTTCATCAGTTTTCTCTTAAACTGCAAGTCACGACAAAAAAATCCTGAAGAAAGTGGAACCATACTAGTTGACATGTTGAAATCCTTGGCTTCGTGGGTCTTCTTCAAAACCACGACTTTCTATGGTAACCATGTGTGTGAATGCTATGTTGGCAACTCATTGGTTGATCACATTGTACTCCTCTGGTTGAGCTAGTGTTTGAATTAAAACCTCCCATTGGGAGGATTGATAAGAGATCCAAAGGAGATTAAACCTTTTGTCAGTCATTATGTCAACTATCAAAATTATGATCACAATTCAATTATCTAATATAGTAAAGCATATTAAGCTTGATATTAGTTTTAGTGTAAATTATGTGGTTGGCTTTATGAAAGCAATATTGGCTGTTGGGCTTCTTGGAGTTATTCTTCTTGATATTCTTAAAACATTTTTGTGTAGGGTCTTTGGCTACTATTGTTAGACTTTTGAACAAGCACTCCTTTTGTTATTGGCGAGACTTGATTTTATATAAAATAAAATTTAATGATTAAATTGTTTTTGTATTTAATTTTCCTTATTTATAAGGAAATATCTACTATCTAATTTCAAATCCACTACTCTCTTGGCGATCATCTCACTTTACTGATGGCATCGTTGTCTTGGTCATTCTTCTCAGCATCTATAAGGATTTACTCATCTCCCCATCTCGCTCTATAATTTTGATTATGATACCTGTGAGTATGGCAAACAACATCGAGACTCTTCTTGAGGTCTCAGTTCTATCTTGACCTAATTGGAATATTCTTATTTTGTTTCCTTTATTTATGACCATGCTAGAGTCATTTGGATTTTCCTATGAAAGTGTCAATCGACAAGATTTTATGTTTCCAAACAATTTTATTCAAAAATAAAATTTTAATTCTTTGCTTCTATCAAGGTCAATTATGATAATGTTTTAGAATATATGCAATCCTCATTTCTATCATGTTGTGTCGAATGTAATGTTATTCACCATTTTGTCCATATTACAATTTTATTAGGAAATAAAAGTTTTATTCTCCACTTCTATCAAGATCTTTTATTCTTTGTGTTCAAATTAGTACTATTCACTAATCATTGAGTATTATCTCATAATGAAATTATGCAGCTGAACATAAATATTAACATTTCCTTGATGTTGGCCAAACCTTGATGTTTTTCTTGATTGTTCATTGCCAATTGTAATTAATAAATTGAGTATCATTCGTTATCTTAAATGGGTTTTCACCCCGCTTTTCTTCAACTAAATAAGCTTTAATTTCATTTATTCTCTTGGGTTTTTTTTTTTTATTTATGTTTTGTTTACTTTTTTTATCTTGGACACGATAATCTTTCTCCTTTACTATTACATGCATTTTTTTTTTCAAGTTATTCTTTGACTTAGGAAGAGAATCGCTGTTATGATCCTTCAACTAACCTCAAGTATATATATACAAAAGTTGCATTTCATGAAAAATTCTTAACTGTCCCATTATTCTCTTGTTAGTAGATATTTTTTTTGATACTCTACTATCACCTTTTCTTTTTGTTGTTGCTTTACTATAGGTTTATGTCTTGCACATTGATTTACAGTCTACTTTGCACATTGCCATCTAAGACGATATAGTGCCAAAGTAACACTTCATATTATACAGCCCTTTATTTCACTTTATTAGTTATTTGTTGTTTTTCATTGCTTTGCTTTGTCTCTTTGTGTATTTTCTATTCTTAGGATGTATCTCAAACTTAGATCTTAAATGGAAACAAGCAATTAACATAAAAATGCAAGCACTAATTGATCATCATGCATAGAATTAGTCTCACCACTTGGTAATGTCACACCCATTTCTTTCTAATGAGTGTTCTCCATTAAGTTTTACATAGATGGAATTATTAATTGGTACAGAGAAAGTTTTGTAGCCAAATGCTATATCAAAGTTCATATTATTGATTACTTTGGAATGTTTTATCAACAACTCGGTTTAATTTTGTTAGTCTTGTTCTTTCTATTGCCATTAACTAAGGGTGGCCCTAACTCCAAATTAGATGTAAGCAATGCTTTTCTCTGTGATGACCTCTTTGGAGCAATTTATGTGGAGCTAGGCATGTTGCTCAAGGGGAGACCAATGTTTCTAATCTTTGTAAAGATGTGAGTTAAACAAAACCATTAAGCCTTGTTTAATAAACTTGATAATGCCTTTGTTGAAGTGTTCCGATAAATCAGCATAATTGATCACTCAATTTTCATTTGCCACTCCTCTAAAGTAATGATATTAGCAATTATATTGAATAACATTCTTCTTTCTTGGAGTGGTGTACTTGGAATTGAGAAAGTTAAGCATTACATTTAGAAGACATTTGATGCCAAAATTTTATATCTCCTTGAATTTGCATATAGCAACAGTGATGTCTTTTTTTATTAAAAAAGGGAATCTAAACTATGCGGTAGACCTTTTTAAGGAAACTAGGATGCAAATCAACCAACTTTCTCACGGAGACTTTGAAAAATTCTGGGAATAAACAACTATTTGAAAACATTTTTTTTGTTATTATTGTCTAGGTAATAAGCTTATTTGTCTTGATTGCCACCTAGTTTGATGTTTCCTTTCATGTTGGTGTGATAAGTCAACATATGTAATATCCAAAGAAGAAGTATTGAGATGTCTTAAAAATTATGATGTATTAAAAAAATCTGTGCAAGTAGGATTGATGTACCAAAATCATAGTAACTTACAAATTGAAGTTAATTTTGATGTTAAGATTAGAAGTTTTTTTGATATATTGTGTCTGTGTAGTAAAAAATAGTGTTTTGGAGAAGTGATAAAGAAACAATTGTTAGATTAAGTTTTCAGACTAAGTATAGAATTGCATAATCTTGTGAGATGATGTGGATAAAAAAAATCTTATTGTACGATTTGAATTTTTTTTACTTAATAAATATTTTTTCAATATGATAATCAGACAATTATTTATATTATAAGCAATCTTTTTTTTAATGAAATAAACATTGAAGTAGAATGTTATTTCATTAGAGATTTTGTGTTATCATAAAGGATCATTACTCATGTCTCTAATGCAAAACAGATAGATATTTTTACAAAACTCTTTGGATTACTTCGATTTTATAGTCCTTGTAACAAGCTTGCTTATATGTTCTAACTTGAGAGAAATTGTTGTTAGCATATTGGAATATTAGAAATATTTTTTATTATTAATATGACATTTTAGAGAAATTAGCTTTGAGAATATTCTAAAAAATATTTCCAAGATATTCCCTTGATATTGTCTTAACTATTTACTGTTTTTATCTTTAATTCTTTTTTTTAGTTGTTCTATTTCCTTGCTTGTAGCCAATCTATCAAGTAATAAAATATAACTTTTTCCCTCCAATGATAAATATGTTACATTGTTGGCATTGTCATGTCATTCCTTATTAAATGGATGCATTTAAAGCAATTTCTTCATGATTATGTGGGGCATGCTTAGTGTGTTACATGAACTAACTGTGATTATGAAGTGTTTGATGTGCTTATAGCTGATGAATTTGAGCTTAAATAGAGTTAGTTTTTTGAACTTGAATACTTTTTTTTTTGTTTTTTAGGTAACCAATCACTATCTTCATTCAAGGTTTTCTATATGTAGGGGTTGAAGGAAAATAGCTTTATTTTTCTTGATGTGGATGATGTTTGGATATTTGATAGTTCCATTTACTTGTTACAAAATCCAATAATATTAAGGGTGTAAGATATCAACCGCTAAATGAGAACATCATTGCTTATTGGTTTTCTGGCAGATTTTTGACAATTATTTCATGTTTGATATCCACTTTGATGTGGAGATCAGATCTACAGTAGTGAAAGCACTTAGTCTCATGCCATGATAGACTTTTTTTAATACACTGTTTACTCAAGGCTTTTGCTTTACTTTTTAGCTATATAATTTATGGTTTGGGAGATAGCTAGAGATGTATTTTTGGGTTGCAATGCCTCCATGAATCAAAAGGTTCTGTGCTAACTGACATACAGCTTAAATTGTCCTAGGTTTTGTTTTATTCTCTTTACAAATGTGAGGTACAATCTTATCTTAATTCCATGTAGAATATAAACATAGTGTTCATGTGTAGCAAATGGGACTTTGTTTATAATTTGGTATATTGAACTTGTATTATGTGTGGTGCAAGCTCATGTTTCAAACTACTTTGTCATTGAAACTTCAGGGTTTTTGTAGTTTCTTTCTTCATTTGGTCTTGGATACTTATGATGCCTTGCAAAAGTTTTTTTTGTTTGTTTCTTCAGGGCTTTTGTAGTTTCTTTCTTCATGTGGCTTTGTATACTTATGATGCCTTGCAAAAGTTTTTGTTCAGCTGCTAAAGAGGCTTGATTGCCAAATAGTTTAGTTGCTAAAGTTTTTTGGATTTCTTAACAAGATCCTGGGGTTTGATTCACAGGGTCTTTCTAAACCTATTTCCAAAAAGAAAATGCTAAAGGGGCATGCTAATGCTTTTTGCAAAGATCTATTCAGCATTTAATTTGCTCAAAAAAAAATTTTTTTTTTATGAAACCTATGCTTTTGTTGACTACGTGGCTCTTCATCACAATTGTTTTGGATTATTCAGAGTAATTATCCTTTTTTCTTTCAAATTCTCATATTGTTAATGAACAAATTCTCTTGGATGTGCACATTTGTGTTTGTATGTGTAGATTTTAATGTCCAAACTCTTGTTGATATGCTCATTTGTGTTTGTATGTGTATGTAGATTTTAATGTATAAACCCTCGTGATAGTTCACATTTGTGTTTATATGTGTATGTAGATTCATTTTTCTTATTCTTGATCTTTATTGTGCATGATAACTTAGTATATTTTGTTTAGTTTTGGAGTATTAGTGCTTTGCCCTGCATACGTTTTTGTGGGTAACTTGAATCCAAGTTGTGCTTGCTTGCTTATAGTAGAATGTGTCTTCCTTGAAATTTCAATTTGTAGGTCCGTCCTATGCATCTTAATTAAAAAACCTGTCAATTCATCTTTGTAGAAAGAACCATCTGATCTACAAGTGAGAACAGCATAAATCATTTGTTTTCCCAACAATACCTTTAAACTATTTAACAAAGATATAGGGACATATTCAAGTGCTAACCTTCAACCAAAAGAGGGATGTGCTTGATAAAACCAAATGTTCCTTATAATGTGATCACATGCACATCATCTATACCATATTTGGTACGTTGTTTGTTAAGTTGATTAGTAAAAGGTATGTTTAAAAACTTTTGTTATTAAATGTTATTGAAGTTGTGTAGTAAGTAAATATGTTAACAAAAATTTAATGAAATCATTGATATTTTGGAATGAATAAAGCAGCTTTTGACCTTTTGATAAAAGATAATTAAATGTTATTTGGATGTACAAAATGTTTCTTTGTACTTCATGGGTACCTTCATACTACGTAGTACAAAATAGATTAGAATTACATCAATTAATAATATTGCAATTTGAGTTTCTACTTCATCTTGTACTGTATATGTAAATTTAAAGTTTCAACTTCATCTTTCTTAGCTTGCATTGTTAGAACCTCTGTAATTACTAGGGAATGCTTGTTTTGTGTCAGCTTTTGAAGATTCATGAACATGTTTTTAATTGATGGTTTCAGCTAAAGTTTATTTTTCAACTTTAATTATTCCTCGTCCTCAAAACCTATTTGGAACCCATAGATTGACCCACTTGTGCATGCTATCACCATCTAGATTGGCTTAAGTAAGATCCACAATATTTCTATATAATTTTTTTTCTACTTTTTTGTTTCATTAAAAATGATAAATTTCTATATTTATTTAATGTATTGAAATTGGATATAGAAATATTTTAATCTAGACAATTGTTGACTTGTATCTCACCATGGAGCTACTAATTTGATATTGACAAACGTTAATATGGGTCGGATTAATAGAGTAATGCAATGGAAAACAAAGTTTGAATGCATCCTTTCTTTTCAAAAAGAAGTCAACGAGGTAAGATAGAAAATGTAACACAAAAAATATATAAGAAAATATAAGAAAAACTCTAATATTCTTTATTAAAGAAATGCACAAACAAGATATAACAGAGATTATGTTTCCAAGCATTCTCACATTTGAGTAAAATAGGTTGTATCATTTATGTCATGTATCGAGATTGTTTGTATCCTTCTCTTTCATATCAAGTTTGGTCTCTTGATTAGGAATCCAATCTTTAAGAGGGATTTGTGTGAGTCATCATAACCAATGAAAAAGAGTGTTCTCAATAGTTTTGTCACTTTTTTTTTTATACATAGTGCTTCTTGGTGTGTCACATCATGTGCTTTAGAGACTCCATAGATTGTGTCTCCAAGTGGGTAGCCCCCATATGTTATTGTTCTTTGATATTGGAAAAAAATGTTTCATTTCTTCAAACTCATGATCTGAACTGAACGAGTCGCGCATACACCCTAGTACATGTTCCTCGACGCTAGAGAACATCCTTGTGTTCACCATTGATGATCAATGATGTTTAACATGTGTCATCCAAATGCTATCATAACCATTCACAACAACAAGGAATTCATTCCCATGCCCACATTCTTCTTTCTTCTTGTTTCCTCATCTCTAGATGTAGTGCCCAACATTCCATCTTAAATTGTGTTATTTACTTTCGATGTTAGCATATCAAAGAATTTGGCTGGAAAGAATAGATAGAAGTTATATCCCTTGAGTAGATTTTTCCTTTTTCTTATTGTTTTTTTCTATAATCTCCATCCTTTGTCTTCCTTTTTTTATTTACCTTAATAGGCTTTGATTTGCCTTGGCTACCTAGTGTCACAAGTTAGTTTTTGCTTTCATCATCATCATCTGGAATTCTTTCTTTTTTCCCTTGTCATTGTTGTCCCTCCTTGCCAAGATGAACTATTCTCTATCTACAACCGATCTTTAGTACAAGCCTTCATTGGATCCTACATCAATATCTTTGTCAAATATTGAATTTACGTAGTGTGAATTGAAACTTGTTCTTTCAATTGGTATCAAAGAAACCACTTTGCATTATTATCAGCATCAACATTTTTCTACCCGCATTGTTATCTAAATTCAGATCATTGAAATAGTCGCCATCACAATGTTTTGATAACAATTCCTGCATTTGAAAGTGCTGTTCTATTTAGGTTTCTTATAATTCTTTTGCATATCAAAATGTTCACCCATAAAACAAAACGAAAAAAAACAATAAATGTAGGCTCGCTTAATAAAAGAGGGCAAAAAAACTCCCATCTGTTGACTGAATCTTCTTGCACAACTATAGTTTCCCTAAAAATACCTAACATGATAATCTTGTCCATGTTGTTGGATCTGCCATCTCATCACATTTGAGATGACATGTTCAACCACCACTGACACCCTTTGCACCACCTACTCAATTGACTTCAAGTAGGTTGCCTTCGTTGCCTGCTTGCTCATCCTCCCATGATCAACTATTTATTGACATAAAGTCCTCATTTTCCACCACCATGGGTCGCAACCCCGTCTCCAAAGCAGTGTGGCATCGCCTACTGTGCTCTTCTTCTCTAGTTTGGCAGTTTGTTACCTTCTGCTGTTGCCATTGCCTTCTATTCCTCATACCCTGTAGCAGCAAGCTTCTATTTCCTGCCTCCCAAGTTTCATGCTTGTCCAGTCCCCCCAAAACTTGCTGAGTTGTCATCTCCAATATTACACTTCTGTTGTTGTCATAGTTTTGCCCCTCAACATTATTGCTGTCCATCTTAGATCACTCCTCTGCAAGCCACACCATTACTTGTCATGTTGACAAAGGATGAGTGATGTTGTCATTTCTCTTGTCGATGTTAATGTTGCTATTCTTGAACATGTGATTCTACACATCACAGAATTAATAATTATTTACATTCACTAACTCATCTTTAGGGAACCAAAATTATATTAATTTGCCCACATAATAGGAGTTTAAGCATTGACAAATCTTATCGAGAAAGTTATATGCCAACCTTGTCAATTTGGTTTTAATCATTGTATCATTGTTCAAGGGCTTTGCATGCTTCCCAATCTTGCCTCCAGTTTGCAACCTTTCCCAAATTTTCTAGAACCTATTATTATTATTCTATTAACTTACAAACTCATTGTTGGATCATTGGGCCATGATTAAACTTGAGAAAACCTTTGAAGCTTGATGATATTCAAGGAAAGCAAAAACCTCATTATTTTACTCAATTTATCTCAATAAACATGATTTTGTTTTTATTTCTACTCATTTTTGTTTTTTGGTTTCATCATCATGACTATGAATGGAGCTTCATGAACCTCCAAACATGTATAGAATACATTAGAGCAAAGGATAGAAACATTAGAAATCAAGATTATCGAAGTATATCAAAGGCTTATAGAATTTATTTTTGAGTTCAAACAACTTGGCAAAAAAATTGTTAATATAATAAATCAACAATCTTCCTTTAAGGTTATCCATAATGATAATTCCTTGAATGTCAATGTCACTAGTAATGAAACTCTTTTTATGCCACTTGAAGTCATGATATTATTGATTGTCATGATACCATAGGGATGACTATGTTAACAGTTTTTCATGCATTTGAGATCCAACGTATTACTTAAATGAACTTAATTACTCAACAATGACACATATTTATAAAGACCTTAGGTAGGATTAAGACCATAAATTGGATGTTGGAGAAACAATTTAGTTTAGTTGTTTCTTTTATCATGGTGAATTAGATGCTAGCAGTTTTGTAGATTGATTAGCTGATATTAAAGATTTTTTTGATTGGTATAAGATGATTGATAACCTATAAACTTATTTTACAATGTAGAGTGAAATGAGGTGATATAAAAGAGAAATATTAATCCCTTTCATGCATAACAATTACAATTATAGATGCTTAACTTTAAGAATGGAACCTTGGGCTTAAATCACTTATATTGTTTTAAAGAACTACTGAGTGCAACTTGCCTAAGGATGCCATGACAATGGTGATTCATTTTGTGAATGGTTATATGTATGAGATTAGGAAGAAAGTTGATCTTTACTAAGGTTAAGGAAACATTAGAAGAATCCCATCATAAAGCTTTGGATTAAGACGAGATGAAATACCTACATTTGTATGATAGGACGAACCTGTTACTATCATTTGCCTTATAAAATATATTATTGTTAATAGCAAAAATTTTGCTTTCAGGTTAATGAACAAACTTGTTTCAAGTGCAACAAAAATGATTACTTTCAACACTTGCATCCCATTGTTGCTATTACCTTTGAGCATGAAATGTTTGCACTTGTTGATTAGGAGGAGGTTCTTTAGAAGTGGAGGGTAATGACCTATTGAGCATGTTAGGGTAATGTGATGTATTTTGAGTACTTCTAATTTCCTTCAATATGATAGTTGTAGACGTGCTGTGAAATGTTGTGGGAAAAGATGCCTATTATTGTAGTGTTCAAACATGCTTTGATTGAGAAGTTATTTTTACTAAATCTGGTTTGACATGATGCTTATGAATAACACTCATGTCTTTATTACATGAATGCCATCCATTATGGGGAAGAGAACATGTGTTTGATTTCAAAGAGAAATCATTAAAGTAGAAACTTATTATGGCATTTGAGAAGGCAGAATGTAAATATGTAGTGATTTAGGCTTTTTATCTAACACAAGGTTTCATGAACAAAGATATACCATATATCCCACTTATTGTCACTTTGTATCTGAGTTTTTGGATGTAGCTCTAATCGATCTACTTGATACGTTGCCTTCAATGAAAGATGTTTGACTCATTATTAATTTATTCACATGATCATAATTGCACAATTTGCAACGTAAAGATGAATCTTGTGGTGTATGTTAAATTGAAAAGACAAGTAGATAATTTGCTAGAAATGGGATTCAATTGGTGTTTGCCTGTGTTGTGTTGATCTTATGAACTATACAAAAGGATGAAGGGTACACATTGAAGATTAAGCCATTAATTGGAACATGATCAAATATAGGTTTTCTCATACCTGAGGAGAGTGATATTCTTAACTTATGGTTACGTCCTCTTGCTTTTCAAAAATTGACCAAGAAATTGGTTACCGTCATATTAGGATTAAGTCTTATTAGGAATGAAAATGTGCATTTAAGTCCAATAATGAATTGTACAAGTGGCTTGTGGTGACCTTTGGTCATTTGAATGCCCATAGTGTTTTCTTTGACGATGACTTGCTCGTTTGCTTGTTTATGAAAAACCATTTAAAAAACTTTTTCTTGGCCTTTGAAACCCTAAGGGAAAAATATTTGTGGGATTAAGAAATGTTGCTTTTTTAATTGAGGTAATTTTCTTGGAACTCATCATATTTGCTAAATGATTAATAGCAAATCCTTCTAAAATTGGAGCAATTAGGAGGCATCTTGAAATTTTAATCAAATTTTTATGTTAGAAATTTTCATGTACTTGTCAATTTCAATGAAAGATTCATCAAGTGATTTAGTTCTATTATGCTTTCTCTCACTAAATGCATGGAGAATTCACGTGGACTGCAATTGCTATTAAAATCCAAGAAATTTAAGTGGACTATATCTATTATTAAAGCATTCAAGATAATTATGGAGAGATGGCATCTGATACTTGTAAGCTAGGAATTGGAAGAGTTTTAAATAAAAAATGACATACAATTTCATATTTTAGTTATAAAAAAAGCTGTTTTGAAGCCAAACAAAACTATTCTAAATATGATAATTAATTTTGTGTTATCTTTTTAATCAAGAGTTTTCTTTTTGAACCAATCCCTTTAGTATCTTCTATCTTCAAAGAATCTTAATGCTTGACTGGCTAAATGTTGGCATTTATTCAAATGTGTTCTTTTGTTCTTTACTGTTGTGCTGGAACTATAAAAATGCTAGCTGACGAACTACATGACTTGGCTTTTTCAAATGATACGCATTAATATTTGGAGATTTGATTGATTATAGGAGTATATTGCCCCAATTTTAGTCTGATTTTCCATGGTTGTTAAGATTTGCATCTTAACTCGGATATTGATTTTATATACATTTTTTTTATTTCTATTTGCTGTTCTAGCTCTTGCATTCCAAATGTCTCACTATTTGGAAATTACATGCTTGGGGTAAGACCAGACATTTAATTAAGGAAAAGGTTACACTAGTGAAGGATTGGTTCTCTTTGAAAGGTTGCTGCTGGGATAATTTCTGTAAAACTCACCTTTGCTAAATAGTGATATGGATTTTTTGTTAGTAATTACCCAGTGCTCCCATTAGTCGTGATTAGTTCTTGTGGTTGTTGACAAATTCTCTGAGTTATCAATTTCATCCTTTGTTATAAAATATTATTCTCCTCCTTTGATTCCAAGTTATTTTTTTGATGTAAATTGTTTGTTTGTATGGATTTCTTTTCTCAATTGTTTCTGATTGTAATATTCATTATGTTAATTTTGAAAACTTTAGGGAAATTATTTTGCTCAAACCTAGAGTTTTCCTAATCCTTCCACCTGCATATGGATGGAAAATCTAAGATTTTAAGGGAGTCTTCTTGTGTTGTTTGGTAGGATAACCTTTACGAAATTGGAATTTGTTCTTATTTCCGGTCGAATTCTCCTACGAATATTTAGTTAACATGAAATAATTAAAGTCTTTTTGAAGTTGTGAATGTTTTTTCTGCTCATGTTTCTGGTGAGCTTATTCTTCTACCTGTATTCATTTAGCTTAAATACTTCAAATCTTTTGTATTCAGTTAAAATGAAAAAATTAAAGTCTTTTTGAAGTTGTTCATGTTTTTTCTGCTCATGATTCTGTTGACCTTATTCCTCTACCTGTATTCATTTAGTTTAAATAGTTGAAATCTTTTGTTAAACATATACACAATTTTCATGATGAAATTCAGAGAAAGGTGCCCTTTGTAATGATGGTTATAAATCTTTTACTAATACAAAACATCGAGCTCAAGAGTTATCAATAAGGGACATTATACTCTTACTTGCATGTGCCTACAAAATTTCTCACAAAACTCCAAAAAATTCCACTCTTTTGTATCATACCACCTAATAGGAAAGTTGGGTTCTATTGCTTATATGCACTGTTACTTGATGGTTTTGAATATTATCTTAAATTTCAATGTAGCTTATTGAGGCACTGTTGTACTTCCAACGCTTCCTGTAGTTATGTATCTCCCAGCATTTCCTCCACTTAAATCTGTTGAGCAGGCATGGAGGGATTATAGGAGATCATCCACAACACTCATGTGGAACCGGGCGTTTCCTCTTTCACATTCCATTGCCTTCCCAATAGGCTCAACATTTACCATATTTTATCATATTTGTTTTTGATATTTGTTTATTTCATCAAGTGTTGCTACTACATATAGATGCTTGCGTTATCTGAAATATTTTCGTTCTTACTAGAGTATCTTATTGAGGAAATGATCCATATGCTTGTTTCTTATTTAGGATAATTATGTATGCTAACTTGGTGTTTTTATAAGGCCTTATGCTCTATCAATAGGAACCTTTATATGAATTAATGATAAACTATAATTTGAGCAACATTACATCTCAATTTGGATCTTTTGACATTAACCATAATAATGAGGTCACCTTGCAATATAACTGCACAGGAGATATGTTCACTGAAGAGCAAAATGAGTTGGTTGAATCTGCAGCTGAGATGCTGTATGGCCTGATTCATGCTCGCTACATTTTAACTACTAAAGGAATGGCTGCGATGGTGAGGACATCTTTTCCTCTATTATATATGGTTGTCTTTCTTTTAGATGTTCTTACATTTTGTTGTTATCACTAATGATCCTACAGCTAGAAAAGTACAAGAATTATGATTTTGGAAGATGTCCAAGGGTTTATTGCTGTGGTCAGCCATGCCTACCCGTTGGTCAGTCAGACATCTCTAGATCCAGTACAGTTAAAATTTACTGCCCCAAGTGTGAAGACATCTATTACCCAAGATCTAAGTATCAAGGAAGTATCCTTTCTCAGTAGCTGATTGATATGTTTATTAGTCCTTTTAAAAGATGCATTCTTATTTAGTTTTTCCATTAATTGAAGCTTCTGTTGTTTATGTTGATGCTTATCTTTATTTAGAAATTGAGGATAATAGAAATATTTCATCTTATTTATTCATGTTTTTTTTTTCGTGTTTGAAATCTAATTGAGATATAAAATGCAAAGCATCGTGATATAAGATTGGAAAATTTGAAATGTGCCCCTAGATAAATTACTGATTTTCTTATCATGGAAGTTGTCTTTCTTTTTTGCTTTCTCTCTTTTTAGTACCTAAGATGATGTTCATGTTTGATTAAGTCAACTGTACTTAAGAGAGGCACTGTTTTACAGAATGAGTGAGCATTATTATCTTTAGCAGTCTAGGCCTAGATGGTCAAACCTCTTGGTGTCACTTCAGAACTTTGGCAAGCAGGGCTCGCTGTTTAGTGTTGTTTAGGGAAGACAATAGGTCATGAGTGTAGGATTTAATGTGCTTAGCATACTGTAGCCCACGTATGGTAGACATAAAAGCTTAGGATTTGTGGAATATTTTTGGAGTACATATGTTATTGAACTACAAAAGGAGATGCAAGAAGGTTTGCCTAAGTATACATCAAGCAGGAAATATTATACTTCAGCGAATTGCAGGTCGCTTTGTTTAGGCCTAAATTGAAAATTTTCCTTGCAAATAGCTTTTTAACTTAAATTTGAAGTAATTTTAATTAAGGTTTATCTAATAATTAAAATAAAATTGAATGGTACTGCTGCAGTAAACAAATATAACACAAAAAAATTGAAATGGTATAAGTAATGTTAACTTTATATTTGTTACCATAGTTTAAAAATTTGCTAAGCATCTTACACATGCAATTTTATTAGCTTTAAGTAATACTTTTCTACACATATAAGCTTATTTTTGTTATTCTATTTGTTTAATTTTTTTATATTCTATTCTGATATTTATCAAGAAGTTTAAATGTTTCATCATTGCTGCTATATTATTTTTTGTACCGTGTTTTGGGACAGAGTTGTAGTTCGTATGTCTGTAGAAATATGTAGAAAAAGCATTAAAACTTTCATAAAAAAAAATAATAATAATAATACTTGCATAATTATAGATTAGATTTCCTTCAATGATTTTCTTTACCAAAGTCTGAATCTGCACTTTATTGTTCCATGTAATCTATGCTTAGGAATCTTAGTTTAGATGAATATGTTGAATTGAAGATCATCTCCAATTTCAATGAATTAATATATCAAACATATTGCATTTCTTATAATTTCTCAAATAGACTTCACAAGTTTTAAAAATAGTTAATATGAATGTAAGTTTTGAACATATTATACCTCAACATTGTTTTTGCAATGGTAAGATTTTATTTAGGATTCTATTATAATTAATATTTTTTAAATATTTTTTGCTCTTTTATTGTTATTTGTATGAATGATAATGGTTTCTTTTCCTTTCATCTACTAAATGAATGCAATAAAATGTTTATCTATCTTTATTTTCAAGTATTTTTATTTGGTCTCTAGTTTTTGGAGAAAATTTCTTCACTGTGTTTAGATATCGACGGAGCTTATTTTGGCACAACATTCCCCCATCTATTTTTGATGACATATCCTCACCTTAAGCCCCAGAAAGCTTCCCAACGTTACACTCCAAGAGTATTTGGATTCAAAGTTCACAAACCTTGACATTGGAATGAAGGCTCCAGATAATAGTCACGACATATCTTGGAGGTTAACGATGTGCCCACAGAAGAGAATGGGTTCCACTGATTGAAATCTATCGTTTATCTAAAGAGGAAGGGTTTGTGTTGAGCCTATCTGTTTCCTTCATATTGTTTATTGTCATTTTAGCTTTAGTCGAAGTGCATGTGTATCACTTCTACCATCGATTATTAATTTGCATGTGCTAAATTATTTGCTATTATACTTTTATTTTGATGATTTGTTTTATTTTAGATAAAATGAATATTTCGTACTTTATTTATTAAAATTGATGTTAACTTCGTTTATCTGTTGTCATCATCTAGGCATCCAATCCTTGATACATTTAATTCGTATGTGCTTTCTGATGATGCCATAGGTTTTGGTATATGATTTGAAGCCCTTCGAAGATTTTCTGTAAGCATTCGTATAAAATCTAATGTATAGATCAATAGGATATTTAAAATTTTATATTTATATAATTTTTAAATATTATAATATTATGAAAGTAGAACATAATTTAATAATAAAAATTTATCAATTTTAATAACTAAATATCATTAATATCAAATTTAAATAAAAAAAGAAATATTATATAGATTACAATTTCACATCATGCAAAGTACTTTGAAATGATTAAGTTCCAATGAATTAATGGGATAATTAAAATTTCATAGCTATATAAATTTTAAATATGAAGTAGAACATAATTTAATAATAAAAAATAAAATAATTCTCAAATAATTTGAAAAGTTGTTTTCTTACAATAAAAATTTTTGGATTAATAATTTAATTTTATAATAAAAGATTACTTGTTTAATATAAAAATATATATTATTTTACTTATAATAATAAGGTAAAACAAATCTTAATATAATAAACGATCTTTTTTAATAAAATAAATCTTGATATGATATAATATAAAATATTTGCATTAATTAAATAAATAGTTAAGATGGATAATCAAACCGTTGGAATAAAAAAACTATTAAAAAAAAGAACAAAAACAGAAGCCAGCGTTGTTAAATTAAAAATTGAAACATTGGAAAAAAAAAATTTCCAAATTTCCGTCATGCGCCGGCCGATGCTTGAGATCCTAATCCTTCCCTCCTTCCCTCTCTCCTGGTTTTCTAAATGAAATCCCCGAGGGTTTCGAAGGACCGAAGCGGCTCTGGTGAAACGGACGGCACGCGGAAGAAACGTCGGCGAGAAGATGCCATTTCTCCGTATTGCCGAGGAGCTTACTGTGTAGCCCGCGTCCTTGAGCGGAAGAAATCAAAAGGCGTTTCCCTCTTTAATTCTTTTCCGTCTGCTGGATCAATCTCGATTGGACTTTTAAGGTATGATGTTCTGGTCTCAATTTTATGCAAAGATTACATTCTAATTATCTTGTTTCAACCTTTCGTGGCTTTCTATTATTTTTATTTTAAGTTTCGTTAATTTA
This sequence comes from Vanilla planifolia, assembly GCA_023846275.1. NCBI lineage: Eukaryota > Viridiplantae > Streptophyta > Magnoliopsida > Asparagales > Orchidaceae > Vanilla > Vanilla planifolia. The sequence goes on from CM043865.1 coordinate 20,622,018, forward strand.
ATTTATTTTCTTGTTGTGAATGGTATAATGTTTATTTCAATACTTAAATTTATTTAAAGAGTGTTATGTTAATGTTATAGTCATATAGTTTGAAGGTAAGACATCATAATACATAACCATTGTATTGTCACAAATAATCATATACAAGCTGTAGTCATTTTCACAAATTAAAAAATTTAATGTTATTTGGCTTAAATTTGAGTCAATCTCATATAGTTTTACTTTTGTTATCCAAATTGATCATAAATTTTTCAGAACATAATCAACAATGATAACATCATATACAATGAAAACTAGGCTAAATATCAATTATAATTGTATTTTATCTCATTATTTTTATGTCTAAATATTTGCAGTGAGACAAAATCATGTTAAAATTGAACATCTAAAATAAGAATTATGCATTATTCATCGTTGACTTACCCAATGTTTAATCAAGCCACTAAATTACTTTATGATCGATTGAACCCACGATTGTAATTTCTTTTTTAAATAAATAATTAAAAAAAATTCAAATTATGTATTAGAGGTAAGAAACCAAAATCCTTGATGATAATGCTAAGCTATATAAATTAGTAATACCCGTTTACGTTAATTATAATTTGGCTTTATTTAGTTGGCATACTCATAAGATTGTGGTGTTGTTGATTTAATTTTATAAAAGAGTTCTTTTTAGAGATTTGTGACTACTTATTATAATTTTATATAAAGGTAGGCATATTTGTGTGGCTAAAGCGTGATTGTGTGTATAGGGCTTGGCTTAATTTTTCATTTTTGAGATTGATGTAAGTATAATCAAAATAGTTATGATATAATAACATGTATTGACATAGTTTGTTATGATAGAAACTAATATAGAGATTAAGAATAAAAAGTAGTATTTTGTTGTATGTAGAGATATTATGATTAAAGCACATGAATATTGGCGCTAGGTTAGCAATTGAGTGTGAGGATAGATGTATGATTTAGGCAATAAAAGTTCGTTAGTAATATAAGTATTAACATGATTTATAGATTTAAGATATTAAATAGAAATTTATTTTAATAAGGATAATTTTATTACAACTAAGAAATGAAATCAATTTTTTATTTGAAAGAAAATGTTTGGTTAATTTACAAGTTGAATTTAACCAAGAAAAATACAGATAAATAGATAAATATGGCCCTTGAGTAAGGATGATGAATAAGAATCAAGAAATATTTTTTATTAATAACATAAGTAATGGTTTGAGGAGTATTGGGATCCAATGAAGTGTTAAAGTTCATTTTTTTAATCTTTTTCAGTAAATTAGATTCAATGACAAAGAAAGTTTTATATTTCATTGTATGAGAGTCTTCATGAGATGTGAATTTTAAGGATAGATCATTAAGAGCTATTTGATTGTCAGATGTCTTTCATAGATCAACCTCTTCTTTTTTTGTAATTAGAATCAATTTCCTGCTTGCTCAAGGATAGCCTTCAGTTTTTATCAATGAAGGCTCATGATAATAGTCATGACATATCTTGGAGGTTGATGGTGTGTCTACAAAAGAGAATGGGTTCCACTTATTGGAATCTATTGTTTATCTACCTTGAGTGAAGATGAAGAGTTTGCATTGAGCCTATCTATCTCCTTCATGTCATTTATTTTCATTTTAGCTTTAATCGAAGTGCATGTGTATCACTTCTACCATCAATTATTAATTTGCATATGTTAAATCATTTGTTCTTACATATACAATATATTTGTTTGTTTTATAATATATTATTTGTCTTTTTTATTATAAAGAAAACATATCTTTAATTTTGTAGATATATTTTATTTTAGAAAAACTATAATCAATGAGATTTTTTTTTTATTGTTGTCTAAATTAATAATCTAAAGTTTTCCTTAACTTTTGTTAAGTACATAACACAATATCATTTGTTTTTAATATGATAAGAATAATTATATTAAAAAATAAATAAGATAATTAAAAGAAGCATAAAATTCAATTAAAATTTATTAAAACTAATTTCAAGATATTTTTTGTCATTAGCTATCAATAGACTTAAATAGTTATAATTAAAAACATTTTTTTAATATTTAGAAAAATAGTAGATGCACAGATGTAATATTTTTTAATATTATTAAAAACATAGTTATTTGTATTGAAAGAAAAAGTATAAATAATTTTGCTTTTTGTCTAAAAAATTTATCAATTCAATAACTAAATATCATAACTATCATATTTAAATAAAAAAATTATTATATAGATTATAATTTCACATCATACAAAATACTTTGAAAAAATTAAGATCTAAAGAATTAATGGGATGTTTAAAATTTCATAACTATATAAATTTTAAATATTATAATGTTGTTGAAATAGAACATAATTTAATATTAAAAAATTTAAAAAATTCTCAAACAATTTGAAAGAATGTTTTTTGGATATGAAGTAAAGTCAAAATTTTTGGGTTAATATTTTTATTTTATAATAAAAAATTACTCATTTAATACAAAAATTCATAATATTTACCTATAAATAATAAGGTAGAATAAACCTTGATATAATAAACGGTCAAAAATAAATCTTCATATAATATAATAGTAAAATATTTATATTAATTAAATTAAAATTAAAAGTTAAGACGGATAATCAAACCGTTGGAATAAAAAAATATTAAAAAATCAAATCATTGGACATATAAGGACGTTAGCATTGCTAAATTAAAAATTAAAACGTTAGACAAAAAAAATTTCCAAATTTCCGACATGCGGCGATGCCTGAGATCCTAACCCTTCCCTTCAGGTTTTCTAAATGAACTCCCCGAGCGTTGCGAAGGACCGAAGCGGCTCTCGTGAAACGAACGGCACACGGAAGAAACGTCGGCGAGAAGAAGCCATCGGTACTAGTTTCTCCGTATTGCCGAGGAGCTTACCGGGTAGCCTGCGTCCTTGAGCGGAAGAAATCAAAAGGCGTTTCCCTCTTTAATTCTTTTCCGTCTGCTGAACCAATCTCGATTGGACTTTAAGGTACGATATCCTGATCTCAATTTTACGCAAGGATTATAACATGAATCAATCTTATCTTGCTAGTTACATATTGTCCCAACTCTTTTGTGAGTTCAGCATTACTTGTCTTTCTTCTCTCATTCTGATTACCTTCTTTTCAGACTTTTGTGGCTTTCTATTATTTTTATTCTAAATTTAGTTAATTGAATTTTTTTTCTTGTTGTGAATGGTACAATGTTTATTTCAATACCTGAATTTATTTAAAGAGTGTTATGTTAATGCCATACTCATATGGTTTGAAGGTAAGACATCATAATACATAACCATTGTATTGTCACAATTAATCATATACAAGTTGTAGTCATTTTAATTTTTATTCCTCTAGGCATTCACAAATTAAAAAATTTAATATTACTTGGTTTAAATTTGAGTCAATCTCATATAGTTCAACTTTTGTTATTCAAATTGATCATAAATTTTCAAGATCATAATCAACAATGATAACATCATATACAATAAAAACTAGGCTAAATATCAATTATAATTGTATTTTATCTCATTATTCTTATGTCTAAGTATTTGCAATGAGACAAAATCATGTTAAAAATGAACATCTAAAATAAAAATTATACATTGTTCATCATTGACTTACCCAATGTTTAATCAAGTCACTAAATTACTTTATGATCGATTGAACTCACGATTTTAATTTCTTTTTTAAATAAATAATAAAAAAAATTCAAATTATGTATTAGAAATAAGGAACCCATATCCTTGATAATAATGCTCAAATATATAAATTAGTAATACCCATTTACGTTAATTATAAATTAGATTCATTTAGTTGGCATACTCATAAGATTGTGCTGTTGTTGATCTAATTATTAGGAAAGGGTTCTTTTTAGAGATTTGTGACTACTTATTATAGTTGTATATAAAAGTAGGCATATCTGTGTGGCTTAAGCATTATTGTGTGTATAGGGCTTGGCTCTCCTTTTCTTCCTCCCCCTCCCTCTCTTCCTCCTCCCTCCTCCCTCCTCCTCCTCCTACCTCCTCCTCCCTCCTCCTCTTCCTTTCTCCCTCCTCTTCCCCTTCTTACTCCTCTACCTCCTTCTCCTCCTACTCCTCCTCCTCCTCTCTCTCCTCCTCCTCCCTCTCTTCCCTCTCCTCCTCCTCCTCCTTCCTCACTCCTTCTCACTCCTCTCTTCCCTCTCCTCCTCCTCCTCCTTCCTCACTCCTTCTCACTCCTCCTCCTCCTCTTCCCTCTCCTCCTCCTCCTCCTCCTCCTTCCTCCCTCTCCTCCTCTTAATTCTTCTCTTCCTCCTTCACCTCCTCTTTCCTCCCTCCTCCTCCTCTTACCTCCCTCTTCCTCCTTCCTCCCTCCTCTTCCTTCATCCTCTCTCCTCCTCTTCCTCCTCCTCCTTCCTCCATCCTCCTCCTCCTCCCCCTCCTCCTTCCTCCCTCCTCCTCCTCCTCCTCCTCCCTTTCCTTCTCCTCCTCCTCCTCCTTCCTCTCTTCTTTTCCTTCCTCCTCCTTATCCTCCTTTTTCCCTTCTCCTCCTTCTCCTCCTCCTCCTCCTCTTTCTCCTTCTTCCTCTCTCCTCCTTCTCCTCCTCCCCCTCCTCTTCCTCCTTCCTCTCTCCTCCTCCTCCTCCTCCCTCTTCACCTCCTTCTCCTCCTCCCCCTCTTACTCCTTCCTCCCTCCTCTTCCTTCTCCCTCTCCTCCTCCTTCTTCCTCCTTTATCTGTCTTCTCCATCCTCCCAACTTCTCCATCTTCCCTCTCCTCCTCCACCACCTCCTCCTTCTCCTCCTTCGTCCCTCCTCTTTCTCCTCTTCCCTATCCTCCTTCTCCTCTTATTCATCCATCTTCCTCCCTTATCCTCCTCCTCCTCTTCCTCCTCTTTCCTTCCTCCTCCTTCCTCTTGTCTCTTCCTTCTCCTCCTGCTCCTCTCTCCTCCATTTTCCTTCTACTTTCTCCCTCCTCCTTCCTCCCTCTCCTACTCCACCTACTCTTCCTCCTCCTCCTCCTCTAGGGCTAGATCTAGGGGTAGAGCTAGGGATAGATCTAGAGCTAGGGCTACGACTAGGGCTAGGGCTAGAGATAGGGCTAGGGCTATATCTAGGGATAGATCTAGGGCTTGGGCTAAAGCTAAGGCTAGGGTTAGGGCTAGAGCTAGGGCTAGATCTAAGGCTAGAGTTAGATCTAGAGCTAGGGTTAGATCTAGGGCTATGGCTAGAGCAAGATCTAAGGCTAGTTTTAGGGCTAGGGCTAGGGTTAGAAAGGGCTGGATCTAGGGCTAGATCTAATATTAGGGCTAAGGCTAGGGCTTCAGCTAAGGCTAAGGTTAGGGCTAGGGTTAGGGCTAAGGCTATGACTAGGGTTAGGATCTAGGACTAATGCTAAGGCTAGGGCACGGGATAGTGTTAGGGTTAGGATCTAGGGCTAAGGCTAGGGTTAGGGCTCGGGCAAGGGCTAAGGCTAATGTTAGGATCTAGGGATAGGGCTAGGGCTAGGAACATAAGTTAGGGTTAGGGCTAGGGCTAGGGATATGTTTAGGGCTATGGTTAGGGTTATGGCTAAGGTTAGGGCTAGATTTAGGGTTGGGGCTAGGGCCAGGGCTAGGGTTTATGCCAGGGCTAGGATTAGGGCTAGCGTTAAGGCTAGGGCTAAGGCTAGGATTTAGGGCTAAAGCTAGGGTTAGGGTTAGGGATAGGGTTAGGGCTAAGATCTAAGGTTATGGCTAGGGCTAGGGCTAGGGTTATGACTAGAGCTTGGGCTAAATCAAGGGCTAAGGCTAAATCTAGGGCTAGATTTAGGGTCAGGGCTAGATCTAGGGCTTGGGCTAAGGCTAAGGCTAAGGCTAGGTCTAAGACTATGGCTAGGGCTAGGTCTAGAGCTAGATCTAGAGACAAGGCTAGGGCTAGATCTAGGGCTAGGGCTAGGGCTAAAGCTAGGGTTAGGACTAGGGCTTGATCTAAAGTTAGGGATAGAGTTAGGGCTAGGGTTGGGTTTAGAGTTAGGGCTAGATTTAGGGCTAGGATCTAGGGCTAACGCTAGAGCTAGAGCTAGGGTTAAGGCTAGGGTTAGGGGCTAGGGCTAGGGCTAGGGCTATGGCTAGATCTAGGGCTTGCGCTAGGGCTAAGGCTAGGGCTAGGGTTAGGACTAGGGCTTGGGTTAGGGCTAAGGCTAGATCTAGGGCTAGGGCTAGGATCTAGGGATCAGGCTAGGGCTAGGCCTAAGGATAGGCTTAGGGTTAGGATTTAGGGCTAGAGTTAGCGCTAGGGTTATGTCTAGAGCTAAAGTTATATCTAGGGCTAAGGCTATATCTAAGGCTAGATTTAGGGCTAGGTCGAGGGTTAGGGTCTATGGCTAGATCTAGGGCTAGATTTAGGGCTTGGGCAAGGGCGAAGGATAGGGTTAGTGTTAGGGTTAGGGTTAGGGTTAGGACTAGGGCTTGGGCTAGGGCTAAGGCTATGGGCTAAATCTAGAGCTAGGGCTAGGGCTAATGCTAGGGTTAGGGCTAGGGCTATGGTTAGGGCTAGTGTTAGGGTTAGGGCTAGGGCTAGGGCTAGGGATAGGGATAGGGTTATGATCTAGAGTTAAGGCTAAGGCTAGGGCTACGACTAGGGATAATGTTAGGGTTAGGATCTAGGGCTAGTGCTAGGATTAGGGCTAGGGCTAGGGCTAAGGCTAGATCTAGGGCTAGATTTAGGGCTAGGGCGAGGGTTAAGGCTAGATCTAGGGCTTGATCTGGGGCTAAGGCTAGATCGAGGACGAGATTTAGGGCTAGGGCGAGGGTTAAGGATAGATCTAGGGCTTTAGCTAGGACTAGCGTTAGGGCTATGGCTAAGACTAGGGCTTGGGCTAGGGCTAGGGCTAGATCTAGAGCAAGGGCTAGGGCTAGGGCTAGGGCTAGCGTTAGGGCTAGGGCTAGAGTTAGGGCTAAGTTAATGTTATGGCTAGGGTTAGGGCTAGGATCTAGGGCTAGGGCTAAGGCTAGGGTTATGGCTTGAGCTAGGGCTAAGACTAAATCTAAGGCTAGATTTAGGGTTAGGGTGAGGGTTAGAGCTAGATCTAGGGCTAAGGCGAGATCTAGGACTAGATTTAGGGCTAAGGCGAGGGTTAGGGCTAGATCTAGGGCTAAGGCTAGCGCTAGGGTTAGGGCTAGGACTAGGACTGGAGCTAGGGCTAGGGCTAGGGCTAGGGCTATGGCTAGGGCTCGGGCTAGGGCTAAGGCTAAATCTAGGATTACGGCTAGGGCCAGGGCTAGGGCTAGCGTTAGGGCTAAGGCTAGGGTTATGATCTAGGTCTAAGACTAGGGCTAGGGATAGGGTTAGGGCTAGGATCTAGGGCTAAGGCTAGGGCTAGGATCTAGGGCTAAGACTAGGGCTAGGTTTATGGCTAGAGTTAGGGCTAGATCTTGAGCTAAGGCTAGATACAAGGGCTAGATTTAGGGCTAAGGCAAGGGTTAAGGCTAGATCTAGGGCTAGATTTAGAGTTAGGGCGTGGGTTAGGGCTAGATCTAGGGTTAGATCTAGGGCTAAGGCTAGGGCTAGTGCTAGCGCTAGGGCTAGGACTAGGGCTTAGGCTAAGGTTAGAGCTAGATCTAGGGCTACGGCTAGGGTTAGTGCAAGGGCTAGGGCTAGGGTTAGGATCTAGGGTTAAGGCTAGGGCTAGGGCTAGGGTTAGGGCTAAAATCTAGGCCTAGGGCTAAGACTTGGGCTAGGGCTAAGGTTAGGGCTAGGGCTAGGGCTAGGGTTAGGGCTAGGGCTTGGGCTAGAATCTAGGGCTAGGGCTAGGATCTAAGGCTAAGGTTAGGATCTAAGGCTAGGGTTATGGCTAGGGCTAGGGATAAGGTTATGACTAGGATCTAAGGCTAGGGTTATGGCTAGGGCTAGGATTATGGTTAGAGCTAGTGCTAGATCTAGGGTTAAAGCTAGATCTAGAGCTAGATTTAGGTCTAGAGCAAGGGTTAGGGCTAGATCAAGGGCTAAAGCTAGATCTAGGGCAAGATTTAGGGCGAGGGCGAGGGTTAGGGCTAGATTTAGGGCTTGGGCTAGGGCTAAGGCTAGGGTTAGGGCAAGGACTAGGGCCTGGGCTAAGGCTAGGGCCAGATCTAGCGTTAGGGCTAGGGTTAGGGTTAGTGCTAGGACTAGGGATAAGGCTAGGGCTAGGATCTAGGGCTAAGGCTAGGGCTAGGGCTTGGGATAGGGTTAGTTCTAGGATCTAGGGCTAGGGCTAGGGCTTGTGTTATGGTTAGAGCTAGGGCTATATTTAGGGCTAAGACGAGATCTAGGACAAGATTTAGGGCTAGGGCGAGGTTTATGGCTAGATCTAGGGCTAAGGCTAGATCTAGGGCTAGGGCGAGTGTTAGGGCTAGATCTAGTGCTTGGGTTAGGGCTAAGGCTAGGGCAAGCACTAAGGCTAGGGCGAAGACTAGGGCTTGGGCTGGGGCTAGGGCTAGTGCTAGATTTAGGCCTAGGGCTAGGGCTAGGGCAACGGGTAGGGTTAGGGCTAGGGCTAGCATTAGGGATAAGGATAGGGCTAAGGCTAGGATCTAGGGTTAAGGCTAGGGCTAGCGCTAAGGATAGGGTTAGGGCTAGGATCTAGGACAAGAGCTAGGGCTAGTGCTAGTATTATGGCTAGAGATAGGGCTAAGGCTAGATCAAGGGCTTGGGCGAGGGTTAGTGCTAGATCTAGGACTAAGGCTAGATCTAGGGCTAGATTTAAGACTAGGGCGAGGGTTAGGGCTAGATCTAAGGTTTGGGCTATGGCTAAGGCTAGGGCTAGGGCTAAGATTAGGGCTTGGGCTAGGGCTAGATCTAGGACTCGGGCTAGGGTTAGGCTTGGGGCTAGGGCTAAGGATAGCATTTTTTTGTTAGGGCTAAGACTAGGATCTAGGTCTAAGGTTAGGGCTAAAGCTAGGAATAGGGTTAGGGCTAGGATCTAAGGCTAAGGTTAGGGCTGGGTTTATGGTTAGAGTTAGGGCTAGACCTTGGGCTATGACTAGATCCAGGGTTAGATTTAGGGCTAGATTTAGGGCTAAGGTGAAGGTTAGGGCTAGATCTACGACTAAGGCTAGATATATGGCTAGGGCGAGGGTTAGGCCTCGATCTAGGGCTAGATCTAGGGCTAAGGCTAGGGCTAGTCCTAGGGCTTGGGCTAGGGCTAGGGCTAGGGTTAAAGCTAGGGCTTGGGCTAGGGTTAGCGTTAGGGCTAGGGCTAGGATCTAGGGCTAAGGCTAGGGGTAGGGCTAGGGTTAGGGTTAGGATCTAAGCCTAAGGCTAGGGCTAGGGCTAGGGCTAGGGTTAGGGCTATGGCTAGGGCTAGGGTTAGGACTATGGTTAGTGCTAGGGTTAGGACTAGGGTTAGTGCTAGGGCTAGCGTTAAGGCTAAGGCTAGGATCTAGGACTAAGGCTAAGGCTAGGGCTAGGGTTAGGGATAGGTTAGGGCTAGGATCTAGGGTTAGGGCTAGGGCTAGGATTAGGATTATGGCTAAATCTATGGTTAAGGCAAGATCCAGGGCTAGATTTAGGGCGAGGGTTAGGGCTAGATCTAAGGCTTGAGCTAAATCTAGGGCAAGATTTAGGGCAAGGGCGAGAGTTAGGGCTAGATCTAAGGCTTGGGCTTGGTTTAGGGCTAGGGTTAAGGCTTGGGTTAGGGTTAGGGCTAGGGCAGGGACTAGGGCTAGGGCCAGATCTAGGGCTAGGGCTAGGGCTAAGGCTAGGGTTAGGGCTATGGTTAGGGCTAGGGATAGGGCTAAGGCTAGGATTTAGGGCTAAGGCTAGGGCTAGGGCTAGGGCTAGGATCTAGGGCTAGGGCTTGGGTTATGTGTAGAGCTAGGGTTAGATTTTGGGCTAAGGCGAGATCTAGGGCTAGGGCGAGGGTTAGGGCTAGATCTAGGGCTTGATTTAGGGCTAGGACGAGTGTTAGGGCTAGATCTAGTGCTTGGGCTAGGGCTAAGGCTAGGGCTAGCACTAGGACTAGGGCTTGGGCTAGGGCTAGAGCTAGATCTATGGTTAAGGCTAGGGCTAGGGATATGACTAGGGTTAAGGCTAGGGCTAGGGTTAGGGATAGGGTTAAGGTTAGGATCTAGGGCTAGGGCTAGGGCTAGGGTTAGCGTTATGGCTAGAGATAGGGCTAAGGCTAGATCTAGGGCTAGGGCGAGGGTTCGGGCTAGATCTTGGACTAAGGCTAGATCTAGGGCTAGATTTAAGACTAGGGAGAGGGTTTGGGCTATGGCTAAGGCTTGGGCTAGGGTTAGGGCTAGGGCTAGGGCTAGGACTAGGGCTTGGGCTAGGGCTAGGGCTAGATCAAGGACTAGGGTTAGGGCGAGGATCTAGGTCTAAGGCTAGGGCTAGGGTTAGGGATAGGGTTAGGGCTAGGATCTAGGGCTAAGGCTAGGTTTGTGGCTAGAGTTAGGGCTAGATCTTGGGCTAAGGCTAGACCGAGGGCTAGATTTAGGGCAAGGGTTAGGGGTAGATCTAGGGCTAGATGTAGGGCTAGGGCGAGGGTTAGGGCTAGATGTGGGATTAGATCTAGGGCTGAGGGTAGGACTAGCGCTTGGGCTAGGGCTTGGACTAGGTCTTGGGTTAGGGCTAGAGCTAGATCAAGGGCTAAGGCTAGGGCTAGGGCCAGGGCTAGGGTTAGAGTTAGGGCTAGGGCCAGGATTAATATTAGGGCTTGGGCTAAAATCTAGGGCTAAGGCTAGGGCTAGAGCTAGGGCTTGGGTTAGGGCTAGGATCTTGGCTTAGTGCTAGGGCTTGGGCTAGGCTATGGCTACATCTAGGGCTAGGGCTAGGGCTAGGGTTAGGGCTAGTGTCAGGGCTAGGGTTAGGATGTAGGGCTAAGATGTAGGGCTAGGGTTAGGGCTAGGGGTAGGGCTAGGGCTAGGGCTAGTGCTAGGGCTAGGGCTAGGGCTAGCGTTAGGGCTAGGGCTAGGGCTAGGGCTAGGGCTAGGATTTAGGGCTAGGGATTGGATTAGGGTTAGGATCATGGGCTAGGGCTAGGGCTAGATTTAGGGCTAGGGCGAGGGTTAGGGCTAGATCTTGGGCTAAGGCTAGATCTAGGGCAAGATTTAGGTCTAGGGCGAGGGTTAGGGCTAGATCTAGGGCTTGGGCTAGGGCTAAGGCTAGGGTTAGGGCTAGGACTAGGGCCTAGGTTAGGGCTAGGGCCAAATCTAAGGCTAGGGCTAGGGTTAGAGCTAGGGGTAGGGTTAGGGCTAGGAATAGAGCTAAGATGTAAGGCTAAGGCTATGGCTAGGGATAGGGTTAGGGCTAGGATCTAGGGCTAGGGCTAGGGCACTGGCTTGGGTTATGGTTAGAGCTAGAGTTAGATTTAGGGCTAAGACGAGATTTAGGGCTAGGGCGAGTGTTAGGGCTAGATCTAGTGCTTGGGCTTGGGCTAGGGCTAAGGCTAGGGTTAGCACTAGGGCTAAGGTTAATACTATGGCTTGAGTTAGGGCTAGGGCTAGATCTAGGCCTAGGTTTAGGGCTAGGGCAATGACTTGGGTTAGGGCTAGGGCTAGCATTAAGGCTAAGGATATGGATAGGGTTAGGGCTAGGATCTAAGGTTAAGGCTAGGGCTAGGGCTAGGGATAAGGTTAGGCCTAGGATATATGGCAAGGGCTACGGCGAGGGTTAGGGCTAGATCTAGGAGTAATGCTAGATCTAGGGCTAGATTTAGGACTAGGGCGAGGGTTAGGGCTAGATCTAGGATTATGGCTAGATTTAGGACTAGATTTAGGATTAGGATGAGGGTTAGGGCTAGATCTTGGGTTTAGGCAAAGGCTAAGGCTAGGGCTAGCGTTAGGACTAGAGCTAGGTTTAGGGCTAGTCTAGGGCTATGGCTAGGGCTATGGCTAGGGCTAGGGCTAGGGTTAGGGCTAGTGTCAGGGTTAGGGCTAGGGCTAGGATCTAGGGGTAAGGCTTGGTCTAGGACTAGGGTTATGGCTAGAGCTAGGGATAGATCTAGGGCTAAGGCTAGATCTAAGGCTAGATTTAGGGCTAAGGCGAGGGTTAGAGCTAGATCTATGGCTAGATTTAGGGCTTGGGTGAGGGTTAGGGCTAGATTTAGGGCTATGACTAAGACTAGGGCTAGGATTAGGGCTAGGGCTAGCGTTAGGGCTAGGGCTAAGGATAGGACTAGGGTTAGGGATAAGATTAGGGCTAGGATCTAGGGATAGGGCTAGGGTTATGGTTATGGCTCGAGTCAGGGTTAGATCAAGGGCTAGATTTAAGGCTAGGGCGAGGGTTAGGGCTAGATCTTGGGCCAAGGCTAGATCTAGGGCATGATTTAGAGCTTAGGGTGAGGGTTAGGATTAGATCTAGGGCTTGGGCTAAGGCTAAGGCTAGGGTTAGGGCTAAGGCTTGGGTTAGGACTAGGGCTTAGGTTAGGGCTAGGGCCAGATCTAGGGCTAGGGCTAGGGCTAGGGTTAGGGTTAGGGCTAGGGCTAGGGTTAGGGCTCGATCTAGGACTAAGGCTAGATTTAGGGCTAGATTTAGGACTAGGGCGAGGGTTAGGGTTAGATCTTGGGTTTAGGCTAAGGCTAAGGCTAGGGCTAGTGCTAGGATTAGAGCTAGGTCTAGGGCTAGTTCTAGGGCTAGGGCTTGGGCTAGGGTTAGGGTTAGTTCTAGGGCTAGGGCTAGGGTTAGGATCTAGGGTAAGGCTCGGGCTAGGACTAGGGTTATGGCTAGAGCTAAGGATAGATCTAGGGCTAAGGCTAGATTTAGGGCTAGGGCGAGGATTAGAGCTAGATCTAGGGTTAGATTTAGGGCTTGGGCGAGGGTTAGGGCTAGATTTAGGGCTACGGCTACGATTAGGGCTAGGGTTAGGGTTAGGGCTAGGGCTAGCGTTAAGGCTAGGGTTAGGATCTAAGGCTAGGATCTAGGGCTAAGGATAGGGTTAAGGCTAGGGCTAGGGATAAGATTAGGGCTAGGATCTAAGACCAGGGCTAGGGCTAGGGTTATGGTTATGGCTAGAGCTAGGGTTAGATCTAGGGCTAAAGCTAGATCAAGGGCTAGATTTAAGGCTAGGGAGAGGGTTAGGGCTAGATCTAGGGCTAAGGCTAGATCTAGTGCATGATTTAGGGCTAGGGCGAGGGTTAGGGCTAGATCTAGGGCTTGGGCTAGGGCTAAGGCTAGGGTTAGGGCTAGGGCTAGTACTAGGGCTTGGGCTAGGGCTAGGGCCAGATGTAGGGCTAGGGTTAGGGTTAGGGCTAAGGCTAGGGTTAGGGCTAGATCTAGGACTAAGGCTAGATTTAGTGCTAGATTTAGAACTAGGGCGAGGGTTAGGGCTAAGGCTAAGGCTAGGCTAGCTGCTATCGCTAGGACTAGGGCTAGTTCTAGGGCTAAGGCTTGGGCTAGGGCTAGGGCTAGGGTTAGGGCTAGTGCTATGCCTAGGGCTAAGATCTAGGGGTAAGGCTCGGGCTAGGACTAGGGTTATGGCTAGAGCTAGGGATAGATCTAGGGCTAATGCTAGATCTAAGGCTAGATTTAGGGCTAGGGCGAGAGTTAGAGCTAGATCTAAGGCTAGATTTAGGGCTTGGGTGAGGGTTAGGGCTAGATTTAGGTCTACGGCTAAAGCTAGGGCTAGGGCTAGGGTTAGGGTTAAGGCTAGGGCTAGCATTAGGGCTAGGGCTAGGACCTAAGGTTAAGGATAGGGTTAGGGCTAAGGATAAGATTAGGGCTAGGATCTAGGGCTAGGGCTAGGGCTAGGGTTAGGGTTATGGCTAGAGCTAGGGTTAGATCTAGGGCTAAGGCTAGATCAAGGGCTAGATTTAAGGCTAGGGCGAGGGTTAGGGCTAGATCTAGGGCTAAGTCTAGATCTAGGGCATGATTTAGGGCTAGGTCGAGGGTTATGGCTAGATCTAGGGTATGATTTAGGGCTAGGGCGAGGGTTAGGGCTATATCTAGGGCTAGGGCTAAGGCTAGGGTTAGGGCTAGTGCTAGTGCTAGGGCTAGGGTTAGGATTAGGGCCAGATCTAGGACTAGGGCTAGGGCTAGGGTTAGGGTTTGGGCTAGGGTTAGGGCTAAATCTAGGACTAAGGCTAGATTTAGGGCTAGATTTAGGACTAAGGTGAGGGTTAGGGCTAGATCTTGGGTTTGGGCTAAGGCTAAGGCTAGGGTTAGCGCTAGGACTAGAGTTAGGTCTAGGGCTAGTTCTAGGGCTTAGGCTTAGGCTAGGGCTAGGGCTAGGGTTAGGGCTAGGGCTAGGATCTATGGGTAAGGCTCGGGCTAGGACTAGGGTTATGGCTAGAGCTTGGGATAGATCTAGGGCTAGGGTTAGATTTAGGGTTAGGGCGAGGGTTAGAGCTAGATCTATGACTAGATTTAGGGCTTGGGTGAGGTTAGGGTTAGATTTAGGGCTACGGCTAGGGCTTGGGCTAAGGTTACGGTTAGGGCTAGGGCTAGCATTAAGGCTAGGGCTAGGATCTATGGCTAAGGATAAGGCCAGGGCTAGGGTTAGGGATAATATTAGGGCTAGGGCTAGGGTTAGGGTTATGGCTAGAGCTAGGGTTAGATTTCGGGCTAAAGCTAGATCAAGGGCTAGATTTAAGGCTAGGGCGAGGGTTAGGGCTAGATTTAGGGCTAAAGCTAGATCTAGGGCATGATTTAGGTCTAGGGCGAGGGTTAGTGCTAGATCTAAGGCTTGGGCTAAGGCTAAGACTAGGGTTATGGCTAGGGCTAGAACTAGGGTTAAGGTTAGGGCTAGGATTATGGTGAGATCTAGGGTTAAGGCTAGATCTAAGGTTTGATTTAGGACTAGGGCAAGTGTTAGGGTTAGATCTAGGGCTAGATTTAGGGCTAGGTCGAGGGTTAGGGCTAGATCTAGGGCTAGGGTTAGGACTAAGGCAGGGGCTAGCATTAGGGCTAGGACTAGAGCTAGGTTAGGGTTAGGGCTAAGATCTAGGCCTAAGGCTAGAGCGAAGGCTAGGGCTAGATCTTGGGCTAAGATTGTGGTATGGTAGGATAGGGTAGGGTAAGGTAGGATATATTAGGGTAGGATAGAGCTAAGTTAGGCTAAGCTAGGCTGGGTTAGAGTATAGTAGTGTAGAGTAGAATAGAGTAGAGTTGAGTAGAGTAAAGCTAGGTTAGGTTTGGCTAGGCTAGGCTAGAGTAGAGTATAATAAAATAGAGTAAAGTATAGTAGAGTAAAGTAGAGTAGAGTAGAGTAGTGTAAAGTAGAGTAGAGTAGAAAAGAGTTGAGTAGAATAGAATAGAGTGGAGTAGAGTAGAGTTGAGTAGAGTTGAGTAGAGTAGTGTAGAGTAGAGAAGATCAGAGTAGAGTTGAGAAAAGTATAACAGAGCACAGCAAAACAGAGTAGAGAAAAATAGAGTAGAGCAGAATAGAGTAGAGCAGAGAAGAGTAGACTAGAGTAGAGTAGAGTAGATTATAGTAGAGTAGAGTGAAATAGAGTAAAGTAAAGTAGCATAGGATAAGATAGGGTAAGATAGGATAAGGTAGGATAGTGTATGGTAAAATAGAGTATAGTTATGTTAGGTTATGCTAAGCTAAGCTAGAGTAGATTAAAGTAGAGCAAGATATGGTAAACTAAAGTAGAGTTTGGTTAGGTTTGACTAGGTTAGAGTAGAGTAGAGTAGAGAAGATAGTAGAGTAAAGTAGAGTAGAGTGAAGTAGAGTAGAGTAGAATAGAGTAGAGTAGAGTATCATAAGATAAGATTGGGTAGGATAAGGTAGGGTAGAGTATAGTAGAGTTAGGTTAGGCTATGTTAGGCTAGGCTAGAGTGGAGTAGAGTAGAGTATTATTGAGTAGAGTAGAGTATAGTAGAGTAGAGTATAGTATAGTATAGTATAGTAGAGTAGAGTATAGTAAAGTAGAGTAGAGTAGAGTAGAGTCGAGTAGCATATGATAAGATAGGGTAGGATAGGGTAAGGTGGGGTAGGATAGAGTAGAGTGTAGCTAGGTTATGCTAGGTTAGGCTAAGCTACCCTAGGTTATAGTAGAGTAGGTAGGGTAAATTATAGTAGAGCTTAGTTACGTTAGGCTTGGCTAGGTTGGAGTAGAGTAGAGTAGAGTAGAGGAGAGGAGAGGAGAGGAGAGTAGAGTAGAGTAGAGAAGAGTAGAGTTTAGTAAAATAAAGTCAAGTAGAATATGATAGAATAGAGTAAGAGTAGAGTAGAGTAGAGTATAGCATATCAGAGTTAAGCAGAGCAGAGTAAAGTGGAGTAGCGTAGAATAAAGTAAAGTATAATAGTGTACCATTGGATAAGATAAAGTAGGATAGGATAGGATAGGGTAGGGTAGAGTAGAGTAGAGCTAGGTTAGGCAAGGCTAAGCTAGGTTAGGTTAGAGTAGAATATAGTAGAGTAGGATAGAGCAGAGTATAGTAGAGTTGGATAATGTAGTGTAGAATAGAGCTTGATTAGGTTAGGATATGTTAGGTTAGGATAGGCTAGGTTAGAATAGAGTAGAATAAAATAGAGTAGAATATAGTAGAGCAGAATATAGTAGAGTAGAGTAGAGTGGAGTAGAACAGAGTAGAGTAGATTAGGGTAGAGTAGAGAGAGTAAAGTAGAGTAGAGTGTCATAAGATAAGATAGGATAGGATAGGATAGGGTAGGGTAGGGTAGCGTAGAGTAGGGTAAGGTAGAGCTAGGTTAGGCCAGATAGGATAGAATAGGATAGGGTAGGGTAGCATAAGGTAGCGTAGGGTAGAGCTAGGTTAGACCATGTTAGGCTAGGTTAGAGAAGAGTAAAGTAGAGTAGAGTAGATTAGAGTAGAGCTAGGTTTGGCTAGGTTAGGCTAGGCTAGAGTAGAGTAAGGTAGAGTAGAGTAGAGTGGAGTATAGTAGAGTAAGATAGGATATAGTAGAGTAGGGTTAGGTTAAGCTAGGTTAGGCTAAACTAGGCTATGCTAAAGTAGAGTAGAGTAAAGTAAAGTAAAATATAATAGAGTTGAGCAAAATAGAACAGAGTAGGAGGAGTAGAGCAAAGCAGAGTAGAGCAGAGCATAGTAGAGACCAGCAAAACAGAGCAGAATAGAGCAAAGCAGAGTAACATAGAGCAGAGCAGAGTAGAGTAGAGCAAAGTAGAGCAGTTTAAGAAAGTACTGAGCAGAACAGAGTAGAGTAGAGCATTGTAGAGCAAAAAACAATAGAGCATAGTTGAGATGAGGAGAGAAGAGTAGAGCAGAGAAAAACAACACAATGTAAGGTAGGTAGGGTAGGGTTGGGTAGGGTAGGGTCAGCCTCGATAGAGTAGGGTAGAGTAGGGTAGCGTAGGGTAAGGTAAGGTGGGGTAGGGTAGGGTAGGATAGAGAAGAGTAGAGTAGAGCTAAGTTTGGTTAAGTTAGGCTAAGTGAGGCCAGAGTAAAGCAAAGTAGAGTAGAGTAGAGAAGAGCTCGATTGAGCTAGGCTAGGAAATCTTAAGCAAGGTTAGGCTAAGCTAGGTTAAGGTAAGGTAGGATAGGGTAGGCTAGAGTAGCATAGGATAGGGTAGGGTAAGCTAAAGTAGCATAGGGTAGGGTAGGGTTAAGAAGGGTTTGATAAGGTATGGTAGAATAGGATTGGGTAGGGTAGGATAAAGTAGAATAGAATTGAGTAGTATAGAGTAGGGTATGATAGCGTATGGTAGGGTAGAGTAGAGCAGAGCAAAATAGCGAGGAGTAAAGCAGAGTAGAGAAGAGCATAATAGTGCAGGGTAGAGTAGAGCAGAGTAGAGTAGAGTAGTGCAGAGCAGAGCAGTGTAGAGCAGAGCAAAGCCAAGAAAAGCAGAGAAGAGTAGAGGAGAGTATAGTAGCGTCGGGTACGTATGGTTGGGTAAGGTAAGGTAGGGTAGGGTAAGTTCGGGTAGGGTAAGGTAGGGTAAGGTAAGGTAAGGTCGGGTAGGGTAGGGTAAGGTAGGGTATGGTAGACTGTGGTAGGGATGGGTATGGTAGGGTAAGGTAGGGTAGGGTAGTGTAGGGTAGAGTAGAGTTACATAGGATAGTGTAGGATAGAGTAGAGTAGGGCAAAGCAGTATAGAGTAGAAAAGAGTAAAGCAGAGCAGAAATAGTAGAGCAGAGCAGAGCTATATAGGGTAGTACAGAGCAGATTAGAGTATAAATGAGTAGAGGATAGTAGAGCAGAGTAAAGTAGAGCAAATAAAAGTAGAGTAGAGTAGAGCAGAGTAGAGGAGAGTAGAGTAGAGTAGAGAAGGTTAAAGTAGGGTAAGGTAGGATAAGGTAGGGTAGGGAAGGATAGGGTAGAGTAGAGTAGAGTAGAATACAGCTAAGTTAGGTTAGGCTGGGCTAAAGTGGAGTAGATTAGAGTAGCATAGATTACAGTAGAGTAGAGTAGAGCTAGGTTAGGCTAGGCTAAACTATGCTAAGGAAGGCTAAGCTAAGCTAGGAAAGGATAGGTAGGTTGGAGTAGCATATGGTAGGGTAAGGTAGGATAGGATATTGTAGGATGGGATAGGGTATAATAGGATAGGGTAAGGTAGGATAAGATAAGGTAGAATTTGGTAGAGTTAGGTTAAGCTAGGGTAGGCTAGAATAGAATAGAGTAGATAAAGAGAGGCTAGAGTAAAGTATAGTAGAGTAGAGTATAGTAGAGTAGAAGAGAGTAGAGTAGAGTATAGTAAGGCTAGGCTATGTTAGGTTAGGTTAGGCTAAGCTAAGCTAAGCTAGGGTAGAGTTGTGGAGTGAAGAAAAGTATAGAGAAGTGTAAAGCAAAGCAGAGTAGGATATGCAAAGTAGAGTATAGCATAGAAGAGTAGAGTAAAGGTTTGCTAAGTTAGGTTAACCTAGAGTATAATAGAGTGAAGTAGAGTAGTATAGAGTAGCATAAGGTTAGCTAGTCTACACAATTTCAAGATAGGCTAGGCTAGAGTAGAGTAGAGTAAAATAAAGTAAAGAAGAGTAGAGTAGAGTAGAGTAAGGATAGGCTAGGTTAGGTTAGACTAAGCTAGGCTAGAGTAGAGTAGAGTATATTAGATTAGAGTAAAGAAGAGTAGAGTAGAGTTGAGTAAGATAGGGTAGGATAAGGTATGTTAGGGTAGGGTATGATAGGGTATGGTAGGGTAGGATAAAGTAGAGTAGGATAAGATAAGATAGGATAAGATATGGTAGGATAGGGTAGGGTAAGGTAGGGTAGGATAGGATAGGTTAGGCTAAGGTATATTAGAGTAGAGTAGAGTATAGTATAGTAAAATTGAGTTGAGTAGAGTAGAGTAGAGTAAGGTTAAACTAGGATAGGCTAGAGTATAGTATAGTAGCATAGGATAGGATAGAGTAGGTAAGGTAGGATAGAGTAAGGTAGAGTAGAGTAGAGTAAAGTAGAGAAGAATAGAGTAAACCAGGGATGAGAAGAGCAGAGATGAGTAGGGAAGAATAGAACAGAGTAGAACAAATCATAGTAGAGTAGAGCAGAGAAGAGCATAGTTAAGTAGAGTAGAGTAGAGTAGAGTAGAGTAGAGTAGAGTAGAGCAAAGTAGAGAAGAGTATAGTAGAGTAGAGTAATGCTAGACGAGGCTAGGCTAATCTAGTCTCGAGTATAATAGAGTAATATATAGTAGAGTAGAGTAGTAGAGGGCTAGGCTAGGCTTGATTATGTTAGGTTATGAAAGGTAAAGAGTAGAGTATAGTAGAGTAAAGTAGAGTAGAGTAGCATAGGATTGGGTAGGGGTTGGTATGGTAGGTTAGAGACGAGAAGAGCAGTACAGAGCAGGACAGAGCAGAGCAAAGTAGTGCAGGGTAGTGTAGAGCAGAGCAAAACAGAACAGAGTAGAGCAGAGATAAGAAGAGAATAGTATAGTATAGTAGAGAAGAGTAGAACATAATAGAGTAAAGAAGAGCAGAACAGAGTAAAGTAGCATAAGGTAGGATAGGGTAAGGTAGAATAGGGTTGGTTAGGGTAGGGTAGGGTCGGGTAAGATAGGGTAGGATAAGGTAGGGTAGGATAGGGTAGGGTAGAGCTTGGTTAGGTTAGGCTATGTAAGGCTAGGCAAGCCTAGGCTAGGGTAGGGTAGGTAAGAGTAGAGTAAAGTAGAGAAGAGTAGATTAGAGTAGAGTAGAGTAAAGTAACACAAGGTAGGGTAGAGTAGAGAAGAGCTGAGTATAGTAGCCCAAAGTAGAGCAGAGAAGAGCAGTGTAGGGCAGTGCAAAGTAGAGCAGAGAAGAGTAGAACAGAGTAAAGAAGAGCATAGTATAGCAAAGCATAGTAGAGAATAGTAAAGTAGAGTAGAGTAGGGTAGAGTAGAGCAAAGTAGAGTAGAGCAGAGCAGAGTAGAGTAGAGTAGCATAGGGTAAGGTAGGGTAGTGTAGGGTAGGATAGCATAAGGTAAAGTTGGGTAAGGTAAGGTAGGGTAGCATAGAGTAACATAGGATAGAGTATAATAGAGTAGAGTAGAGTAAAGCAAAGTTAGGCTAGGCGAGGCTGGGCTAGCCTAAAATAGAGTAGAGTAGAGTCAAGAAGAGTAGAGCTAGGTTAGGCAAGGCTAGGCGAGGCTAAAGATGGCTAGGAAAATCTAGGCTCATGTAGAGTTTGGTTGGGTAGGCTTGAGTAGCATAAGGTAGGGTAAGCTAAGGTAAGGTAGGTTAGGATAGGAAAGGATAGGATATGGTAGGGTAGGTAGAGTAAAATAGAGTAGAGTTTAGTTAGGCTAGGATAGGCTAGAGTAGAGTATAGTATAGTAGAGTAGAGTAGCATATAATAGGTACAAGGTAGGGAAGGGTAGTGTTAGGTAGTATTGAGTATAATAGAGTAGAGTTAGGCTAGGTTAGGCTAGAGTAGAGTAGAGAAGAGAGAGTAGAGTAGAGTATAGTAGAGTAGAGTAGAGTAGAGTAAAGTTGGTAGAATAGAGTAGAGTAGAAAAGAGTATAGCAAGGCTAGGCGAGGTTAGGTTAGGCTAAGCTAAGCTAGAGTATAGTAGTGAAGAGAAGAGTAGAGCAGAGTAAAGCAGAGCGGAGTAGGGTAGAGCAGAGTAGAGCATAATAGAGTAGAGTAGAGTAGATTTGATTACAATAAAAAAGAGTAGAGTGGAGTAGAGTAGGGTAGAGTGGGGTAGGGTAAGGTAGGATTTGATAGGGTATGGTAGGATAGGATAGGGTAAGGTATGGAGGGTAGGGTAGGGTAAAGTAGGGTAGGGTAGGATAAAGTAGGGTAGGGTAGGATAAGATAGAGTAGGGTAGGGTAGAGTAAGGTAGGTTAGGTTATGTAAAGTAGAATAGAATATAATAGAGTAGAGTAAAATAGAGTAGAATAATATAGAGAAGAGTAGAGTTGAGTATAATAGAATAGAGTAGAGTATAGTAGAGTAGAGTAGAGTAGAGTAGAGCTTGGTTAGGCATGACTAGGCTCGACTAGGCTAGAGTAGAGTATAGCAGAGTAGAGTAGAGTGGAGTATATTAATGTAAAGTAGAGTAGAGTATAGTATAGTATAGTAGAATAGAGCTAGGTTAGGTTAAGTTAGGCTAAGCAAGGCTAGGCAAGGTGAGGTTAGGCTAGGATGGGTTAAGTTAGGATAAGCTAAAGTAGAGTAGAGTATAGTAGAGTAAAGTAAAGTTTAGTAGAGTAGCATAAGATAAGGTAGGGTAAGATAAGGTAAGGTAAGCTAGGGTAGAGTAGAGTAAAACAGAACAAAACAGAGTAGAGCAGAGCATAGTAGTGTAAAATATAATAAAGTAAAGAAGAGTAGAGTAGAGTATAGTAGAGTAGAAAGTCCAATAGAGTAATGTTAAGTTAGGCTAGAATATAATAGAGTAATTTAGAGTAGAGTAGAGTAGTCTAGGCTAGGCTAGGTTAATCTATTTTAGGCAAGGTTAGGTTTAGTAGAGTAGAGCAGAGTAGAATAATGCTAGGCTAGGCTTAGCTAAGCTAGGCTAGAGTATAATAGAGTATAATAAAGTAACAGAGGGCTAAGCTAGGCAAGGCTAAGTTAGGCTAGGTTAGGTTAGAATAGAGTAGAATACAGTTGAGTAGAATAGAGTAAAGTAGAGTAGAGTAGAGTATAGTAAAGTTGAGTAGAATAAAGTAGAGTATAGTAGAGTAAAGCAAAGTAAAATAGAGTAGAGTAAAATAGAGTAAGGTAATACAAAGTTAGACTAGACTAAGCAAGGTTAGAGTATAATAGAGTAATGTAGAGAAGAATAAAGTAGAGTAGAGTAGAGTAGAGTAGAATAGGGTAGAGTAGAGTTAAGTTGAGTATAGTAGAATAGAGTATAGTAGAGTAGAACTAGGTTAGGCTAGGCTAGGCTAGGTTAAGCAAGGCTAGGCAAGGAAGGCTATGTTAGGGTAGGCTAGAGTATAGTAAAGTAGAATAGAGTAGAGTAACATAGGGTGGGGTAGGGTATGATAGGATAGGATAAGTATGGTATAGAAGAGTAGAGCAGAGCAGAGAATAGTAGAGTAACGTAAAGAAGAGCAGAGCATAGCAGAGTAGAATAGAGCAAAACAAAGAAGAGCAGAGCAGTGCAGAGATGAAGAGAGCAGAGCAAAATAAAGAAAAGTAGAGCAGAGCAGAACAGAGGAGAGTATAACAGAGTAGAGTAGAGGAGAGGAGAGGAGAGTAAAATAGAGTAGAGTAGAGTAGATGATGCAAAATAGGAATGCAAATGATTGAGTTCTAGAGATGATTGATGGATTAATTGTTGGATAAATGTAAAAACATTTTAACAAGCCAAATTCACTAATGAGAATATGGTTTTCGTATTTTTGAACTTTATATCAACACCATATTCTTCATTGGTGTTGGTTTTTATAAACAATTAATAAGGCCCTTACAATCATTGAAATTCTACATTCTATATTCATTTAAAGTTCTCAAAGAAACCTTGTAAAATTAAAATAATAACCCAATCCTTTTACATGGAATTTATATGAAAGTAAAGCTTAAGCTATGAACTATTTTAGGATTTTTGATCAAGAGATAAATTCCAAACTCATTGCATCCAAAATTATAAAAAAACATTGAAGAAAGACAAAATAATGAAAATCATCATTGCAATATGAAGTAGTAGAAGCCACACATGAGGCCACGCATGGGGGCTACTCCGGAGGCCCGTACATGTTGGCATGCAATCGCATAAGATGGGCACAGCTGTGTTGCGCATGTGCCTTATTGGCCTCCTACAGTGTATGCGTTCCATGCACGCGGGATAGGTGCACCCACCGCACTGTTGTGGTCAATTTGCACATGGAGGGCTTGTCCACTCATAGGAACAATACCCATGCACATAAACAGTGCTTGGCATGGCCGTACACATGCATGGCGAGGGGGCGAGGGCGTGTTGTTAGGCATAAGATTTGTAGAATTTTTAGAATTTGAAAATTTTTATATTTATGGTCAAAATCGCATGTTTTGTTATTTTATAATAAAATTTGTATCTAAATTTTTATATAAAGGGGTGGAAATGATATATAAAAATTCAAAATTATAAAAATTAGAACTTTGTGAATACAAAATCATTTGAAAAGAATCTTCTTGAAGAATTCAATCTTCTTATAACAAAAATTCTCTTCTCCCTTCTTTCTTTTGCTCTTTGTCATTTCTCATGTTTCTACTTCCATTGTTGTTACTTTAAAAAAGGTTTTGTTGTCAAGGTTTTGGGACAAGAACACATCACAGACAAATTAGTTTACATTCTCAAATATACAAAGAGTCTATGATATAACAAAACAAACTACATTATAGCTTAAACAAATCTAATTAAGGTAAATGATCTTCTGCTTGTACCTTTTATTGGTAATGGTATTATAACATCATCAAAACTCTCTTGAAATCTAACTTTTTCTAAAGTTTTACTGATAATAGAATGATGTAAGTGAAGTATGACTCAAATCTATCATACTACTATAAAAAACTTGTTCTCAATTTCATATTTTTTGAATAACACAAACTAGCACAAACCCAAGTAAACATGCAACCAAATGGCAACATTCTTCAAGATGGTCATTTATACTTTGTGGATACACCATGTTAAAAGTATATATAATTAGATGCATGCAAATTTGGTTGTCATGGATAGATGAACATATTAATCCATTAATAAAATTGTTAAGCATACAACAGGTTTCATCATTAACACAAAAATGTGATTGGCAACACAAAATGAAGGCTTTCTATTTTTGTTCTATAAGAAGCAACTCTTAAGATTAGTAGATAAAATCTAGCTTATGCGGTATATTGAACAGTGGATTAATTGAATCTCTTCTAAGAGCTGAATCATAAGGCATTGATTGGATTCATGCATTTTGATTTAGGTTGGGTCCAAGAAGCTATTTGGTGAAATGAAATTTGATTTAAAGGTTGAAATAAAATTTTATTAATTTATTAATAAAATTGCTAAGCATATAATAGTTTCATCATTAACACAAAAATGTGATGGGCAATACAAAATGAAGGCTTTCTATTTTGTGTTTTATAAGAAGCAACTCTTAGGATTAGTAGATAAAATTTGGCTTATGTGGTGTATCAAAGAGTGGATTAATTGCATCTCTTCTAAGGGTTGAATCGTAAAGCATTGATTAGATTCATGCATTTTGATTTAGGTTAAGTTCAAGAAGCTAGTTGGTGAAATGAAATTTGATTTAAAGGTTGACAAGTTTCTTAAGTAAAATTATTTAACATATACCTAACATATGTATGTAATATATGTTTATTTGTAAATTTTGCAACTAATAATGTAAGAAGTACACTAACCTTTTGAACCAAATTGTAAAGGATAAAACAAAAGATCTATGGTGTAAATGATATTAAGAATGCAAAAAATACGAATCAAGGTTAATGTGTTATATGAATTAGTGAGTAGCATAGTTTTCATGCTATGAATATATAAATTAGTGATAAGTTACATACCTAACACAATATCTTAAGCTCTCTAACTTTAAAAGTATTCTACATAACTTGTTGGTCCTTTACAATTTTCATAATTGATAGACAATTTTCATAATGATAGTTACTATTTGTACGGGGGATCATACACATGATTTTATCCTTTTGAATGTACCTATTTTCCTTTGGATTGCCATATCTTAATACTTTATTATTTTGCAAAGAAACTGTTCAAGATTTCAATAAGCAATATGCTTTCTTACCTTCAACATTTTTTGCATACCGTTCCCTTAAATAACTACTACTAAACTATAAGGAAGGCTGCTTCTATTTTAACTAACAACATGAATATTAAAGATGCTATGTTGCTGGAAAAAGATAGAGTTGAAAAGAAGATTAGGTCATATTGAGCATTGGATTTGAAAATTTTTTCTTAGAAATAATGGAATATACTTATTTACATCTAGAAGGAAGAATATCCAAATTATATGCTCAAAACATTATCAAGAATATTTTGCATATAAAACCTTATTATTATGGTGATACTTGTGGGAGCCAACTATGACAACAATTCATGATCTAATCTCAATAGTGTTAATGCTTATTATGACCATTGTTGGTGTAGTGTTACATAGGTAGTGACTTCCTTTATTAGTTTTATTATCTTAAATGTTAGCTTGTGCATATATTTTACTCGTATTTTTGCTTGAAAACTAGTTGCATAGTAACTTGCTCTATTCTCACAGTAATTGCTATTTTAAATAGCTATCCATAAGGGCATTGCAATGAAAACTAAGTGTTAATTGTTAGTTGTTTTTGGCCTGGTATCTTATTAATAGGGTGATTATAACAAATATCAAATTTAAATTTTGTTTAAAATATTATTTATCTGAAAGTAAGAGAGATTATGATTTGTATAAAGTCTAGTACTAATATTGGGTGAATCTTCGAAAAAGGTAAAAAAATAATCTTATTTGTTTAAGTATTTTGTATTAATCAATTTTGCTAGATATGTATCATAGACTTTTACATAACACATTGAATAAGGGTAATAAGTTGGGATGTGATCTAACATGAAAGAGCCCAAAAACCAAAGATGACAGAATTTTACAAATCATTTGACACTATACATTCTCTTTAAACACTACCTTTCATATGTTTTGATTAGCATAATAGTGATAATTGAGATGATTTTCTTAAGTAAAAATGACAATTATACTATATGTTGAATGGAAATTTGACCTTATTAGAAATTTACTTAGGTGGAACGCAAGGAAAATAATGCCCACATTTGAGTTATTAGAGTTTTCTTCTATTAGTAATGGAAGAGTTACCAAAAAGGTTAGAAGTCACTGTAAATATTTGTTTGTGGCAACCTAGATAGAGGGAAATACATATAAGAACTTTCTATGTGTTGAATTAAAAGTTGACCTTATTAGAATTTCACTTAGGTGGAACACAGGGCAAATAATGCCCACATTTGAGCTATTAGGGTTTTCTCCTACGAGTAACAAAAAAGATACCAAAAAAAGTTAGAAGTCACTATACATACTTCTTTGTGGCAACCTAGATAGAGGGAAATACATATAAGAGCTTTCTTTATGATAAATTAGGAGATTTGCATTTCAACTCAAGAAAGTATTTTGATATATATTATTCATTATATTATGCACACAAATTTAGAGAAATAATTGATATGAATTATGCATTGCTTCTCTAAAACTCGATCATAGAAAGCTTTACAAAATTTTGTCATAAATTTATATTGCTCCACTTGTATAATATTGTAACGTATTTAACTATTACATTCTTCTCACATGGTATTCAAAGTATAAGAGAAATTCAATGAGTTGTTTAGAAGAAGACAAGTGGAGGATGAACTTAGAATGAAACAAATAATGTTTGAAAAAATAGATAATCCAATAATAAAATTATATCTCCTTTCATTTTTACTTAATGACTTATTTTAAGCACAATATTTATGTCCTATCTTATATATTCTCATTAATACTTGACATTTGATAATACAAATGAGTTATCTAGAAGTATTTAAATCTACTACCATAAAACAATAATCTACTATTAATCATTTAATGATTTTTTTGAAGTTGATGAATTTTCTTATGAAACCAAATTATATGGCACTTTAGTGGTAATATATTTGA
The DNA here is from genome assembly GCA_023846275.1 of Vanilla planifolia. Taxonomy (NCBI): domain Eukaryota; kingdom Viridiplantae; phylum Streptophyta; class Magnoliopsida; order Asparagales; family Orchidaceae; genus Vanilla; species Vanilla planifolia. Next base: position 20,648,937 of record CM043865.1, read on the forward strand.
CATTGCTCTTTATTATATGAGAAAGGTCAAATATGCTCGATAATCATGATCAGTGCACTTAGTTTGAATGTGATGCTTTGTAATACGTGTTAATTTATCTCTTAAAGATGATAATACTTGCATGAATCATTTCGTCAAATACCAACCTTGTGATCCTTTGACTAAATAACAAATAATTGTTCGATCCCTTGTAATTTTTACAAGATGAACACTTTAGCAAAGATTCATAACTCTATAGGAATATTTAATATTATTTTGAGAGGAATACAAGAGTATGGATGCATAAAATTGTACGGATTTATCAACCAAAATAATACTTAAATGACTAACTTGCTTAATTTTTATGTTAAGAAAAGGCATAAATCATGTTAACCACAAAACTTATATCCTATGACTTTTATCATTCTAAAAGACTACAATTATCTCAATTAACAATACATTCAATCAAGTTATTAAAGGTTTTGATAAACATGTTATATTTAGTTGGTTTTATACAAATATTCATTTTTAATTATTTTTTTGGACATATTACATAAAAAGTTTCTTAGAATAATTACTAATTATTTATTTAGCAAATAAATTTAATTTAAGAACAAAAAATAAAAAAAAATTGAATATAATGTACAAAAAAAATATGTCATAGGACAATGAACTATTTTTATGTTTTATATTTTATTTGCACTTAATTGCATATGCTATTAGATAAGAAAACTTAAAAGATTTTATTTATGATCATTCGATGATTTTTATCTTTTTATCTTGAAAACATATATATATAAAATATTACTCTCCAAGAAGAGTTATTTTTTTATGAGACTTTGAAAAGATACATTTTGAACAATTGTATACAAATCCATGGTCTTTTGAAAAGTAAAATATTTTGATTATCAGGATATTCAGGTAAATCACAAACTTGAATATCATTATGCTTTAGATGCTTCAACATCCTTCCTTTACCTCTATTTACTATCTATTAAAACTATACTCTAAAAGTGTAGAATTAATAAGATCAATTTAATTAGTTTTGAATTTGTATGTTTGATTGCGACAAAAGAATACATTATCAAGTTGGTATCAAGAAGTTCTCTTTAACCTTAGTCAAAAGCAAATTCATTCCAATCAATAGGTTTATATGTTGAAGTGTTCAAAATGACAATAGCCTATCATTTGTTGATCTATTACTATTTATAGGTGTCAATTATAGTTTTTAGATAACTTAACATTATCATAATGCCATGTTAAAGTTTTATAAGATTGTTTATTATCATGTGTTTCCTTTTATTTTCTATAATTAATCCAAGATTTATTATATTATAAGTATTGCACATCTTCTTTCAAACATGTTTTGCTTGTGCATAAGGGCTTTTATAACATTAATAGAAATTTTCATATCATTTGGAATTTGAAGACATATAAGAAAAAATTTGATATAAACTCTTCAATTTGGGTTTTTCGATTCTAAAATGTAAGGCTATAGTATACAAAAAGAAAGTTATTGGTAGAAAAATCAGATCAAATATGCCAGTGATTGGTTTGTCATATGAATAGCATTTAATAAAGTTCTATATCTTAGTACATTCAAGTTGTGGTGCATAATCTAATAAGTTAGTTTATCGATGATTTTTTAGGGCCTGATGTGACCAACCCCATCTGGTTATATACCAGTTAACCTTTTTTGAATTATGTGCTTTCATTTTGAAATGCAAGACAATGGTATCCAAAAAGAACATTATGTTGATAGAAAAATAAGATCATAGATATCAGTGGTTGGCTTGTCATATGAACAGGGTTTGATAAAGTCTTATATCTCCTTAGTACATTTATGTTGATAAGTTAGCTATTATCGATTTGACATCTTACTATTTAGCCTCTCTTGATAGGTGATTATGTAGGAGCTTAATGTAATCAATCCCATATAGTTATATACTAATGAATATCGAAGTTTACACTAATATTGTAATGATTATTTCAAAATACTTTATGAGATATGTTTTAGACTATAATATAAAAAATAAATGATTATAAGTATTTTCAAACAGTTGAAAATGAAAGTACTTAAAAATTTTAGGGTTATGGACTAAAACTATGACTAGAGAATGTTCCTCTAAAGAAGAGGTTATAGAAACTCTGAGAAGAACTCAAGTTCGTGAAAATTCATTGATGTCATTGATTTGTTTAATAATAAATTGTTTGCACATTTCATTCTATGCTTTGAGTTCAATTATTTTGTTTATGTTGGGTTGAATGGATGTACTTAAAATTTGACTTGAATTGTAGTGTTGTTTGACACTATACTACTATTGAGTTTCAAGAATGATTTTATATAACTTGGTTGAGAAATAAAATTCATATTTTGTGATTGATTATGATTGAATACATTTAATATACAAATTGAGTTAGAACTAATTGTCAAAAGTTGAACATGTACCTATATATTTGTATAATAGTATAATTTAAGAGATAATTAAACTTCATTCTCAAGTCCTTAAGTGATATACAAGAAAATTTGAGAAGTAGAAAAAGTGATCCATAAATATGAGGATTGTTGTAGGGAAAAGGATGTTGTTCCCTAGGAGTGGCTTTTGCACTATTTTGACAAGAAAGGCTTGAGTTGGTGCATTAAAGGAGCTTGGTAAGAACCTCTTGTCGTCTCATTAAGCGATATGCTAAGAAATAGGTGAATGTTAGGTTAAAGGACTTCCTCAAGTGTGTTCCACACCCAACCTTATAGACATGGCATCAAAATTGCTACATCTTTCCCAATTTTGAAAGTAGTGCTCTTTTTACAAAAATGACTTGTGTTTTTATTTTATTGACTTTGTAACTCAAGTAGAACTTAGTATGTCCAAGATATTGTTAACATATTAGTACATAAGTTTATTCACATCATGAGAAAATGTTGGCTTACTCATATGGAATGATGACTTATGAAATATGACTCTATCATCACTATGCATCATAAGTAATGTTTGGAGTGCTCGCATGGGATTGAATATCATTTTAGTCTTTATGTTAGGAGCTATTATTTCAAACTCTAATGGTTGCAAGAGTAGACAAGGACATAAGTACATCAATAGAATTGGGTTTGGCTGACACATGGATTAATTTGAAGGTTTCATGTCATAATCTATGTTTTTTTTTTGCTCATTTGGGATATAGATGTATCTCTATCAAGAGAATTTTACATCTTGAATGATTGCCCCATAAGGACTATTGCTATGAGCCATCTACATATGAAGATTATCTTGTGTGTTGAGGGAGTTGCTCTACATATATGATCTTGCTACCAAGTTTGACATGCATAGTTAATTAAATGATTTTATTTTCACAAAGTTATACTTTGGGTGAGAGTTGTTAAAGCTATCCTAAGATATTAAGGAAACGATTCTCCTTATATGAATAAACAAATGAGTAAAGTTTAAATAATCATGTGACCTTACAAAAAGTACAAGTTTATCTTATGTATCTTGTGTGTTGAAGGAGTTGCTCTAGACATGTTATCTCATTATAAAGATATCAATCAAAGTCAACAATCCAAACAAAAAATATCATGCAACAATAATATTCAAAAATCGACAACACTTCTCAGTGTCTGTGTAGTTGACAATGGGTTCTAGTGGAGAACAAAACACAAGATTGGGGTGTTTAAGACTTCCATGCGATCATGCCACTTTTAGGTGGTGGGAGTGAGGAGGTATTCTGACAAAAATGTGATGCAATAGCCTTAAGCATACGTCCATGATGCTAGAAGTTGGATGAACGAATCAACTTAAGTGTAATGTTGCTATAGGACAGATAAGAAATCATCTACTATGAGAGGCCATCTCGATGGTCTTCAGGTTGTTGGAGGAAAGGAAAGTGTGTAAATTGAGATGGAAACACTCAATTATTGGGATGATTGTTGTGAATTCCTTTATCTTCATCCCCTTAATTTTTATCATAAGCAAAAAGGTGATCATGAAGTTTTAGGCTTTGGTAGTTCTTTCAATTCCAAAAACTACATGCTTCATGCTTATGAACAATCAATGAGGAATAGAGGAACACTGATTTATTGGTTGCTAACACCCTTTGTTGCTTCATTGCTCTTGGTATGCCTAAGGCTAATTTTAGCATATCTTTAAGCTCTCATTCCTCTCCTCTTTGTGCAAGATAAAAAAGTAATAAAAATACTCTCAAGATAACACAAGAAATTGTGGCATATGTTTAAGCTCTGATTCCTCTCCTCTTTGTGCAAGATAAAAAAACAAATAAAAATACTCTCTAAAGATAACACGAAAAATTGTCTCGAATAGAATTTAATATAAAACTAGATCTAAAATATTTTTCATAGGTTTAAGAGAAAACAAGCTTAGTAGAGTAAATAAAAATTGTATAGTCATCCAAAAAATCTCATCCAAAGATAATTGAACTCTTAATATTTGCATGACTAAATGTTTGATTAAATAGTTATATTTTTATGATGTTAGATTACTTTATTAATATAACACTAAAAAATATGTCCTCAAAATAAGGAGATATTAAGATCCATTTTAGGAGATATTTATTATTATTTTGTAGCTTATCTTTATCTTAAAGAAAAGGAAATAAAAGTACATAGATTTGTGTGTTCATCCAAGCCAAGCATAATGGGTGTGTCATGATGTCTCTAGATCACATAGTTTCAACTCAAAATCTAATTTGTGTTTTTCAATTGGCTTAAATGTATTTGAGTAAACCAAAAGATCCATCTTATAAAAAGAACTTTAGAGATCAATTTTATTTAAACTATTCACTATGAAATTTCAAATAATTTTTATTTCAATGAAATAGCATCTCATAATGGTGTTTTGGTTATTTGTCAAATAAGTCTAGTTGCAAAAGAGTTTCAATTATATTGCATTTTCTCTTATTGCATTCTTTAGTATTATCTAAATCAAGACAATATTTACCTAATCAAAGCTATATATAAGCCTCTTTTGTACTCCCTTTTGATAGGTTGTTGAATACATTAAAATCATATTCTAGATCAACTTTAAAATTAACTAAATAATAAACAAAATTTATTAAAAATGTTTGATTTGCAACTAAACAAAAATTTAAGCTAAAATGTTAGTTTTGACAATGAGTTTGAGATTATAAAATACATATAACCAATTATGAGTTTAAGATTATAGATAACAATAAAAGGATGAGTGTTAACACAACTAATAATAAAGATGAAATAATTGATAACTAAGATTGAATCCACAATCTTTGATAACTTTAAATCCCATTACTTCAAAACATTATTAAGCATAAAAACAAAACAAAAATGTCGGTTATAAGTTAAGTTTGTTAATACATGTGACATTTTATCTTTAAATTAATTACTTAATCTCATTCCAAACATACCATAAGGGTTAAAGATAAGATTCAAGAGAATATCAAGTAAAATTAATAGATTAAAAATTCTAGAAGCATACTCTTGCTTATAATAAAGTTTGCTTCCTAGATTAGAAATATTCTATTAAGATAATAACTTATCCAAATTAAATTAATTCAAGCTTTTATTTTTGAATTCCAAATGTGTAAGTTTTTAGATTAGATATTAGAATTTAATGTTATAAATTGAGAGTTAAGCATCAACATTAATGATTAAAAGACCTTAATTCTCTTATTCATAAAAATTGTTTTAACAAAATATACTAATTTTTATCTTTATAGTTAAAATAATTTTAAATTAACCAAAAGATAAAATTATTATGTAACTATCATCTCACTTAATTACTACATTCCAATATTTTTTATCATATAATATTAAAGAAGGAGGAGGAGGAATTGGAAGAGGAATTAGAGGTGGAGAAATTAGAGAAAAATTTGCTGGAGGAATTGTTAGAGTAATTGGATGAGGAATTGGAGGAGGAGGAACTGTAAGAGGAGGAAGAATTAGAGGAGGAATTGATGGAATTAGAGGAATTGGAGGAGAAATTAGAGTAGGAGGAGAAGAAGAAAGAATTGGAGGAATTGAAGAAGGAATTGGAGTAGGAGGAGAAATTGAAAGAATTGGAGGAATTGAAGGAATTGAAAGAATTAGAGGAAAAATTAGAGGAGAAGAAGGAGGAGTTAGAGGAATTGGAGGAATTGGAGGAGGAGTTGAAGGATGAGTTAAAGGAGGAATTGGAGAAAATAGAAGAATTAGAAGAGGAAGAGAAGGAATTAGAGGAGGAATTGGAGATGGAGGAATTGGAGGAGAAAAAGAAGGAATTGGAGGAGGGAGGAGGAGGAAGAGGAGGAGGGGAAGGAGGGAGGAGGAGGAGGAATTGGAAGGAGGAGGAGGTGGAATTGGAGGAGGAGAAGAGAGGAGGAGGAAGGAGGAAAAAAAAGGAGGAGGAGGAATTAGAGAAATTGGAGGAGGAATTGGAGGAATGTGAGGAGGAATTGGAGGAGAAAGAGGAGGAGGAGGAGGAATTGAAGGAATTGAAGGAGGAATTAATGAAGGAATTGGAAGGAATTAGAGGAGGAGGAAGAATTTGAAGAGTTAGAAGAGAAAAAGGAGGAGGAATTGGAGGAATTTGCGTAATTGAAGGAATTAGAGAGATTGGAGGAATTGGAGGATGAGGATGAAGAATTGGAAGAGGAGAAGGAATTAGAGGAATTAGAAGAATTGGAGGAGGAGAAGGAGGAGAAATTGAAGGAATTAGAGAGATTGGAGGAGGAGGAATTAAAGGAGCAGAAGGAGGAGGATTTGGAGAAGGAGAAATTAAAGGAAGAATTAAAGGAAAAAGAGGAGGAGAAATTGAAGGAATTAGAGGAATTGAAGGAATTAAAGGAAGAATTGGAGGAGAAGGACTTAGAGGAGTTGGAGGAGGAATTGGAGTAGGAGGAATTGGAGTAGGAGGAATTTAAGGAGTTAGAAGAGGAGTTGGAGAAGAAATTGGAGGAAAAATTAGAGAGGTTGGAGGAATTAGAGGAAATAGAAGAATTAGGGGAGGATAAAGAATTGGAGGAATTGGAAGAAAAGGAATTGGAGGAGGAAGGAAGAGGAATTGAAGGAGGAGGAGGAGGAGGAATAAGTGGAGTAAGAGGAGGAGGAATAAGAGGAGTAGGAGGTGGAGAAGGAATTGGAGGAGGAATTAAAAGAGAAATTGGAGGAGGAGGAGGAAGAGGACGAGGAGGAGGAATTGAAGGAGGAATTGGAAAAGAAATTGGAGGAAGAATTGGAGGAGTTGGAGGAGAAAATGGAGGAATTAGAGGAATTAGAGGAATTGGAGGAGGAATTGGAGGAATTGAAGGAGATGGAAGAATTGGAGGAGAAGGAATTGGAGGAAGGAGGAGGAGGAATTGGAGGAGGAGAAATTGGAGGAAGAAGATTTAGAGTAGGAATTAAAGGAATTTTAAGAGGAATTGGAGGAGAAATTAGTAGAGAAATTGGAAGAGAAATTGGAGGAGAAATTGGAGGAATTGGAGAAGGAATTAGAGGAGGAGAAGGAAAGATTAGAGGAGGTGGAATTAAATGAAGAGGAGTGAGGAGGAGGAGACAGGAGGAAGAGGATGAATTGGGGGAGGAGGAATTGGAGGAATTGAAGGAGGAATTAGAGGAGAAATTGGAGCAGAATGAGAAGAAAGAATTGAAAGAATTGGAGGTGGAGGAGGAATTAGAGGAGAAATTGAAGCAGGAATTGGAAGAGGAATTAGAATTGGAGGAATTGTGGGAGGAATTAGATGACGAATTAGAAGAGAAATTGGAGAAGGAATTGGAGGAATTGGAGAAATTGAGGACTGGAGGAGGAATTAGAGGAGGAAAAAATATTTATTACAAAAATAATATAATAAATAATAAACATTATATCTCAAAACTTTACCAAATTTTTAACGGTGAAACAAGAATAATTACAAAATAATCAAAAAAGAATATGAAACAGATTCTCTTAAATTGATTAACTAAATTACTTATGTTTGTTTTATAGAATGCCTATATAAGTACAAGTTTTATTTCTTTTGATTAAAAATAATGACTAAATTTGTATAAAAAATATATTAATATAGCCAATGGATGGTCTAAACATGAAAATTCTTTTAAAAATAATTTTTAATAATATGAAACTTTCCAAATTGTTTTAGGTACTATAACTTTAATTATAAATTTAAAATATTTTTGGCACATCAAATCGGATTAAAATTATAAATTTCTTTTATAAACATAATTTGAAAATTTAAATCATTTTAATTATACATTTAATTTTAATATAGACATTAATAATAATATTTCTTTGAGTATGTTAACTTATCAAAAAAAATTGCTATATATTCTTAAAATATGTAAAACTCTTGCTTGTACTTGATCTTGATATTTGTTATTAGAGTATTCAAAATGATTATTCTTATTATTTATAAAAATAAATCATCTATAAATTTGTGATAATTTTGCATGATATAATTTTTAAAATTATATTTACAAATTTTACTTAAAAATATTATGTAAATTTATTAGTATCAAATATGTCCTAGTAAACTTATAGTGCAAACAAGGTATGGTGGAGAAGATGCGAGACAACAATCAACATTTAATATTGAATTAACCTTTTAAATAAGAAAATCAAAATCGTTTAATTATAAAATTCTAAAACGTTACTTCTTATACTTAATCCTTAATATGGGATATTAAACTAGACAATTGAAAATTTAAAATAAAAACTTAGATTAATCATTTTTTAATATCTTATAATTATAATAGATTATCTTTAAGTTAACAAACAAAAGTTTTATCACAAATAAGATTAAAGATTTCAAATTCTTTAATCCATTAATTACATCCAATTATTTCACATTTTAATAAGTATAAGATGTGTTGCATGATGTTGGCTTGTCAAAGGTTTCTCTAGTAGTCAATAATCTCAATATGACATAGAGCTTTGAAAAAATGTAACATTTTACTCTATTACCTTCACAAAATATTGTCTAACTCAGGGAATTAATTACTTGTGCCTTTGCTTTGATTCATAATTTGAATACTATAAAAAATACCCTTAATTCTTTATCTTTATTTGTTAAACTTCTTAATGGAGTCATTTTATATTTTGTTGCTCTTTGAATTTTTTTATTGATTTTGTTGATGCCATATAGATTGTAAATATTGCATCTGATTGTTAACAAAATAAAGAAGATTGTCACTCTTCAAGCAGTGTGACCCTATCGAAGACTTCTTTTTCCTAAACTCATTTAAGCTTTCTTTTAAATTGAAATATTAGCGGGTTAGTTAAATTTTGATCTTTGTTTTTATCTGGTATTTAACGTTTGTTTATTTTGATATAATATTTTTATTTGGAAATGCAGCAGTTAACAAACTAGGTAAGTGAATCAAAATACAACGACACAAGCATAACTAAATAATATTCCAATAATATAGCGATATGAGAGGATTCAAGTGTTAATCCACTCCAAATGATGGTGATCATCAACTCTACTTGGGTAAGTTATTTGAAAAGTTCATTAAGTAAGAAGATTAAAGCACCCAAAGAAAACACTTAAAGAATTTATTATTATCAAAAATCAAATTTGGCTAATCAAGCTCTTGGGGTCATGCAACTCAAACGATATTCATTGTTGCAAAATCACTTCAAAAAACTACTATGAGATAAAAGTTGAAAGGAATTGTTTGTTTAATTTCTTTCACCAATAATGATAATGAACTAATTGTAAGTTTTTGGTGTAAAAAATCAAAAGAAAAGGAAATTGATGGATATTATTGTTTAACAATCAAAGCATTATTCAAAATGTTTTGAAAGATATAGTTTTGCTAATGCTCCAAAAGAGAGTAATTCAAAAAGAGCCAATCCATATTTGAGATTATTTATGGTTTTGATTCTTGTATTTTAGCAAGGTAACAAATATGAGTTTTATACCATAGCTTAATATTAGATAGCATCATATATAATATAACACTCTTAATTTTGATCATTAGTACTTTTATGCAAAGTGACAAGTAATGGTCTTAGGCCATTACTTTATTTGATCTTGGATTCATCTCTAATAATACTCTATATAGAGAGGAATGGTGTAACATCGGGGATTGACGAGGATAAAGAGTGTTTGTCAACTTATGAATTCTTCAAAACTTGATGGATGCAAAATAGTGACTTTCTATAGAAATCATTAGTGATATGAAAGAAAAATTGATTGAAAAATCTTCAAAAAACCATCCTTTTTGGCAATTTGGCTAAAAAAACAGTGCATTCATGTAAATTTGATAATTATGAAGAAATATATTATAATTTTTTCAAAGAAGAAAACATATGTAGCTTTTAATTACAAAATGTAAACTATGTGAAGTAATTGCAAAATAATACAAAAATAATGGTCATAACTTTTTAAGAAACTTTTGGATAATTTTTTTTCCTAAAAAATGGATAATTCAACAAAAATCATGCACTAATATTTTATATCAAAATGGTTTGCTTGAAAGGAAAAACATATACTTATTAGAAATAACTAGAGTTTTTACTTTCTACTAATAAAGTATTAAAATATCTTTTAGAATACAATTATTAATATAATTCTTATCACAACATATCTTACAAATAGAATCCCCAACAAACTTTTGAACGTTAACATATTTACATTTTACTTTTCAAATTTATTATAAAAAAATGGAATTATTTATAAAAGTTTGTTCTATTATTAAGTTTTTAACTTGGCAATAATTAAATTTTAATATACGTTTTAATTATTTATTCTTAGTTATAATCATCTATAAAAGAATAAGAATTTATTGTTTTACTCTTTCAAAAACCTTCGAAGGCCATAGTTTTACATCTAAACCCAAAACCTCAACAGGCCAATGAGAATCTTTAATTATATAAAAAAATTTTAAAACCCAAAATAGATCTCTCAAGAATAGCTATAATTCATCACTTAATCCTTTTCATCACTTGCAAAATCAACTTACTAAAATATCACATCATCAATATGAATTAAGTCTTCAAGAATTTGTGATTTAGAATCATTTAAAATATTAGATAAATAATGGTCATTCCTTTATAATTATGTATTTATAAAATAAAAAAGTATGATAGTAAAAGTGGCACAACTTGAAAGTCTTGTAATGTTCTTATTGTAATGCTTCAACTCAATAGGTCAAAAAAATATCTTACATCATTCCAAGAAAATAATTAAATATTTCATGTTCACATAATACAATTTGATACAAATTACTTTTTCAATAACATAGTACAATGATATAAACAAACATCACTCCCAAAAATCAAAAAAATACTTCTAAGTATGCTTGCAAGAACTTTCCAAAAGAATAATTAGATCAAAAGTAATAATCATGAACTTTACATATAATCAAAAGCAAACATTGGTCTCCATTAGCATGCCGCCCTTGTCTCACCTCCATCCACAACAAGGAAGTCATCATTCATGATGATAACTTGCATGTTTCACATTGCTCACAACTCTTCATATCATGAGGTAAGCCGCTCGTCGACTTTGTAGAGGTGGCAACCATTTGCCTTGCCTCAAAGTGACATACTTGTCATGTTAACAACAATTAAAAGGTAGTTTGCACGGCACTAAAGGAAGTCTTTTGTGCCAAACATTTGCAATGGGATCTTTCATTGCCAAACTAACCTTAAAATAAGCTATTTTTAAAAAAATTTCCTAAACCTGACCTATCTATTTATTTGACACATCCTGCTTCAAATAAATAAACTAGCTTTACTTAAGCAATTTATTGACTGAGAAAAAATAATTTATTTCTGAATATCATCAAATATTTTCTTCAAATACTTTGTTTCTAATTCATCTATCGAAGTAATTCTTCTTGTTCCAAACTTTTCAATATTTGTCTAATGTGTACTTGATACATCAAATGATATATCACTTTTAAAAAAAATTACAACTAGAAAATACATCAAATGATATATCACTTTTAAAAAAAATTACAAATAGACCGATATTATCAAACACATCTTTTAACCAAGTTTTTGGACTTTATGTTTTAATATTTATATTTCAAAGTCATAAAAATTTTTAAAATTTATAATATTATTATATATGTGATAGATGATAACATCATGCTATAGTATATTTATAAATGATTATATTATAATTTTTATCATAATATCATAATCACTTACAAAAAAAATAATTCTCATTTATATAACATAATATGATAAATTTATTTTATTAAATTTAGTTATCATACTTTAAAGTATTTTTATTTTTTTTGTTTATCATATTATTGTATTCATATTACATCACATACATATCTCTTTATTGCAATCATGCTTGATGGGATAAGCAATAATTGAAATGCATGAAAAAGTATTAAAAGTTGACCATACACCTAAGCAGAAGGTTTCTTTACATCAAAACATTAGATATAACTGAGCATCACAATAATTGAGTAGTTGTGGAGCTTTAGATAAAGATAGATGTTGGAGACCCACAATTCAAGGAACTAATTCATTAGAAATGTCCATTATCTCTTTACCAAACACTTATCATTTTGTGTCATGCAAGGATGTTCTTTTACAAATCATTTTATTGAATATTTTAATAAAAATATAAACTTAACTATTAAAGATATGATTCTTAAAAAATAAGTCATGAAAAGAATCAATAATTAATCATGAAAAAAACAAAAAAAAAACCCAAAGATTACCTACAAATTAATCAATGTATTAGTTATTTCAAACAATTAATAAAAAACTATTTACATCACTTGTATCGTTCATGTGTTATTTGATATCAAAAAAAAATATCATATTTAATAGACAATATCATACATAATTGTTACAACAAGAGAACTCATAAAAAGAACTTGAATCATGAACCAATATTGAAAGTAGAGTTTGGGACATAATTAAAATGAAACCTATGTATTGTAAGGTAATACTTCCTTCAACTCATAACGCTTTTAATGAAAATCATATCATATAATGCATTGGTATGTGGGATAGATCTAAGAAAATTCTGTTACATATGTATGTTATATTCAACTCACAAATGCTAGATTAAGTCTATTCCCATTCATACTAAAAAAAAATGGTTAAAAAGTAGTAAATAAACCTATTTTAGTTTATAACATACAAAGAAATAGAAAAATATTTTATAATATAGATTTGGATAATATTCACAATAGAATAGTTGTCAAAATCTTCAATGAAAACCATGACCTTTTGGGCATGACATGGAGTCCACTAAGTATTCAAGACTCCTTTTTATGCTCATAATCAAAACATGATGGTGATCTTCCATGCTTCAAAAATTAAGATCATTAGTATTCTTTGATAAATCTTCTTCATTAAAAAAATATAATTTGAGGGCTTTTATATGATAAAAAATTTAAGTATGCTTCAAGATTTCGAAAACTAAATTGCATGTTACTTTTGAAACAACTCTTTTATGACTTGAATGTCTAGTGAAATGAAGGAATGAAAAAAATAAATCTTGATAACTATTAATTTCTCGTGTTTTGATAGTTTACCACTTGGTTGATCATCACATTCAATTTATTTAATAATTCCACATAAAAAGTCATATAAGTAGTTATGAAACATAAAGAAAGAGATGAACTCCAATTCTCCCAGCTTGTCCTTTGTCCTTGACTCAATTCATTCATGATCCACACTTCCTATGCCTCAAACAATTTCCTACCATTCTGGGCCAAGTTGTCCTTTATTCCCAACTCAATGTTCAAAAAACATTTTGAGAACACATTCTTCTCTTATAACTAAATGATCTGTTTAACTTACCTCAATCACCAACAATGATGAATGAGAGGTTAGCTTCATCTTTCTACAACCAAAAATGTATTTGAAAATGTTCACATTGAATCATGTGTTCAATTCCCATAAGATTCTTCTAAATAAACAAAACTTCTCATTTTCAACATTATAGTTTACAACAATCAAAAGGCTTGCACAATTACAATATAATCAACACAAGCTGTTTCAAACTTAGCTTGCAAAACCAAAAAAGGCCCCAGGTAATCATAACAGGCAAGAAATCCTTATCACATATGCATTGGTTGAGCTAATCCACTGTATGAGTTGTAAAGCACTAAAAGAAATGCCCAAAGCTGGAAATGGAGCCAACATGTGGAGCAGGTATCATTCATAACCAACCCCAACAAAAAAGAAATGAAGAAATCAAAGAACTGCTGACTTATAAACATTATGGAGGAGTTAGTATACCTCATAACCAACTAAAACAACCTCCTTCAAACTATATATCACCCATATTTCACATATCTCCCCGTCCAAAGGCAGGAATCGTTATCTTTATCTAAGACGAGGGTTATGGGTGGAAGAAGAAAGGAAGCTCTGTTGGTCTTTCTTCTCGCGGCGGTCGCGGAGGTTCCTACGGCCTTCGCGATGGACTATACGGTCGGTGACTCTCAGGGATGGGCGAGCGGCGTCGACTACGACACTTGGGTCTCAGGCAAGACCTTCAAGGTCGGCGACAACCTCGGTAAGCAAAAACAATAAAATTTAAATTAAAAAGAAATTGAAATAACGTGCTTTTGAAAAGCGAGTTACAAACTGAGCCATAATCTGAATCTTGGAATGTTTGCTTCGGAATAGTGTTCCAATACGCGGCGCTACACAGCGTGGACGAGGTGAAGAAGTCGGACTACGACGCCTGTGCCAACAGCAACGCCATCCAGACCTCGAACGACGGCAACACCAAGGTGCCCCTCACCGCCGCCGGAAGCCGCTACTTCATCTGCGGCACGCCGGGCCACTGCTCCTCCGGCATGAAGCTAGCCGTCACCGTCTCCGCCGCCTCCTCAACCTCACCCTCCCCGACTACTCCCCCCGGTGGCTCCACTCCGGTCACTCCCGCGGCCACCCCGCCTTCGACGCCGGTGCCGTCTGCCAAGTCGCCTCCTACGTCCTCGACGACGCCGACGACGACGACAGATACGAAGAACAATGGAGCCACCGGCAGGTTAGGTGAGGGCGTTGCTCTGGCTGTGACGGCGGTGCTTGTTCTTGGCCTGAGACTGTTGGGTTAGCTTAGCCCGGCGAGAGGCAGTGCTCCTTAATTATATACTTTTGTGTTGGTTACCTTCGGCTTGTTTCATTAATGTTAATGTGTTGTTTTTTAATGGTCATGTGGATTTATAATTTCTAATTCGGTTCAACTTTATGCCAGTTTGCAAACTAATTTTTTTTCAGTTTGGCTTCTAAATTATGTTTATAAACTTAATTTTTATCAAAAATTCTATCTATTTTCATATTATTACTTTTAAATTTATTTTTCAAAATCTACTTCTCAAACAAAGTAAAAGTTATTATTAACCTAACGATTTAATTTCTTATTATTCAACAAGTGTCTGACCTTCTGATTAGATTATATATTTGATTTGATTTCTCATGATGTTGGTATCATTAACGTTTGTTTCGCTAGTTAGAATTTTTTTTCTTTATTGGAATCAAAGCAGATGTCATTTTGACCTTTCTTATTAGGCAAAACCCTATTTGTCGTTATTTGATAAAAATTGAAACACGTATGTTAAGATTGATTGTCATCTGAAACCTGGTTGACCACCTTGTTCATCTCTCATTAATGACTCGATTATTACATATGATGTATTAGTTGCTTATTTATTGTCAATAGCTAAGTAGCTATCAATTAAATTTTTGTTGATTGTTGGATTCATCCCTAGCTCATCTTAGCTTGCTATCGATCAGTATTTTTGGCAAGTATCACCATCTATTTTACTCTATACTTGTGAAATGCATTTTCCAACTTGTTTCGCTTTTGACTAACTCTATTAGAGTTTTCTTACTCTTCATACTATGAGCTCGACCTTTGAGAGTCATTGCTTGGCATTGAACATCACTTTTTTTTATCTTGAATACGCATAGCATGAGAACCCCAAATCTAGCTTCATTAATAGCCTATCGGATTTGATGTCATCATCCTTGTCATGTGCACTATTGACAAACTACATGAATCCATTGCTTTGGAAACCAATTGTTTAGCTTCATATTTCTTTTAGTTACATCACATATTCATCATTTGCTACCATCATCCTTGTCATCTTAAATGATAACTCATAGTTATCGTTATCTAGATTCCCTTGGTTTTATATGAGATCCCTCATATGTCTTGTGCCAATTTCAAACCAAGTCATGATAAAACTAATTTTACATTAAATTACTCTAAAGTTGATCATGTTGTATTCTAGTGTGTTATTAAGTATTATATTTGAGCTAGTTGAGTGAGCTGTAACATAACACTAGTCAAGGTATGTATAATTCCACTAATAAATATTTATTAAAACCTAAAATTTGTATAATATTAATAAATATTATTTTCAAATTAAGCAAATGAAAATGTTTAACAAAAAAAATTACAAGTTATAAAATTACACAAAATAAATCCAAAAAAAATAATTTTTTTTGACTAAATGGAAACATAATCTATTTTCATGTTAAGTAAATGAAAATATTTAACAAAAAAAATTACAAGTTTAAAAAAAAAGTATACAAAAATAAATCCAAAAAAATCCTTTTTGTGACTAATTGGGGATAAATGAGTCTAAGGAATAATAATGAAAGAGAGAGCAAAGAGTTGAAAAAGATAATAATAAAAATATATCTACAAGAGTGTGAGGTATGCTACTAAGAAAATATAAGAGGCTATGAAAGTGGGAGAGCAAAGGTGATAAAGTGATAATCTCCATTAGTTATAATTAATAAAGCTTAGACAATATTAATAGTCATTATCTATTGTCTCATATATATTCAATGACAATTTTTAACAAGATTAATATATGTAGACACAAGAAGTTTCCTAAAATGTTAATAATTTATGCATCTAATCAATGAATTGTTCATTATGGTACAAGAAATTGAACAATTTTAATGTTGAATAAAAATCAAAGAAAAAAAAAATTTAGCGAAGGAATTGGCAAAATGTTTCATTGCATGCATTGAACGCAAGCACATGTGACATGCAAATGAAGTGTTAAAAGCAAGTTAATATAGTAATGACTGTGTGGCATTGGTGCCACAGTTAACTGAACGATAGTAAACAAGCATTTTACAAACTAATGTTGATAAATTTGTATTAATGATAAGTCTAACACACGTCACATATTACTAACATAAAGTCATGTGTCTACAATAGATACAATAATAAAAACCCACATGTTATATATGAAGAAAATAAGTATAAATTTTGATAATTTTTATATTATTTTAAATAAAATATAATATTAATTAAATAAAAAATTATGAATACAATAAAATCATTGTAAATATATAATTAATCTTTTCATGAAAAGATTAGGGATCGTTTTTTTTAGTTATTTTTTATGGATAAAATAATAAAGTTGATATTTTATTTTATTTTTTATTTTTTTAATTTGCTGATGGAGGATCGTTTTTCTTGATTTTATATAGCCCACATGACGATAGAAGAATCATGACCGCAACGTTTATACCCTTCTGATAAGCTGCATCTTGCTCGTGCCTTGAAGCCAAAGCCCTAGAATGCCCACTACCATCTTGCCATCCCTTCCATTCCCTAATTTCCTCCGCTTTTCAGCGCACGGTTCTTTGGAAACACACGTTCGTGTCCACGTGATTTCTACAGTTCTGTGGGATGAGCGGCGGCGTAGTGGCGTAGTCCGGAGCTCTATTCCGAAGGTTTACAGCCATGGCACAGTGGACTACGAGCGGCGGCGTAGTGGCATAGTCCGGATCTCTATTCCGAAGGTTTACAGCCATGGCACAGTGGACTACGAGCGGCGGCCGGTGCTGAAGTGGAGTACACTGTACCGTAGGATCTCCATGATGGAGGAATGCGGTGCCGGCTCGTCCGCCGAGCTCGAGCGATGGGAGAATGAGGAGCGGCAGCTCTCGAAGTGGGAGCTTTTTCGTGTCATCAAGGAGCTGAGAAAGTTCGGCCGGTATAAGCGAGCCCTCGAGGCATGTTACCTCATCCAGTTTTTCTTTCTTGGACCTTATTTTTCTTCTTCCAATTTTCATGTTAGTTTCCTTCTAATCAATCATTTTATAGGTTTTACTGACTTTCTTTATAGGGGCCTTTTCAGAACGGGTAGTGACTGCGATAACTTTTCAAGGTAGGAGCCAAGTGATCCCTTTCCGTATAGTTGGGTAATTTATCATGTAGCTCCACTAATCTGAGAGAATTAAACCCTGTTTTATCCTGGATTAACGATCACAGAAAAATCAAGGTTAGATAAAGTAACCTCAGAAAAGCAGCAATCAAAATCTAGGTTAAATACCTTTTTTTGCATGTTGGCGAGTCTTTGTAGGGTGATTGTCACTGTTTATGAACTCGAACCTAGGTGATTAATCCATAAATACGATAAAGCTTGGGTGAAACTAAGTGGAGGTTTGAACCAACTAAAGTTGACGAATAAGAAGATGAGTTCTGCTTCAGGTTGAAATGCCATTTTGAACCCAGAGCTAGATGGTTTTTCTTGAAATGCTCTGAGACATATCAATTGATTGGGCATCTCGGAGTAAGTCATTATTTTGATGCAGGCCTTTTTGAGATAGAATTCAAATTCTAGATATGACCTCAAATAGGGGTCTATGAGATGATGGGGGACAAGTGTCATCGTTGAGAGGCACAATGCATGGAGCACCAGCTAAGGCTCTTGAATGAGTGCTTAGAGGGCCTCCCCTTTTGAGTTGGAATCCTGAAATAAGCAATATCTCAGGGCATGGTCAAAATTGTAGGTCTAACAGTCACACATGGTTCGTGCTTTTGAGAAGCAGGTAAAGAATCACTTTTGGGATAAACAACCCATGTTAATTTGCTCCCCATGCTCTTTTCCAAATTGGTCCTCAAGTAAAAACTTTCAACTTTTCTTCAATTGTTGGCAAGACTAGATAAGTGTAATTGAAAAGTGTGAATTGGCTATTTAGTACTGGAATGTACATAGAATTAATGACTTTTTCTGAATACAAGGGAGGTGAATGAGAATGTTTAGAAGGATAGAATGATGTAACAATGTATGAAAATCCTGCAAAAACGCCTTAAAGGAAACTGGTATTGCAATGGACAAAATAATAGCTATGCTTGTGGAATTGATAGAAGCCTGTAGGCAATTGATTGTTGATGAAGATATAGCACATGCAATATTGGGCGATGGGTAGAGCTTAAGTAGCATAGGTTCCATGTAGTTTTTTTATTCATTATTAAATTTTCAAATGGTCTTTTTTGTCTCACTTGTCCATACTAATTTCCTATGAATAATTGCTGGAGTTTGTAATGTTGAGCAAGGTTTCACATTTGAAAGGATAGGGAGAGATGATATGATTCTATGAGCTTAAAGATAATTTCAAATGCTTCTCAGTATCTACTTACTGATGCTTTCTTTTTATAATTTTATACTCAGTTAAGTCTGTATTTTACTCCTGTTACCATTTGTTGGGCATCTAATATCAAATTCCTTGATATGGTTTCTACCTTGATTGGTTGATGTTAAGAGGATGATGGTTATATAATGTTTTATTGCATTAGTTGGCTGACATTTTTATCATTTTGCAACTGAACCTGTACATGTCAGCAGAGATGAAAGGCTGTCTTAAATTTTCTGATGATATCCCTTTGTCACCATTCTTTTCTAATTTCTCTTTTTTTTTTTGTCTTTTTGCATTTCTTAATTACCATGCATCTCAATGATAACAGATTTTCATAATATCACTTTAGTGAATTATGTTTTGAATTGCTACTATTCAATATGAATTGATTGTTTGTGGAAGTGTGTACATGGAAAATCGGGTACAGAAGGCTGCAATCTTCTAATACTTGTGACATTTGGTTGGATGTAAGAGTTCAATCCCTGAGAAGTTTTCTTGTGGACTAGTGGCACACCACAGCCTTTTCATATACGTGTATTGAACTGCAAGTCCTGTAAACATGTTCAATGACTGCTGGCATATCAAGGATTGTGCTATGGTTGTAGGTTGCCTAGTTTTATCTTTACTAGTTGTGTAAAAAATTCAAAGTGGGTATCTTAAAGTGCTTGACCATGGAATACTTTGGATAAAACTATCTCTAATGCAGGTATAATGTACAGTATTAAAAAATGGCCATCACTCAAAACAATATAACAAAATTCAATATTCATTTAAGAACACATATTTTGTAGCAACACTAAATATCCCAAAATGCCTCAATCACTAACAATACTTATCATGTTTGATGCAATAATTTTCTTGATTAGGTTGCATTTGTTTAGTAGTGATGAGAGCAATGAGTTTACCAAGGTTTTTGAAGCTTTCTTGAAAAAGTCTTGCCACTTTCATTAGCTGTTGAGGTTTTGTTTTTTGATAATTATTTGTTTTCTATGAGGTCAACTAATCCTAACATAATTTCAATTTTGCAAACCAAATATAATTTGCTTGATATATTGGAAATAAGAGTTTAAGAAATAATCAATTTAATGCCTGAATGAAGTTGTTCAACCAATCTTTGCTTAATTTTTCTAGTGTATGGCTTGTACAATCTCATTGCATTTCTTAATATTCTTTTGATTATTTTTGTAATATCCTGGAAAAAAAAAAAAAAGAAAAGAAGAAAGGACGCACAGGCGTCGGACGCGAGGCGATCCGACGATGCCGCGTGTGCCCGTACGCCCCGACCCCGAGAGAAAAAAAAAGGGGTTAAGGACGGCGGTCCTTCGTGCCAAACCATGCGAAGCAGCGGAGAAAAAGAGGAGTAGGAATCGAGGGTTTTTTTCCCCGCAGCAGTCTCCGTCCCGACGAAAAATCGGAAGAAGGGAGTAGTCCGGCGGCGGCGATTTCAGGTCCCGAGCTCAGCAAGGAGGGGAACCGGGTAAGTTCCGAGCCCTTTTCTCTTTCCCGAGCCATTTTCTCTCTCCTCGAACCGTAGAAGGGAAAGTTTTTTTTAGAAAGGTTTTTATGGGATTTTTGGGATTTTCGGGTTGTTGTGCAGCCCTTCTCCTTTTTGCATCCCGAGCCAGGGAAACCGCGGACAGCAAAGGGAAAAAGGAATTTTTGCGGTGCAGTCCTTTCTCGTTTTCCGTGCCGAGAAAGGAGGGTTGCATGCGAGTGTCGGCTTGATCCGAGGGGAATTTTTGAACCGTGCAGCGGTCGCCGGCAGCCTCCGTGTTAAAAAGGGGGAGTCGTGCACGAGGAACCAAAAGCAAGTCCAAGCGAGAAGAACAGATAGAAGAGGCTGCATAAGTGTGAAGAAAACAAACTCTGACAGCACCTTGTAATTAAAAGAAATGAGAAGAAGAGGAAGGGGAAGGGGAAGAGGCCAAAGAATGGCAGGACCCTCAGGACCTCAGGTAGGTGAATTTATTTAAATAGTAATGTAAGTAGTGATGGTTATTTTATTATAAAAGCATGGCTTTGAAATATTATGGCATATTAAAATGAAATGAGAATTTGCAATACGATACTATGGTATAGTAAAATGTAAAGCATGCCAAAGAAAATGTGTAGAGGTATCGATTATGCCTCTTAAAGGGTTAAATTCCCTAAAAAGAAAAGTAAAAAAAAAAAGAAAGGAATTGACCCTAGATCGCATCCCAGTAGTCCCCGGACATATGAGCACCAGCACAGGATGCTGGGCATGATGAGATGGCATAGAGACCTCCCTCGCATTGCTAGTACTTTGTGCAGGGCTGAGTGCGGAGGGATATGATGAGATCGAGACATCTCGTATATGGCTAGCACTTTGTGCAGGGCTGAGATACGGAGATGGTCCGACGTGATAGAGATCGAGACATCTCGTATATGGCTAGCACTTTGTGCAGGGCTGAGATACGGAGATGGTCCGACGTGATAGGCTTGGCCAGCCACGATATGCCTACGGGCAATGGTCTCTAGATGAGATAGATGCCATAGAGATGTGATATGATATGATAGGGATGGGGGATGTGGATCATGGGGAAAGTCTGGGACCCAGCAAGAAAAGAAAAAGAAAATGAATAAGAAAAAAAAAAAGAATTGAAAAGAAGGAGAAATGAATTGCATACTTTGCTTGATTCATTGCATGCTGATTTCAGATTTATCTTTGCCATATTTACATTTGAGTTATAGCATGTTGTTAGATATTCATCATGTTATATCCTTGTAGCCATAGCATTCACCTACTGGGCTTTATAAGCTCATTTCCCCTACTTACATTACAGGACATGCCACTGATTCACAGAGAGAGGGTGCTTAGGATGGTATGGGACTTTGTACAAACGTATCTGTTATTTCGGTTTTTGTAATTTTTGTACAGGATTTCCCAAGTGACAGGTATGCATATATTGAAGTTGCTGTTGATTATAAAGGTAACAGTTTTATTTTGTTTGCGTCACCCTCGCCTAGTTTTACAGTTGTGTCCTCAATTATATGCTGCTATGCTCTGATTAGCTGATTTTATCAGTAGATTATAGTGATAGTCTAGGCGGGGCGTGACAATTTTCTTTGCCATGTGCATTACCATTATAAATGTATCCAATTGATGATTTCTCATCAGCATTGATAGTGTGCAATAAGGTAGGCAATGTGAGGACCTTTTGTGATTATTTTCTATAGAAATCAATCTAGGAGATGTTCTTAAATTTTCGAAAAGAATAAATTTGATGAATGGCAACCCACAAGGAAGTTCCATCTTTTTAGTTAGTTCAACCATTATCTATGATGATGTATCCAATGTCTTTCCAATAAGTTTTATATAAAGCTATCATGGACCATGCCTCATGTCTAATCCCTATCATACTAACATCTTACTTCCCACCAAGTCTTGTTGGAAGGTGTTGTCAAAATAAGGATATAATAGGGCCTTTTCATTGGAGAAGACATTGCATCTAGGTTAATTTAATCCCATATGAATTTGCTAAATCACACATTTGTTAACCTATAAGATCTCCCCACTAAAAAAGTCATTGGAGCAACCCACTACCTTAAGGGGTCCCTTGAGTAAGATGAACTTCTTCTCAAGTAGGTTTATCAATATATTAAGTAGTAAAAATGGTCTGTAAAGAAGATCGGCATAAAAAACACATGTTAAGAATAGCTTTTCCAAAAGTCAACTGATTTCCTATTCAATGCAAAGGAGGGATGCAAATGATTGCCTCAAAATCGTAAGAATATTGCTTATGGCAGAAATTTTGAATTTTGAAATGAATGATTGGGATTTAATACCTTGAGGGTACCATTTGCTGGAAGTTTTGATAACTTGGAATACAGGTGATCACCTCCAAATTATAGTAATCACTCAAGTAGAACCTCCAAAATTTGGAAGAATAGTCAAGATTCATCACTAGAAAGGTTCCTTCTGGAGAAAGATTTTGGCGATGGCACTCCTAAAAGGTACATAAATGATCTATTTGTCAAAGGAAGAATGAAGATGTAAACTTTGGCAAAAAAATTATAGTTATGGCATGACACAACAATGCTCAATAACTCTAGAGAGGTATTTGTTTTCTGACAGGCTAGATATGAACCATCCTAAGTTAGTAGGAAAGGCTTCTATCACAAAGAAGAGGGAGTGAATCTTGGATATGTTACCACATTATTTCCTACAATGCACAATCCTTGCATTCATGTGATATGATCGAGTGACATAGATGAAGACGCGATGGCAATCTGCAATCAGCTATAATCTGGGGATATATTTTGGATGTGCTAAAGAATCTTCTATGTTGATGCCAAGATGGCCAGTGCCCTTAATAGCTATCATGGGCCTCCCCAAGTCGTAGCTTGTTGTGCATGTCTTCTTATTTCTCTAAGCCTCAAGAATGTTGTCACCTAAATCAGAGTATAAGACGACCTCCATGCAAGAAAAAGCATCACATCCTTGTCAATTCATTCCGATAGTGATCTAGTGATATCACATCCTCTTGGAGATTGTTTTCCTTGACCTCTTCTTCCACATATGACTCACAACTACTTTTTCTCTACTAATCATAACGCCGAATCTCTTTGTAATGTCTTGGATTTTTCAGTTCAACAGGCCGATCTGTAGTCTCTTGGGATAGTGAACTTGCTTTATAATAGTATTAGTTTATCCTTGGGGTGTTTATTTAGAATCTTTTTCCCATACTCTCTTGTGTTTCACACCTCTGAAAACTTGAGATTCCCACGAGACGGATAATGAGTTATCAATTTTATGAAAACTCTTATTTATTTTTACTTGAAAACCCCTTTTTGTATTGAAACCCACTACATGCGATAAATAGACTAAAATAGAAGGACAAAGACTTTTAGTTTATTCTTTTGAGAACAACTTACATCAACTCCCAACTTATAAGGCTATGCTTCCTCACTGAATGCTCTTTGCAGTAAATAAACCCTTTACAACACTGAATTTTGAAGAATCCTACATGCAATCTCTAACTGAAGTTAACACTTTGACCAATAGGAGCTTCCACATATCCAAACTAGGTTTGGTCAAAGGAACCAAAATCTGAGAGAAAATGAAAAATAAGGAGAAAAATTATAGGAAAACATATAAAAAAATTCAATATTATGAATATCAATATGATTATAGAGACAATTCAACAATTGAAGTCTTTTGGATGTTGAAGATATACGAGGAGAAAGGGTTATAATTGATCTTGTATATCCACTTGGAAATTCATAGAATATTGGGCTTTGATCAATGTAAAATTTTGTATTAGTTAGAATTCCAAGTTTCCATTGTGTTTTTTATAGCCAAAGGCTTGCAAATGCTATCAAAATGGTCATTAGACCATTAATTTGTTTGATCAACTTTAAAATAGTTGTTAATCTCACTTAGCTAGCTGTTTTGCATTTTCCATGTAGATCACAAGGTTGTTTGACATATCGGACTGCTTTACATTTTAAGTCTTAAAAAAAATTGATCTTCTGTATTATTGCAAAATTGATTTCATTGGATCATTTGATGTACTTATTAGACTCTCCAATCAAAGTTATTGGATCATCAGATGGGTTGGATTTTAACTTCTCATAATGTCACAATTCTATGTGGTCATTGAACAATGATTCATTGGGCTACTTGACCTTGATAATTGGATTGTCTGGTGGAGATTTAGACCAGTGGTTCAAATATGTCCCTTTTGATAGATTGACCGTTGGAACTTATGGGACCATCTTATTCAGTTATCGTAGATTTTTTATTTCTGTAATATTATTTAATTTGATTTTAAGTATTTTAGAAATAGTTTTTTGAAATATATAAGATGCTCAGATGTTTTGAATATTGATATATTTTTTTCTTTTTTTTTTGTTTTTTTGTTTTGAAATTTTTATTTCTAGGGTTTCTTTAAACTTGGAAGTTACCACTCAGCAAGTTTACATACCAAGGAAATCAAGTCTCTAGCGTCTACCAATTTTGTCATTTTTTTTCTAAAATTTAGATTCTTCTCAATGCATTGTTCAAATTGCATTTTTTTCTTTAGTAGTAGAAGACGTTCTAGTTTTTGTGGGATCAAAAGGAATCTATTGTTATTGCTTCTTCTAGAAGAAAAGAAGTTCACCACCCGTTGGCCGTCTTCTTACATGTGGCATGATTCTGTCAGGCTTTCACTTGTGGAAAATTCCCTAATGTTGCCTCTACCTAGATACACCAGTGAATCGATATTTATTTAGACATATTCTTATTAGGATCTATTTCACAAGCCTATTTATCCTGTAGGGGATTCAATCATAATTCCACTTAATTTTGTTTCTAAAAAATTAAAAATGAAAAATAAATGTATTCAAAATTTTTTCTTAGGTAAATTGATTGAAAAATATTTCTATAACAAATATGATATAATATAAAAAAATATGATATAATTTAAAAATATTATTAAATATTATTAATTAAATAATAATATATAATTTTAAAAAAAATAGTTTAGAAGTTTTGTTTAGAAAAAAATACAAGTTGATTTGATTAAAGTCTCCAATTTAAAAATGAATTTGTAATTTACATCTTAAGAGCATATACAATTCTAAGATTCTATGCATCTTTCTTTTTGCTCTTCCTAGTGGAATGTTGTTGTCTAAGTCAAAGTTGCCAAGTTGGCGCTTTGCATATTGGATTTACCCCTTTTGAAAAGTATTTCATGGTGGAAATTGGCAGTGTTATTCTTGCCCATAATGAGCTCATGCCAACACCCTCCCTTTGAGTAAAAGTAATATGTTGCTCGTTAACCGGTCCCAAAAAAACAAAAAACCTTGATGGAAGACTTACCTATGTTGGAACATAAGATAAACAAATAATTCTAGTTCTATAATTTATATTTTCTTGCTTTTGGATGTTTAAACAAGCATGAGTATGAGGAATTTGCTGCAGATAGCTGCTAAATCTTGGTGATTGGATTAGTATTATCATTCTGTGAAGCATGGTAACGATGAGAGAAGATAACAAACAAGAGATATGAAGATTGATGTTGAAGCAATAAAATCTGAGAGTAACCTCATTCAAAGGGACATAAATGGAACTAAGAAAATAATAGGGAAACAAGGAACAATAGTAGTGGAGCATCTCACCCTTAATTGGTGTTTCATTGATTGCTAGAAACTATGAATTCATCGGCTCATCACCCATTAAACGTGGCCAATAATGCATGTCTCCTTTTATTGATCAGCAATTGTCTTTTGGTTAACAAGTCTTATTTGTTAGAAAACTTTAATCTTAGGAAACTTATAATATCATCAAATGCTCTCCAGAAGCCAAAAAAAAAAAAAAAATTACAAATTTTCCAAAATAGCATAAATGAAATTATAAAGTTTGAATGAAAAGATTTGGTGCTTTGGGTTTTGTAACACTAAGCCAAAATTGTGGACGATGAGGCTGTATGAGAGGTTACTGCAATGCTGCCCATGTTTGGGAAATAACACAGGATAAAGGGTGGATGGTTTAGATTAAAGGGAAAAATGCTTGTGCATGTGTGAATGGTCCAAACATGAAGCAGGCTTGAATAAAGAAAATGGAAACATAAGCTGATCAAAGGCTGAAAAAGATTCACAAGTGCATTCCAGTTTATAACTCTAATCTATTTCATGTTTGAACCATTAGCACACTCATGCACATTATTCTCTTGAACCTTTTGAACCATCCACCCTTTATCCTGTTATTTCCCAAGCAGTACTGTACTGCTGCCCATGTTTGGGAAAGGACAAAGGATATAAGGTGGATGATTTAGATTCATGGTACAAAAGAACAATGAGCATGAATGTGCTAATGGTTCAAACATGAAATAGACACAAGTTAAGAAAAAGGAAACATAAATTAATCAAAGACTAGGAAAAGATTCATAATGTTGCACACAACACATGCACATATGCGTATGCATGGGTGTATATGTTGTCCTTGTGACTTTTATTATATTAGATTTGATTTTTCGTCTTGAATATCTTCAATCATATCCCTTTTTTTTTTTTTGGATATCTCCAATTCTATTGTAGATAATGTCCATTTAAAAGACTGGTTCTGCACCCCTATCTTTTTGACTTTTTATAACCTTTTTTTTATGTTTTTTGTTAACATTTGTTTCACCAATCTGATTTTAACCTCTATTGTGTTTCTTGACATCTCATTCTGGATGCACAATCTGGAAGACTGCAAAACTTGTTAATTTGTTGGCAATGTCAAAATTATCATTTGCCTTGCAATTGATTTCTAAGTGGCATTGATGCTTATGGCCTTCAGATTTATCATTGGATGGCATCTCAAGGTGATCGATTTTCGTTGAGCTCTAGCGACATGGCTATTCAAGTGGATCTAATCGCAAAAGTACATGGCATTTTACATGCTGAAGAATACTTCCATAAGCTTCCTGAAATGTGGAAGGACAGACGAACATATGGAGCTCTTCTACATTCATATGCCATGGCAAAAATGAAAGAGAAAGCTGAGGTTACCCTTGAGGCAATGAAAGCCGAGGGATGCGCAAACCATACGCTTCCTTTCAATGTGATTATGTCTCTTTATTTGACCCTTAAGGAACATGATAAAGTTTCTTCTACGATTAAGGAGATGAAGGAAAGGAACATTTTCTTTGACCTGTATTCATATAATATTTGGATTACGAACTGCGGTGCCCTTGGAGATCTGCAAGAGATGGAAAGAGTTACTCAGGAGTTGATTGCAAATACTCGTTTATATGCTGATTGGACCATATACACTACACTTGCTACCATGTACACGAGATTTGGGGAGATTGAGAAAGCACAAACTTGCTTGAAAGATGCAGAATTAAGAATAGCAGGTAGGGATAGAACTCCATTCAATTTTCTCCTTGGGCTTTACTCGTCCACAGGGACCAAGGATGATCTCTACCGCATTTGGAGACGCTACAAGTCAAATTACCGTATTCTGAACTCAGGTTACCGAATAATGCTTCATTCTTTGATCAAACTTGGAGATATTGAAGGAGCCGAGCAAATATATGAAGAATGGTTATCTATTACTTCCAATTTGGACCCAAAGGTTTCTTATGCAATTATTAGTGGTTACATAAAAGAAGGGCGTGTAGATGATGCAAGGGACATTCTCAATGGGCTGATAGCAAGAGGTGGAAAGCCTAAGCCCGTTTCATGGGAAATCCTTGCCGATGGTTATATCCAGGTGAATAGAATTTCAGAAGCTTTATCATGTATGGTAACTGCTGCATCTTATGAAGATCTAGGAGGCTGGATGCCAAAGCTTACTACTGTGGAAAACATTCTCAATCTCTGTGGTGAACATGATGAAAAGAAGAGTGTGCAAGTCTTGGTGGATGTACTAAGAAGAACAGGTTGCCTAGAAATGGAGGAATACAACTCGTTATTGTCTAAACTAGATTACTTACCATTGCCTGGTGGTATTGGCAAGGTATAAAAGTGAAGTGCAAATGGAAGGTTAAGTTGAATAAATAGCCCGTTTGTTAGCAGAGTTTCCTTCTATCTTCCTGCGATTGGCTGTGTTCTTTAATCTGGGGATGTTTGGATTGGTTGAACTTGACCATAATATGTTATTCCAAGGTTCATTTTGGGAATTGTCGACAATGTTCTCCTCTATGACACCATTGTACTGTTATTGTCAGCTGCTTTGGAGGTAAAATCTTCAAGAATGTTTTTTGTTGCTTTGGAGGTCGGATCATCTTTTAACCCAACTCTTTTTTATTCATTCCCACAACAAGCGAAACAAATGAAGTCTTGAGCACTTTATTACATGGTATGTACTTTATCTTTGCTTCAGATGACCATCATCTTCTAAAACTTTTTTGTGCTTGTGGCATTAGTGAGACTCGACATTTTCTTTCTCTATTAAATGGTAATTGTTCTGGGTTCGTTCCAATCTTATTAATTACTGCATGATTATCATGTTTGGGTTTGCTGAGATTAGAATGTGTTTAGAATATTATGATGTTTAGTAAAGTGTAATGATTCTATTAAAGAATTGTGTTGAAATATACTGAATTGAGCTTAAAATATAATTGTTAAAAACTTTGTAAAGAAACAAAGTTATGGGACAACAAAGGATACACAAGAGGTCATGATGATGTATTAGACTTAATTTTATATGAGGAATGTATCAAAAATATTCTAAAAACAAGTTTAAAATAATATTTTCTGGTTAATTGATTAATGTTTAATTTGGGTATCAACAAGTCATGTATAACATTTGTGAAGTTTTCAAAAGATTTTGGAATGCACATGTTGGATACCATGAGTTCCTTATTTTGGATTTATCTCATTATTTTTCTTTTTTTTATGTTGTTTATGCCATGGGTCATAATATTATCTTAGTTTTTTTATCTACATAAAGGTTATAACTTTAGAATTTATTCAAATTATTGTTGGTATCATTGGAGATTGATCTTTATTTTTGTTGATTTTAGAAAATCTTTTAAAGTTTATCTTTATTAAATACATGTACAAGAAATTACCTAAAAGATATTGATCTAAATTTTATAATAATATAATTTTACTCAAGTCATTTAAGCTTATAAAAAATATATAAATTTAATAATGTAAGATTTTCAACATCCTTATGAGTCATAACAATTTTAATGTAAGAATTGTATGTAGTATTATAGTCTTATTTGTATTTTAGAATATTGAAATAATGGTTAAATTACTTATTTTCAAATTAATAAAAATAAATAATTAAATATAAGCCAAAGGGTTGTTTTTTGTTTCAAAGAAGACGTCAAATTATTAGATGATTTAATTTTAATAATTAGATCATTATATCAAAATTTAGATTAAGGGTACATAAACTTTTCTTAAATCAAATTGTTTAATAACTTATATTGAACTATTTGATCTTAAAATCATACTATCCAATATGAGCAATACAATTACATCATAAAATTTAAAATAAATTTATAGTTAATTTAAATTTTATATTTTTATTTGTTACAATATTATATATATATTAAAAGATGATATTTAACATATTTAAATTAATAATGTAAATATAAGTATAAGATCATATAACTTTTGAATAGTTCATCAATGTGTGATTATTTATTTTGCAAATATATTTTTAAGAAATAATAAAATAATTTTGACCTAAATATTGATACTCTTCTATATGATTATTCTTTATAATAATTGTTATAATATATTTTTAATAATTCTTAACAAACCAAAAACTTCTCTTTTCACTTATCGTCAATTGCATCCAATCTTGGTTCTTCAATCTCAAAAATCCAATTTAATATAAGTATTGAAATTTCTAAAATTAAATGATGCAATCATCAAACACTATTATAAACTCGTAGGATTCAACAAAAGTAACATAGTTATCTTAATCATTTGCGAGCTTTCCATCCATTCTCCAATTTATAAGTCTAAAATGATCTCTTGGTTATAATAAAAATAAAAAAATATCAAGATTTTTTAATTGATATTAATTTTTTTTAAGAGAAGATAAAGAAAACCCTATAAAAGAAGAGATTTTTTTTATTATTTAAGGTTAAAGCTAACAACAAAAGAAGATAAAAAAAAAAATCTAAAATAATCAATTGCTTATATCTTAGCAATTACTTAAACCTCTTTTAATATTATACCTCTCAAGACTTATATGAAATATTCGTCGTGATACTTAAACTCAATTATTTTCTTATCTATAACTATTCTATTTATAAAAGTTTATATTTTTTTATTTTATATTCTCAAATATAATACAATTTTGTGTTGTATCTTAGCAATGATTTTTTTTTCTTATTTAACAATATTTTTTATATAAGTTTTTTTTTTATTTTTATCTACGGCCTATCCTTGTAAATTATTCCTTGTCATTCAAAATAAAATCTCTATTGTAATCTCATAGGGAAAAGTGATAATTCATTTACTTATTTATTTTTAAAATTTGTATACATCATTTCTAAAATAATTATCTGTTAATCAAATTTAAACCACGGTGATGAAACCATACCCTCCTATATCCGATAAACGGCCAGGATCTTTCAAAGCAATTGCCAGGAGACTTGGCATACGATATAAATGCCATCACGTACAGAACCCTAAAGTGTTCCCAATCTCTCGCCTCTTCCCTTCTCGTTCCGCCTACACCTCAGCCACTGCGATGGGTCGCGTTATCCGAGCTCAGAGGAAAGGAGCGGGCTCTGTCTTCCGATCTCACACTCACCACCGCAAGGGTCCTGCTCGATTTCGGAGCCTCGACTTCAGCGAGCGCAATGGATACCTCAAGGGCGTGGTGACCGACATCATCCACGATCCCGGTCGTGGAGCTCCGCTCGCCCGCGTTACTTTTCGCCACCCCTTTCGTTACAAGCATCAGAAGGAGCTTTTCGTGGCAGCCGAGGGCATGTACACTGGCCAGTTCGTGTACTGCGGCCGTAAAGCTTCTCTCATGGTTGGCAACGTCCTCCCTCTTCGTTCCATCCCGGAGGGTGCGGTCGTCTGCAACGTGGAGCACCATGTCGGCGATCGCGGTGTGCTCGCGAGGGCGTCAGGTGACTATGCCATCGTCATTAGCCATAACCCAGACAACGGAACAAGCAGGTTTGGTATCATCCAAATAGAATTTGATACATCCATTTTTTTTCTTTTGGATCTGTAGTGTTAGACAATAATGGTTTCTATATATCGAAATTTGATGTGTATTCTACGAATTTGTGCAGCTGATTATTTTGCCGCATGTAAATCTTTCGTTACCTCTTGTAATTACTTGAGTGAACTAACGGCTTGGCATGATGTATAAGATCTTAAGCTAGACATTCTGATCTAAACCAAACAAAAAAAATATGCTCCGCACAAGTTACATCAAGTTTCTCTGTCTTGCTCTTTAACATAAGTTTAATTATTTCTAATGCAAATTGTTTGAATGTTTTCTGACTTTGTCAGTCTTAAGCTCCTTGGATTCAGTTTAAGATTAGTGTTTTACTTTAAAGGCAGATAACATTTATTTTGGAGGTTCTTCATTTCAATGAACTGATGATCTAAAGAGAAATGGAAAGTAGAGTGAAACCGCAAAAGAAACTTAGTAAAATTTGTTTTCTAACGTGTCTTTGCTATGGAAATTAGGTGTTTTGTTTTAATATTAGGAACATGTGGTTGGATATAGTTCAAACTTCATGTGGCTTGCAAATTTTGGATGTTATAACCGATGAAATTATGATTTCCTATTACGATGTTTTGTTGAATGCATTTTTTTTTTCAAGGAGATGATTCTGGATGATCTTGTAAATTTTGATTGTTTTTTGGATTTGCAATTTTGATCGTTGAAAAGGTAAAATTGTTGATTTCATCATTTGCTAAATTGTGAATTATGTAATATGTGCAACAAAATGAAACTTTACCAGTCTAATTTCAAAATTTTACTTAAATGGATTGTTTGTTTCTTGGAAAGCCTCAACATCCATGAGGCTAGCAGAAGATTTGAACTTCAAAAAGTTTGTTCTATTAAGATCTGCACTATATTTTTCTTGCTTTTGTGATTTGAATGATGATTTCAACTTACAAGGCAACTTTCACCATCGTACCAAGTCCCCTCTTTCCGCAACCTTTATCTATAATATAGTTTTGTGTACTTCTGTGATAGGAACTTTCTTAATTTGATCTTTCTTTATTATGCTGTAGGGATTGTTGAAAAGAATTTGTATGCAGGCATTAATTAACGTAATCATTAATTCACTCAATTAAAATATTGAACTTTTAAGGAAATTCGGTTGGGTCTATATTTTTTACTGCATTAAGCATTTTCTTTGTGTTGCGTGAATGTCTTTTGCACATTATGTAGGATTTATTGGATATGACAATGCAGATGGAAATTCTTAATTTATTTTATTCTCACTTTGTGTAGTTTTTCTCTATGTATGTTCTAAATGGTTGATAAAATGAGCTTCTTTTCTAAGCTGTCTTCCTTTTTATGTTGGGACACTTAATAAACAGAATTTGATAATTTATGCATCTTATGACATATCATAGCAACGTCTGTGCTTAACTTGTTATGTTGTTTTTTCTGTGAAATAACGAGGTAACTACTTGGGGGCATTTAAATTGGGTTGTTTTGGTTATGTTTTAAAAGAGATGTTAATTTTGTTTGAAAGATGAAATGAATAAACTAATGGTACATTGGAACTATGCGAAACATGCTTCAACAGCTAGTTTCCATGTATATGGGTAGTGAAAAGGGTTTGGTTCTGTTAGATATCTAGATTCATGCAAATTATATCCATATTTAGTTGTCTCTTTTTGATGTGTTACAATTTTTTTGTTGCAGTTGTCATGTTTTGCAATTCTGGCTTGAAAAGCATTTGAATATCAATGCATATTGATTCTACCAGATGTAAAAACGATATGTTTATCTTCCTTCTTCTATGTCTTGGACATTTAGCTACTGAAGATTGATTGGTATTCTTGGAGTATTATATAAATATTGGTAGTGATGGCATTGAAAGTTAATGTGAAGGCTACTGACAGAGCTTGATGCCCATGGAACTCCTGAAATCTGGTTGTAGCCTCATTTTTATGAACCAATTTGTTTCCATTATGATGTAAACTTGATTTATTTTAGTAATCATGATTGATCCTTTCTCACTTTGCATATATCTCTAAGCATATTATGATGGGTAGCTAATGCCATTAGTTGCTTGATTATATTGTCGCTGATACAAGAGTTAAAACTAAACTGAATTGAATGATTGATCAGCTTAGTTTGAGTTGTAGCATACATGACATATAAAGGTACTGTTTTTTTATTGCTCTTATGACTAGAAACTTTAGGCTAAGTATAGCTGCCCTTTCTGTAAAAGGAAGAGGATAGTCAAATTTAGTAGAGAACAAGTGGATTTTTTTCTTGGGTTTATGAGGTAGACTCTTAGAACAACTTTCCAACATCAACCAAGTGCTCCCATGGCCTTCAACTGCTCTTCGTGCTTCCTTGTTTGATTGTCTTTGTTTTATCTTAATCTTCAGCTTCAGATTCTAAATTTGAGGCATTTTTTACATTCTTTCTGATCTTCTAGTTTCTTTGGGCTGTGTTCCATTCTATTTGATCTTTCTCTTCCATCCTATTTAATTAGCAGTCTCTTTTGTTTTAACTTAAACATTAATGTTGTCCACAAATTTCCGACAGAATCAAGCTCCCATCAGGTGCAAAGAAGATTGTCCCCAGTGGTTGTCGTGCAATGATCGGCCAGGTTGCAGGTGGTGGTAGAACTGAGAAGCCTCTCCTCAAAGCAGGCAATGCCTACCACAAATACAGGGTGAAGAGAAACTGCTGGCCAAAGGTCCGTGGTGTGGCAATGAACCCAGTGGAGCATCCCCACGGAGGAGGAAATCACCAGCATATCGGTCATGCCTCGACGGTTCGTCGCGATGCTCCTCCGGGACAGAAGGTTGGTCTCATTGCCGCAAGGAGGACCGGACGACTCAGAGGACAGGCTGCTGCCACCGCTGCCAAGGCAGAAAAGACTACCTGAGAGGGAGGTTACCTATTTTCCTATCATCTTCTGTTTCTTTTTGGAGTATTACTTTGCATACGTAAGACTCTTTAAAAGCTTTTTGATTTTTAGTGAAGGACCTGTCG
Organism: Vanilla planifolia; assembly: GCA_023846275.1. Taxonomy (NCBI): domain Eukaryota; kingdom Viridiplantae; phylum Streptophyta; class Magnoliopsida; order Asparagales; family Orchidaceae; genus Vanilla; species Vanilla planifolia. Next base: position 20,683,875 of record CM043865.1, read on the forward strand.
AGTAATTCCTTACTCTTTGATGAATGCTTGTGTTGATCATTTTAAGCGTTGTCTGTGAACATTTGATTTAAAGTAAAGCTTTAGTTCTTTTTTTTTTGTTTATTTTTTTAAGCAAAAATTTGAATAATTGCCATTTTCAATTGTGAATTTAGTTTGTGCGATCACAACTAGTTTTCTTCACTTTATGATGAAAGATAGAAGTGTGTAACAATCTACTCTTCAATGGATTTGTTACCTCCAAAGCTTCACTACAAGTTTTGGACTAAGCTTAGAAGATTTTCATTACTTTCACTTGAATTTGCTCTTGATTGGTGAAGAAAAGACTACAAAAGGATTCATGTGGCAATGTAGTTGTCAAGAACTCAGACCAATTGACATTCTGACTTGTAGGATAAGCTCTACACATGTGGTCACTACTTAGTTGATAGTGAGATGAGACAAGTTGCTTTAGGTGCTTTTAAAGAAGCACGAGATAAGGTTATTTAATCTATAGAAAAATGTGGACATTGAAGGAGGTGAAGCAAGTTGTCCTGGGAAAAGAATTGTAGGCCCTGTATGTGCTCATTTTTAGATGCAAAGTGTCTTGTAATTTGATGCTTATGATGAATTTTGTTAGGAGACAGTTTGTATTGAAGCAAACCAAAGTTATTATAACATGGAAAATTCCATTACTAAAATGCAGTACAGAATGGCCTCCTTGCTTTCCTTTGCTTCATCTTCCTCAAAAACTTGATCAACTTAGGGAATTGAAGGAAAAAATAGTTTTTAAGAACTCCCAACAATTTGCAAAGACTTCCTTCTGTTGTGATAATTCAAATTCAATCAAAAGGAATACATAGACGTCAAAAGAGCTTCTATGACATATAGTTTATCTTATAAAAAAAGCTTTGCCAAGCTATCAAGATGTATACATAAACTACTCTCTTGGGCATACAGAGATCAAATGACCAATCATTTAGGGCACAAAAATCAACTACCATAGAAGCACAATGGGTGAAAGTCATTCTCGACGCATGCGCCAATAAACTTCTTAACAAGAGGAGAGAGAAACAAGGTAGCACCGTTGCCTCTCTCTAGCTTCATCAAGATAGCAACAAACATGAGCTTCTTAACCTTTATAATAGCCAAAAAGTTATCATAGTGATCCTGAAGAACCATAACACCAGAACAAATCCTAGGCAAGAAATCGGGACATCAAAGTTAACCTTTAACTATCCTGGAAAAGGGGGTCAGATGTCTCATTGAGATAGATATTGATTAGGACAGCCTAGTGAAATGATCGTACCCATACTTCCTTGTTGAGAATGAAAATGTGATGATTAGTGCCTTGGGATGCAATATGAGAAGTTACAAAAAAAAAAAGAGGTGATAATTGAATCAATGATTTGGAGCTTTAATAGTTCAATTAGAAATTGTTATAAGAATTCAACATTATTTCCAAGTTTTTTATTATTGAGATAAAATTTCCCCTTTTTGTTCACTTATTACTTCTACTTTTATTTAGTGGAAAGTTTTATCTAATGATAATAATCTATAACAATCTAAATTTGCTTTATTAAATACAATATTTGTCCAAAAAATAATTAGATATTGATTATAAACCAATTGAGAAGTGTTAAGTATCTAAGAGAAAAAATTGTAACAATCAATATAGTAAATACGGTCTAGAATTTATAACAATTCATATTATTATTACATAGCAAAATTTTTGAAATTTAATGATGATAATTTTGTTTTATTGAGATGAGATTTAGTTGATAAAAAGATTATCAAAGGAATTTAAAATTCAATAAGTTATGACATTTTTAGAAATAGTAAATGATATCTTAAAATTATAATCAAAATATGAAATTGAAGGACTTGAGGGTTGGGAATTTTTAAAAATGATTTGGTAAAATTTTGATATTAATTTAAGTGAAAAATAAGCAGAAAAGAAAACAATTTTTCTAGAAGCTACAACTAAAATTAAGATTTTTTAATATTTAATTTTTTTATTTAATCCCAACTTGATTCATCAAAATATAATGTCCCAATTGTGCAATAAAATGTAATATATTTTTTAGATTGTTAAGTTATATCAAGCTCTAATTCAATAACATCAAATAAAGTTCATCCAAATGACAATTTATCAGATAAAAAAAAATTAATAAAACATATACAGATGACACTAACTAAAAATGAGTAAAAATGACAAAAAAAAAATCTAAAATTCAAACATTTAGTTTAATATTATTAAATAGAAAAACATTACCCCTAAGTTTGATATATTTTCAATGAGTTATATATCATTCATATTCAAAAGTTTGATATTTTTTATAATGATGCATCACACATTACGTTAAGATTATATATTTATATTTTATATTTATGTTCCTTTTATTATGATCTTTTTTTTTGAACACTCGTAGATACTTTGTTGTCATTAATAACTATTTTGATTACTTGTCATGATTATATCATTTTTTGGGCTAACATTTTTTTTTGGTAAATGTTACCAATTGATAGCTCATGTTGCATTTATGTAAGACTAAAAGAAAATGTAATGAAATTATTTGATATGATGTATATCTACATATTAATTATTTAATCATACCATTTTCATTTTGAGTAGAATTCTCTAGTAATTAAGAATTAGCATAATTTTTAACAAAAATTGTTGTACTCACTTTGATTTAGAGGTTTATATCGCTTGATTTTGTGGTTTAAAATAATCTAGTTTGGAATTGTGTTTTAATAACATAGAATGAGCTCTATGTGACCATCCTTTAGTTTTAAAATTTTCATTATTTTTTTTATCATTATAGCTATTATAATTTAATTTTATTATTATTTTAAGATATAATCAAATGATAATTTTATATTTATATTACTCATTTTTAATAACATATTTTTACTATAATTTATCAAGTATCATTAAATTTTAATATAATATTTCAACTTATAAACATTATTATGTTGAAAATATACTAATTGAAGCAAATCAAATCAAATTTCAAAACCCATTTGGGTTTTCTTACAAAATTTATTTAAGAGAGTATTTAAATAATTTTAATATCATCATGATTATATTAATTGAAATAACGTAATAAATAATAATAATAATAATTCATAAAAAAAGGTTATAAATATAGGCGAGAAACAAAGTCGTTATTTTTGATCGTCAAAAGTCCAAGCCTTATGATCTCCTTGAATAGGTGACAAGTTGCTGTACGGTGTTTTCTCCCATGTAGCCGTGTCGTTGACGAGGAATGGTGCTTTCTTTCTTTAGACTAATGTCCTTCTTGAGCATCTCCTACTAGATCGAACTTCCTCGCCGGTGAACCCCTCGCTTTTCGTATTCTCTCATGGAGCGGCGCCGTAAGGTTCTCCTCGGCATGGTTTCCGTGCTCCTGTTTGTTGTCTTCCTCTCAGCAATGTGCTTCTTTTTTCGTATAAGCTGTACAATTAGAAGAAGAAGGCGCGGAAGCGGCGATTCGCCTGAGAGCGGGGATTTCGAGCATAGAGAGAAGGAGGCGGACTCTGAGGAGCTAGTTGTCTTTCCCGGCGGCGAGCGTTTCAGAACTCAGGACATACTTGACGCACCTGGGGAAGTAGTGTGGAAGTCCAGTTACGGGACTTTGTACCGGGCCGCCATCCGCTTATCCGCCGACGAAAGCGGTAGCGGTGGAGGAGGCTCGGTGTCCGTCATGCTTCTCCGGTTCATTCGGCCTGCATGCATTGGCCGGATGGAAGATATTCTGCCGCTGGTCCAGTTGATTGGGTTCCTGCAGCATCCAAATCTGGTGCCGTTGAGGGCGCTCTACGTTGGGCCGAGGGGGGAGAAGCTCTTCGTGCACCCATTCTACGAGGCGGGCAATCTAGCTCAGTTTCTTAAAGGTAACTGTTTGGACTAAAAAAAATGTCTTTTTGTTTGGAATAACTTGGTTGAATAGTTGATTTATGTGATCGATGCATAGTTTCTTTTTACTGAAGTTCCATTAGTTCATTCATTTATTCTTTTTTTCTTGTTGGGTTGAGATTGATTCTACTCCCTGAAACAATCTTTTTTGAATGTTCCCTTTCTGTGACCCATCAAAAGTTAGCTTTCTTGTCTATAGTTGAACAATCGTTGGTGTTCATGAAGGGGCAAGGAATGGTTGTCCTTCGCTTCCATCTAATAGATGTAAATTACTGTGGCACATCAAGCCCTTGCCCTTTTTCAGCTTGTTGTTTGTTCCGATCATCAACTTTTTTGAAGAGTTATTCGGTTGTGAACCTTCATTCTTGTTTGAAACAATAACTGAATTACAGATCTTCAGAAGATTTGTGTTTTGATTCCCTCTGGGATGTTCTTGTTTTCTTTATGGTTTTATGGTTTCCTTTCATACTCTCAGGCAATCTTCATACAAGAGGGAATGAAGGAACTAATAAGTGGAGCGTCATTTATGAATTAACCCTGGGAATTGCCAGAGGACTTGAACACCTCCACCATGGGTTTCAGAGACCCTTAATTCATGGCAATCTGAAGTCCAAGAATGTACTGCTCGATGCTGATCTCCAGCCTCGCCTCTCCGACATTGGCCTGCACCTCTTGCTTAGCCCGGCAGCGGCACAGGAAATGCTCGAGGCATCCACAACTGAGGGATACAAAGCCCCCGAGCTGATCAAGATGAGGGATGCGAGCATGGAATCCGACATCTTCAGCTTCGGCATCGTCTTGCTTGAGATGCTCACTTGCAAGGATGCACTAGGTTGCAGATTGTTGGTACTCAAAGGTGAGCTCCCCAAAGATTTCAGCTTTGCAGCAGTTAATGGCATTAAGGATCAGAAATCCAACAAAGAAGAAGCCCTTCTTAGATGCTATCAGCTGGCTAGTTCATGCTGTTGTCCATCTCCAGCTCTTAGGCCAGACATCAAACTTGTTATCAGACAGCTTAAAGAGATTGGGCGGTGAGGTAACTGCTTGTTTTTCTCTCTTATGTTTGGCTGATTCCTGCAGTGATCATGTGGTGGTTGGGTGGTGATTCGTGAAGCTAACATAGATTAAATTGAAGGCATTCTTTCTCTTGGTCCTTGCTCATTAAAATGCCCCAAGTTTAACTTTATCATGTGTCTAAACTTATGAAATACATCCTTACAATAAATCAGTCACCTAATCAAATCCATCTTTATCATTTAAGGCTCCTCACTAGCTTTGGTCATATGCTTTGACCTTGTTCTTGTATCCCCTTTTGTTACCGTTATAATAAACCCTTTTGGTTGAACTTGAGCCCAAAAGACAAACACTGCAATTTATTGTTGCGTTTTGATATTAAAATGAAAGTGACAGAACCAGACCAATTTCTTTTCACACTTTGGATGGTATTAACTATGATATCGAAACGATGAAAGGTGAGGATAGCTGTCTGACAGTCACATAAACATTTAAGGATACCAAGATGCATTGTAAAAAGCTTGTGTACAAGAAATATTATCTTGATGATTTGATTTCAGAAGTCTATTGTTTGATCGTAGATGTGGAATTACAGCAAAGTAACTGTACTTACAGTTGATATTTTTGATTCAATGACCAAAGCTGAAAGAGTAAAGAAGATGAGCTTGGGATCTATACTAAATACACAATACAATGGGCAATTAGAATCATACTTAAGTAGATGATGCATAACAAAGTTGGCTGGTTGAAATAACTCTTTTACAGTGTTTACGTCATTACTTTGAATCATCCCTTTTTCACCTTTTTTTTTTTATTTTTTATTTTGATGTTCTAGGTTTTTCATTGGCAAATGTAATTCAATTAACTTATTTTTTATTTATTATAATATGCTTCAGTCAGTCATTTCATCAAACACATTTTGTCTAATTTATTTTAGGATTGATATTGTCCTAATGTGCTTAACTGTAAATCAAATAGGACCTTATGTGTCCTTAGATGAACCTGGGAACTCCGCATGCAGGATATTAAATTGGAGATGGGAAGCTCGCTTCCTTATATAAAAAAGAAAGGATGCAGGTCGTTTACAGTTCACACGCAAGAGTATCTTGGAATTATGAAATGTTTTCTTCCATCGCATGTGATTTGGCTTCACAGCGGCTGTCCTCATCAGAACGTCAGGCTGCCAACTACTTCAGCCTACGCTGGCCGAGTTGTCTCCAACTTTGCATGATGTTTCACCCCGTTAATGAGGTGGCCACTTAGGAAAAGCTGTTGTTGAGCTGAAGGTCATGAATGCTGATTTGAGAAAGAAGATGTTATGGCCCTACTTCTCATGATGTGGGACAAGTAAACACCAATTGCATCAAATGCTAGTGGGAATACCCTTTTTTCATGTCTATTGCATGGGTTAAAATCATTTTAATAACCTTTTAAAACCCAAAAGTAGTGAATTTGTGCAATTAAGAAGAAGAAATTGCGATTAACAATTGATGCATTGCTCATAAATCTCAAACTCGATTGCCATTGTCTTCTCTAGGTATTTTGTCTTTTGATCTGTTGTGTGTGAGGGAGACATCTCTGTTTACTATCAAGCAAAATGGAAATTCATCAACCAAGTTGACGAGAGGCATGGTTGGGATCTTTGGTGTGGTCATTGGTTTGGGATCTTTGATGACCTATCAAAATTGTTTTCCAATAAAGAGGCATTTAGAAAAGAGAAACTACTCCAGAGAGAGTCGAGATTGAGTAGGACCTTTCATTTTTCTCAATATTAATTGACGCAAATGTGCAAAGGTCTCATTTAATTCCTCTAATGAGTATGATAGATGCTTCTAATCTTCTTATTTGACAAAGTTTGTTGATAGGGATTGAATTAAATGAATATGTTATAAATATTTCTATTGTTATGCACTCTTTTTAGGATTGGGCAAGTATAGACTTTGGCTATTAAGAGAACCTAACAAAACCATAATCAATAGCAATAAGTAAGGATTAAAATGAAAAGTACTATGCATGTGATGACAAATAAACCTTAGGTAAGGATCTGAGAGTGAAACAAAAATCTAAAATCTAAAATCTAAGCAACAAAAATCATAAATAATAATATATTTTAAGTATAAAATTACAAACAAAATTTAATCGATAAAGCTATTCATATAATACATAAGAAATTACATAACATTATAAATTAAGTATACACTAAACCATCATATGAATAATATCTAAAAAACCCAATTGTATACAAAACAGTATTCACTATTCTATCTTAAGAGTTCAATCCTCTTTCATGGCATCAAAACTCTTGTCTCTCAATGCTGTAAATATTTATTCTATAATATAAATACTAATAAAACTCTAAATAGCTTAACAAATAAATCAAACAAGATAACGAATATAAGAAATGCTAAACAATATTATGATGATAGAAAGATTGAGAATCACAAAGAAATAATCATGATACATGAAAACATATATTTGTGAAAATAATTTGCCTCTCATGTTTTTCATTCTTTTATATTTTCCAATTGTCTCTTACGATATTGATTACTATTTTTTTTCCTCGCCTTATCTAATCAAAATACACAAAGTATTAATAATATTATATATAAGAGTATTATTATCCTATCATATGAGATGATGTCACCAATAAGGACATCTTTACCTTGATGTCATGAGAATATTGTCTTAGAAAATTAATTATTATCTTTTATTATATTCTTTAGAGATAACTTTTCAAATAATTTAGTATGCTAATGTCATCAATTTTTATTTTTAACATAGCTTATTTATATTTATATCTCTTTTAAAAAATCTTTTATGTAAAAATTTTTATGTTGATATAAATTAATATGACAATTCCAAAATGAATATGTATAGATAGAATTAGTGTTGAATCAAGTAGCCGAATAACCACATTTGAATAAAATACCATAAATTATGTCGTGTAAAAATATCTTAAACTCTAAATAAAATCATTTAAATCATATAAAAATATATCATTATATTTATATCATAGGTTATCTGATTTATTTATCTGAATTTGAGATGAATTTTTTTAGTCTAATATTTCCAACTTCTTATTTTTTGTAATGAAATTTATTTATTTAAATTATTATATAATTTCTTATATGATATATAATCATTGCTATGCTAAGTTAAATAACCCAAATAAATTCTTTTTTATTTTTTTAATAGGCATCATAATATATGACATCTACAATTGTATGGTACAATTAGTACTGATCATAAATCTCTAGTTGTCTAATTTATTCTCCAATTGATCATACAATATGAACTTGGACAGTACGAGCATCATTGTTATTTAATAAGCTTTTCTAATCCAGCTTTCAATCCTTTATTCTCCACTAATCGTGCAATATGACCATCTCATCATACAGTATGATAGGTCTCTCTCTTTTTCCCATGAGATTAATTGATCTAAGATTGCAATTGTACAATACGATAATGTATGACCAAAACAACTACTAGGCTTTAGTCAACTTGACAACTATTGGAGAACCATGATCATCGTGCAATACATCCAATCCTAAGAAACTATACTCGACATCCCCATATATGAACCAACTTGGACTTATCATATAGTATAAATAGAATAATCATACTTATGTTTTGTTCTAAATAACAAAATTCTTTCTATTTTCCTCTTAATTCTACTCTTATACAACTTCTACTATACAATAAACTCTACTAAACCATTTTTACAACCATCTTGACCATTAACTTAAATAAATCCCTTTAACTTTCATAAAAACTAAATTGAATTCAAAAGAAATAACTCTTAAGTTCATACTTAAGCAGTTCCTGTTCTTTTCTTTCTAATTCCAAGCTCCTTCTTTTGTTGCAGCAAGATTTTTCAAAGATCCTTTGCACTTCCTCTTTTCTTTCTTGCTTTTCTTCTCTTAGTCGTGCCCGTCTTCTCTTCTTTCTCTTTCTCTTTCATCTTTCTTCTCCCCTCTCTTAACTTCTTTCACTCTCTTCATGTAACCAAATCATCTCGAAGTCTTAATCTACTTTATTTATTTTCCCACCTTAGTTGAGATAGTAAAATAAATTTACTAATTAACAAAATTGTCCTTCAATAATTTAAGAATTTATATTCATGTCATTTTTCTTGAAAATTTTTATAATTAATATTTAAATCTTTAAAAATTAGCAGTCTAATAATTTTGGATTCCTCTTGAAGAGTTTTATTAAAAAAATATACTTAAAGGAAAATTTTGACTTCTTTTTGTAACCATAGCATGCTTCATATTATAACTAATGATATTAAAACTTATAAATATTGCATTTTAAAAAGTTAATTTCATTATATTAAATCAATTTTTTAAGTTATATATTGATAATTTGACAATAATGGAGAAAATTGAGATAACTTGGTAATCAACATGACATGATTTAATTATAATGAGCATTTGTGAAAAAATAAGGTGATGATAGGTTTTATTGTTAAGTAGTGATCACGAAGTAACGAAGGGTTGCAAGTAATACTAGGATGCAAAAGAATAACAAAGATTTAAAGTGACTTGTAGAATAAAGAGATGAGAGATTAGGGTTTTGAAGGGAGCAAATGAATATAAAAAAGTTTATCAATGTTCAAATCACCAAGTTAAGCAAATACGATAAAAGATGAATAACTCATTGTCAAAGACTTTTACCAAATCTTATTATTGTTATTATTATTTTGAAATTTTGTTTATCTTTTTATTCAATTATTTATTTATTTGTTCAATAATTTTTATTTTTAACGAAAATTAATCATATTAAATATCTCATTGGTTTCATTCAAAGAATATTAAATAAACATAATTTAAATCAAATAAATTAATATTTATTACTTATTTAATATGTAATTAATACATTCAAAATAATTTTATTTCAACAAAAAAAAGTAACGTTAATTCAACTCTACAAAAGCCATCTCAAAGAAATTAAATTAACAGTTTACTCACTTTATGTAAACTTAATCAAAATAATAAATCTTGATTAAAGTCCTATTCGTGGTTCTTTTTGCGTCCTTTATGAGACGTGCGGCCCACGCCGGCCAACTGAAATGAACCGATCTATGGTCCGTCTTATTTAATTATTATTATTTTTAATTTTGTTGTTTTGAAAATTAATTAACGTACTCAAACATTTTTTATTTTTCTTAAGTTAGTTATTTAATCAATTTTATTTAAATTACTTTGCAACTTTATCATTATTTTATTTTTAAAGGTCTGTAACGTTTTCCCGCAGCTCCCTCCTATCTTGTTTCGTGGAAAAAGGTTAAGAAGACAAACTTTGACCGATGGATTAAAATTCAGGAAAAACATCTCGGCGTTACTCCGACTTCGTTCTTCCCTAAGTCGTTACATTTCGGCCAGGTCGTCGTCTTATGACGAGCTTTTGTTCAAGAATCCCTCCTTGCTTGATTCTTCTTCAAATCCAGGTTTTATGCTGCACCGGTAGTGTGCTCTTTATTCTTTGATTTTGGCTCGAACTGGTGCAGAACGATGAGATTCTTCTCTCTGATTCGGGGTAACTGGGTTTTGGCAACTTGCATTTGGTGATTCCGTGTTCTTCCTCAAGTATGCGTTCACTTCTGCCGAGAGTTGGTTTTTCTAAGGAGGATAGGCATGGTGAAGGGAGAGGCGGGACGCATCTCTATTTGAACGTCTACGATCTCACTCCGATGAACAATTACCTTTATTGGTTCGGACTTGGGATTTACCACTCTGGGATTGAAGGCGTGTTCTTCTTACACTTATAAAGCTGGCCTGTTCATTTCTTTTAGCTGTTGACTCGGTTTCGTGATTTATTTTAATTGTTTTGCTGAAAGAGTCTTTGGAGCTAATGTACAAATAGCTTGGTCTAGCAATTAGTTTTTAAGATTTAACGCTTCTTTCATTTCCTTAATTGCATTCCGTTTCTAGCAGGAAAAACAGTTTGTACTTACACGTGTTCTCCTGTGAAGCTGTAGTTATGTTAAGTTGAATTTTGGTTGTTGACTTGATCGAGGATACTCTTCTTCGAGTAAAGTAGACAATACTCTTTACCTTGTTTTCTTTTCCCGTCAAATGTACCTTGGAAGGTTATGTAGCCAATTGTCAATCTTTTTTTTTTTTTGGATAATTCTATAGAGATGTAATTGAACTTTAGACAGCCTTTTGACATATGCTAATTATCGAAAAAATATTCTTAAGCTTGCAGCATGACCATTAACCAAGGTTTTGTATGATTTCAGGAAAAGAATGGTTTTTAATTTCCTATTAGTTATCAGAATGTTTTCACTAATTCATTCTTTGACAATAGAATGTAACCTCTCTAAAATGTTTTTGGAGTGAGTGTACTTTAACATAATTGAACTTGGTCTTATATTGATAACTTGCATACTACTACTGCATCATCAATGTTTGCTCAGCATAAATTATTGCATTTTTCCATTATAATTGGTACTAATGAAGATTTGTAAGTAATTCTTAGTACAGATAAAAAAAGAAGCACAAGTATATTGATATTTTCCACGTCTTAATTGGCCATTCATGCTAGATTATTGGATAGTTTTTCATTTGTGCGTCAACGGTTGGTGAGGGTCTTATTGATGAATTGTTTGTGAAAGCTGAATTTATTTTTCTATATTTGTTCGAGGGTTAGAACAATGGGCATGATTAAGTGCACTTTCTCACTTTTGAAATGCCAACGGTGTTGCTAATTTTCAATGTTCATGTGAACTTTTGCTAGCCAATTGGACCACAATTTCAAAGAGGGCAACAAGTGTAGTGTTATTTTTGTTAAATCTGAAGGTTTTTTTTCATGAATGACAACTTGCTATCATGTTTTTAACTCAAATAACTTCTGGAAAATGATCATTTTCTATGTTTGAGCAATGATATATATAGTTCTTAGATATTGCAATCTTTTAGAAGATTGAATTACTATGTTTATTCTTGGTGTTCACTTACTAATCTATTTAGTTTGTCTTGATTGAAATATCTGCCTTCCGGTATAGCTTTCACTAGCCTCATTTTGTTTGTATTTCTTTATCTCGAGTCATTATATCTGTAAATGTTAAATGTAATTGATAACTAAAAGGATTTTTTAAGTAAAAAATCTTGTGTTCTTTGTTAGGGTTTGGGAATTTCTTGTCCCCCCTTTGGGGAGACCAAGGGTTTCTTGTTTTTTCTTTGTGTTAGGCCATGCATAGTTGTTTTTCTTTCCTCTTGAGACATAGAGGCACTCTTATCCCCTTTTGGAGACTTTGCTTTCTTTCTAGTTCCTTGCATTGGTACCATTCACAATGATTGAGGAGAGAATTGAAGGGGTCTATGGCTCTAGGTTGTCATCACACATAATCAAGATCTACTTTTGACAAATTCCAGTTCTCCTATGCAGGTGAGCAAAGGGGGCTATGATATTATTGATCTCTAATCTTCTGTTATTCTCAATGGGCCTAATGATGCCTTAAATCAAAACGATTAAACAAGGCTGGGGGGTCTCCGTGTATGAGCTAATAAGAAGATGGCATCTTTGAATGGGTTCTTCGAGATCCGTGGAGGAGCAAAATTTGGTTGAGGTCATGAAGGTAAACTACTCTTACTTTGTGACTGAAGCTTTTGGTGTTTCTTTCAATGCATTATATGGGTGGAGTGTTGTTTATGGAGGTTAATCAGAAGGTGGTTGCCCTTCTTATTCCTATACATAATAAGGTGAATGGTGCAAATTCTAGTTTGCATGTATTATGGAAGGAAGAAAGCAAGGTGACAAAAGTAAAGTGGAGGAAGGTAAGGGGCCATTTGATATGGTTGTTGAACAATTGGATGTGCATGTTGTAGCAAATGGCTTTGATCTTGACATTATGGTGGATCTAATTGATGAGGCTTCTCTGTATGAGAAGATGATGCTTGAAGATAAAGCAAGATGAGTATGCTACTTTGGAGTGGCAAATGTACTTCAATGGTTGTGGTGATGACTTGTGGGTTGCATGGTGATTTTGCTTCTCTCAGGACAAGCATTAATGCTGACAGGTTATTTCAATTGTCTCTAGGTTAACTATGACACAGTGGATGGCTCAATTGTCCCCTTGAAGCATGTTCCAACGATGGGTGGCCCACTATTCATGACTTCCTTTTCACATGATTGCGCACATACTGGTGGGCGCATGACCGTTTTTAGGGGTGATGTTAAATATTTCTGGAAGGGTTGGCTTATGCCTTCGGTTAGTGTTGGCCCTTTTACATTTTTTTGAAGTAAAAGCATAACCCATGGCTACTTAGTGGGCTACCAATAAGGCTCTAAGAATAGGAAGCATATTGAGTCTCAACTTAAAGTCAAATGCTTCACGAATTTTTCTTAGAAATGTGAAGTAAACTTTATGTTTCAATATAAAACTATTATTTTTGGCACATCATGTTGTTTAATGATCAGATTAACATATAATTTTGCTATTTTTTTGGTTGAATCTATTGTATTTACTTGCAAAAAGTGAGTTGATTTAATCAAATGATTCATCATCACCCAGATAGCATCATGTCTTTGTGGTGATTTTGTTAACTCTATCATAAATTCTATGGCTATTTTCTCCCATTTAAAGTAGGAATATAAAGATATTGGAGTATATCACTTGGCTTTTGGTGCTCACTTTTGAACTGTTGATAAGTTAGACATTTGCTAACAAATTTTATAATATCTCTCTTTGATCATGACCACCAAACTATCTTTTTTTAATTCTTTATTTGTGTTATTCATTCTAAGTTGCATAACATACTTTGAGTAATGTGTTTCTTTAAAAACCATCTACATTAATTTCTTATAGTCTTGTATGCATATTCTTCCATTAAACCTTAGAATTCCTTCCTCATTAGTTTTGAATTAAAGTCTTCCCCATTGGCAAGCTTGTCACTTATCTTTTTGAGTGCATGATCTTTAATCTGTTTCTCTTTGATCTAATAAATCTATTTTGGGTTTACCATGTTGAGATTTGAGAGCACGATGTTTACAAAAGGGTATGAATTATACAGATTGGAAATTCAAGTCAATTTTAAAACCAAGTAACGATAACAAAGAAAGTTTTTTATGCTTTTAATGACTATTGTAACATTAGTTTTAAAAATATTGTTTAGCTTTCAAAACCTTTGTTGTCACAATAATTGTTGTGAAATAAAAAGATAAAGCAAATAAAGTAAATAGAAAAGTACACATAAGATTTTTTAGGTGGTTCAACTTATACTCGTGTCTACATCCACCCTTAGTTGATTCCATTAAAAATATCTCCTTTTTGTCATAGTCAGTAGGGGTAAATCTTAAAAATAATCACTCTATTTTATTACTACTTGATAGGGGTCAACTTAAACAAATACCTCTCTTTTTTTTATTGCAGCCATGTAGGGGTAAGTCTTACTCAAAAGAGCAAACAATAGCTATACAAAATTCCAATACTTGAACAAAACAATTACATAAAAAAACCTATGCCATACACTTAAGAGAATAACATGGCACAAAGTCTAAGTAATGTGAAAGGATATTACCAAACAAAATAAAAGAATTTAATGCAATTAAGCTTTCAACATAGTAGTAGGATGTTCTTTTTAGTGTAAAGCACAACCCACAATGCTAATTTTACTTGTGCTTCTAAATGATTTGCAAGTTTGTTCGTTTGTTTATTTTAACTCAAATACACTCCTATTTATACTTCTCAATCGTTTAAGTCTGTTTAAAGAAGTTTCAAATGTTAAAATAACATTTTTGTAGCGATTAAACTAGCTATTACAGGTTTGGTGACTTTTCCAATAAGTACAATAAATGGATCGTATAGGGGAAATGTTACACCCTTGTGTTTGATGAATCAAGCATAAATGTGTATATTTTATTTGGGCTTGATTTTAAGTAAAATTGTTACTAATTAATTAAATCAAGCCATGTATTTTAGATGTCTAAAATAATGGTCTCTAAGGGCCTTGAGATCATGGCATACTTCAAGGAAATTTGAGACATGCACAAGATTTTTTATAATTTAATTTCTTTTTATTTCTCTTGAATTTGATATGTCCAAACTTTGAGATTATGAGGCACACTAGTTTTATTAACATTTAAAAATATTATAAAGTTATTTAATACTGAATTTTGATTTTTGGGCCAAGCATATTTGACAAAATATATAGACATTGGTATTTGATTTTTTAATATTGCTTTGGAATTATTTTTTATGAATTTCTTTTCATAGCTATTTAAATAACTTATAATACTATAAGAATATAAAATTATCTTTATACACTTATATTCAAATTTTTGGCACAAAAATTCGTCAAAAATACCCTAAAACAGCTGAAGTCTCGGGAAAATGCACTATAGCAATGGGCGAGTCGACCCGGCGCTAAAACAGCCCGTCCAGGTCTTTTAGAAATTAAAAATTTAATTTAAAAATAGAAATTTGGTTGACCCAAGAAGGCCGAGCCAAGCCCGCCCAAAGCCCGCCGAGAGGAGCTCGACTAGGTCAAACTGCAGCGCGGTCAACAGTCAATGAACAATTCTTGGCTAAGTCAACCCGAACCAGGTGATCAAGTCCTGGTCAAGGAAGGGGGGAGCCAACCCCAAAGAGGCTCGCAATGTAAACAGGGTGGATTTCTTATATAGCGCTTCAACACTTCTGCATACGCAATATGGGACTAAAAATCCCAGTTTCAGCCTTCGCGGGATCCAATGGCTCAGATCAAGCCCGCCTGGATCCAACGCACAGGATTCATCCCGTAAGGTAAAATCTGTGTCGTTCATCTTTGCGCCCGGACGCACGGGATTAAATCGCGTAAACGGTAATCGCGAGATTTAATCCGTGCCGTTCAATTACGCGCTCGGATCCAACGCTCTGGATTAAGCCCGAACGGTAAAGTGCGTAAATCAATCTGCGCAGTTCGTTTTTGGGCCTGGATCGGACGGTGGCTGCTTTCCGTCCGTTGCCCAACCGGCTAATTAATTTTTGGAGCCGTTGGGAGTGTTTTTAGAGCTCAAATTTGAGATCTATAAATAGGAAAAATTGATGTATTTTTCAGTTTAACCTTTGCCAAATTTTCCAAAGATTTTAGATCTCAAAATTCGAGCACTCAAGCAAAAACGGTGCATCCAAGCTCAAAAAGCAAAGCGGCAAGAAGGCTATTGGAATTAGAGGTTTTTTCAATTATTTCTCAATTTCTATCCCTCTAATTTGTCGATTGTGTGTGCCTCCTTTTTTCTCCTATTTCTCTTAAGTTATTTGCCGATCGTTGTATTTTTCGTTTTGGGGCAAGGGCATCCCGGCAGTAGTGCTAAAGCCCAGGGTTTGAGTTGAGCCTGGTAAAAACTCAAGTAGGTTTGGGATTAGCCGTAGTAAAAATCCCAAGTAGATTTGAGGTGAACCGTACGAAAAACCTCACTTGTAATCGGTGCATTTAGTGGATTTTTCCCAACACCGGTTGGGGGTGGACGTAGACTCGGTTTTGAGTCGAACCACTTAAAAATTTGTGTGTTCAACTCTCTTTACTCTTGCTTAAAGGTTTTTAAGTTTAATTTCGAAATTCATAAAATTTTAAATACACAATTCACCCTCCCTCTTGTGGGATTTCCTTAGCACGAAACACTTCAGGAAATAAACAAAGGGAACAAATTGCCTTGATTGAGAGTCTGTTTTACTTGTTGATTTTACTTGTTAAAATATATCATACAAGTATAACAAGAGACATTGTATTGTATAAGATTCACTTAACACAAATTGTTAAGGGTTACATAAACAACATACAAGATAATTTTGAAGATCATACGTGTCCGATACCATTATTTCATAATGTTTTCTATGTGATCTATAGATCGTACACATCCGGTAATGAGATCGTAAATGTACAATAATTTTTTTGTTGCCGTCGGGTTTTTCTTATATGTTACAAGATTGTGACAGTACGATAACATTTATTTGAGTGTGTATGATACAGAAATGTATTGGTATGAAGGGATTACAATTATACATTTTAGTTATAAAGGATGATGGTAATCATATGATATACAAGATCATATTCGTATGACTCATTTTTAACTTTTTTTCACTAAGTTTTCTAACTGTTCTATGAAGACAAAATGATCATACTAGTACAAAATATTACTTACAATACTAAAAAGTGCTAAACAAATAGAACACTATTTGGTTTTCTAAATAGACAAGGATTTAAATTGTATGACCATGTGACCCTAGGACAAATAAAGAATAGTATCAATATGATGAGGACATTGTAACTGTGCGACATGCAATCATAACTATATTAGACTTGTGACATAGAGTAGGGATGAAGAAACACACAGGCCTAATGAAGAGCATTATATTGTATGATCTATATGTAGGTTTAATTCAATGGTTGTATCTGCATGATTTCAATGCTTATTTAGTTTAACATTAAATCTAAAATTAATTTAACTTTTTAGACATTAATTTATCACTGTTTTTTAGTCAATTGTTCATCATCTAGCTCATGAGAAGAGGGATTGACAATTAAAACATTATGAGTAAAATGAAATCAAACCTATGTGTAGTATGAATATAAAGGGATATATTTAATAATTTTAACCCAAATTATTATATAAAGAATAAGTTCTAGATAGGTAGTCACTCCACCAACAATTGGGATCAAAGGTCCCAAGATTTAATAGTTGAGCCTAGTTTGAGTAATGTTCCCAACACTTCTTGTTTTGTCTTCATTTATGGATTGACTCATAAATTAATTGATCAAGCTCTCCACTAGATTGGCTTGTTTGATCTTGAGATGCATGATTTGAAAACACTCAAGTAAAAACATTAGTAAAAATAATATAATGGTTTTGTTGTTATCAAATAATTGTTGTGAGGACCAAAGGTTAAACATACTACTAATTGAAAAAACTTCTATTGTTTCTTCTTTATCATAACATTTAGTTTCAACTTGTTCAATTGGAAAACTAATTGTTGGTCCTAGAGTCTAACAATATTATATTTAAACTAGTTTTTAGCTTAAAGCATTGGCTACAATGTTATTTTTGTGTGGTTTATGAATGAATTCTTATTCATGGTCTTTAATTAACTTTAACAAGTGTTGCTTTAAATTTAGTTCTTTCTATATGAAGTTGTACTTTATCACATTTGGAGGGATATCTCCCATCTCCTACTTAACTCTCCATTGACTACCTGTGGATGTGGTTATGCTAATCATAATAGATATCCTTAACACATCTCGAGGTTAATTGAAGTTTCTATTACTGGTGATCATCATCGAAAATAGATAATTGAAGCTTCCATTGAATGTTGTTATATTAAATATCATTACAGTAGTTCAAGCTCATGGTGATGTGTTGCATAGAAAACATAGCTTTTCATTTCTATTTTTTATAAATGCCAACAAAAGATAAATCATTTTATACGATGTGTTTATCTTTGTACAGTATTCATTTTGCAACTTGCTTTCATGCTTTCTAATAACAGGGTAAATATATTTTTTATTTAACAACAATATTGCTGTTTCACATGTTTTCTTTTCAATAACAAAAAACATATTCTTCTCAAAAAAATAGCAACAATATATCATTTCATTACATTGCATATTAAATCACCCATAATATTAGATTCAAATAGCTCGATTTGTGTAATTGAAGCCCTATTTCTCTTGGTTTAACGAAAGTTTAAGTAGTTTGATCAATTTTTGTTTCAACCATTTTGCAATTTGGGTTCTTTTTCTCTATTTATGCTTGAGATAGGCTAAGTTGGGTCAACACAAGTCAATGTGTTTAAAATGGTCAAATTTGGTTAATCTTGGTCAACTAGGGTCAAATTTTTTCGACAACTAGGTTTTTGAAGGAATGGTTGGAAGAACAAGATAAAGTTGGGAGGCTCAAGTAGGTGGCAGTTTGGGATGAAAGTGGTGGGAACTTTCTCGGAGCTTGGAGAGTAGTGTTTGTAGGCTAGTAAGGTAGTGGCGGTGACCTACAGAGACAAGATCAACGAGAATGAAGAGGGAAAGAGGTGTTGGTGATTGGCTTAAAAGTTAGCGAGGGTGATTTCAAAGTGTTTTTAATTTACTTACTCTCCTTAAGAGCATCTCAAAGGATCTTTTTATGAACGACAAGGGGCTTGAATTGGTTGTCACTACCAATAACAATTGACTTTGAGAAAGTTGGTCATAGTACTATATGTCATGTGGCAGTTGACAATTTAGTATATATTGGTTAAGGAAAGACTTTGGTGTTAAGTTTCGTCTGCTAGAGGAAAAGATGATAAAATCATGATTTTTATTTTTAAAATTTATTTATTTTTCAAAAATTCATAGAAATTTCAAATAAATCTTGATTTTGGAAAAATCATTGCTATAAAACTCATCTCAATGAGTACAATCCAAACATGTCATTTATTTAAATATTCAAAGCAATTGTCAAATTACACTATTGTTAAGACCTGATACAATTAACTCCAAGTTCAATGAAATTACTATCATTAGGTTTGTACGGAAGATTACTTTTCAAAAATCTATTTATTTTTAAATCTTGGGGTACTTTTATTTTTTAGTATATTTTGATATGCAAATTGAATTATACTTTCCTTGCTTGCCCCGTCTCCCCACGGTCTCCTTTTTTGTTTGTCTCCTAGAGGATGGTCATACCTAATTGGTGGAGAGCCTTGCGCACTCAAATCTGGTGAATTCCCTTTGAGTTCCAAAGTGGTGAGTGTGTCTTCAACCACTTAGCTTGTTATTCCGGTGATGTCCTGATTGGTTCCAAACTTGAAAGCTACTCCATTGCTAGTGATGGCCTTGAAACCAACATTATGACATAGGAGCTGTGGCGAAAGCATTGCCGAGGTACACATCACAAAAAAAAACCTCTGAGCTCTAGAAAAGGAGGAACATTTCAGTTCAATTAATAATTTATTACACATACATTTCATTTAGTATGGAAATTTCCATCTTGTTTTGAGTATTATCAAAATGTGTTATGCTCGAGTTAGTACCAGCTAACCTTATTCAATAGCAAACATAGATTATATTTAGTGTCACCCGAGTTGTGAGTCAAACATGATTTTATTTTTAACCTCACTAACACTGTTAACACTATGATTAATACTGCAAATAGGATCCAAACAAGACCAGGTTTTGGATTTTTCTGTGAAATATCCAAAATAGATTAAAAGAAGGCTATCATTAGAACTTTAGGCTTTGAAGCTGGTGATTCATTTCAGTGAAGTTTGAAGTGATTGTTTCCATCCTACTAGTTTGCCTCCATTTTATTTTCACTTGATTAGTATTCTAACATTCGAACTAATAATACAGTTCATGGAATGGAGTACGGCTTTGGAGCCCATGAGTATCCATCAAGTGGTGTGTTTGAGGTGGAACCAAGAAACTGCCCAGGTTTTGTGTATCGCCGTACTGTATGGTTGGGAACTACTAACATGTCTCCAGCTGAGTTCCATTTGTTTATCGAGCAACTTTCTGAAGAATATCGTGGTGATAGCTACCATTTGATTGCAAAAAACTGTAATCATTTCACTAATGATGTTTCTATGAAGATAACTGGAAAACCAGTACCAGGATGGGTGAACCGTCTAGCCAATCTAGGTAAGCTTTTATGCACTAGAAAAGTATCTCTGCAGTAGTTTTAGTTTGCTAGTTTATTTACTTTTCAAAGTTTCAGGTTCATTGTGCAATTGCCTTCTGCCAGAAAACATTCATGTCACTGCTGTCAGGCATGTGCCAGATTCAGGATTCTCAGGTGAGTTTGTAGTTTTGCATGTCTTTTTCCTCTGGACAGTTATGCTTGGACAATGGCATTTTCTGGCATGGTCTTGTGCTTTTTCTTTTTCAGCATACACGTCCTTTTATTGTGTTCGATTTGGTTTACTTGCTGACACCTCATTTAAATGTCTACTATTTTCCATTTCAATCAACTACCTGCATGATGCATATCTTCGTGTTGTGTATGATATGTACATATACTTCTGCATGTAAAAGTGCTCACATCCTATTTGCATTGCACAATCATCACAGATTCCACTCTTGAATAATAATTCTGTTCTCATGAGATACAACAGTGCGCGTATTCAATTTGCACAATGCAAAAAAGAATGGATGAACTTATGATTCTCTTGCATTTTTTAAAAAAATGGAAAAATATTTAGTATAGTGAGCCATGCACTCAAAACAAGCTAATAATTATGATGATTTTTGGCAAACATTGTTATTAATAGCAAACTTTTATATGTATTGCACTTGAAGCACTAAAAAATATCATTTTTTTTTAAATTCTTCTCATTTAAAATTATTTCTATTGTTATTTTATGTTTTATTAATAGCGCAATGTCACTTACTATCCTGACTATTGAAATTCTCTGCTTTTATCTATTTGCATGGCTATTGATTTATTCTTCATGGCTTAGTATCATGGCTTATCTTAATTAATATCATGGTATTTAAAGTTTTCATCCTCAATATCATATGGCTGTTGAAACTCTTTGTTTTAGCCTGTCACTTAATACAGGTCATTGAGATTCACTGTTATAATATATTACTGACTGTTGAAATTTTTTTCTTGATCAATATCATGTTAGTTTAAGTTGTCTCACTTAATATTATATTTCTATTGTAAGTTCTTCATTTTTTTTTATTTATTTTCGTAAATAGCATATTATATTTATGAAAAAAGATGAGTTGATCTATGTGATGCCATGCTAAACAAAACTTGTACCTGATTATAGTGCAATCATTTTTTCTAAAATTTTCTCACAAGAAGAAATATGCATGGTTGCTTAATTCCATTATCTAAGTGTGCACTATTCAAGATATAGTGCATATCCGCCGGTTCTTTTTGTGCATATGGTAAAAAAGGGAGAAAATGTGTAGTTTTACTTTGAAGTATTGATGAATCTATGGTATAAAGGTAAACAAAAGTTAAGTTGGAGCTAGGGAATACTTTTAATAATTGACTTTAGCATCATTGACATAACTAAAAAAGAAATTATTAACATGGGTGCTTGCTGATACTGATACTGATCGAACATCAAAACTGAACAGAAACTTTCAGACAAGCAATAAAAGATGTGTTCCTTCTCATCTCCGAGTAAATAATCTATCTTCAAGCTTTCAACAATCATTGAGGATAGAAATTAACGAAAATGTAAAACAATGA
Organism: Vanilla planifolia; assembly: GCA_023846275.1. Taxonomy (NCBI): domain Eukaryota; kingdom Viridiplantae; phylum Streptophyta; class Magnoliopsida; order Asparagales; family Orchidaceae; genus Vanilla; species Vanilla planifolia. Next base: position 20,705,947 of record CM043865.1, read on the forward strand.
ATGGTTGAATTTAATATCATGATAAATTCTTTGTTTTATTTTATTAAGATTATTGAAATTCTTTTTATCACATAATATTATGGGTTTTAATATTCTTTATCTTATTGAATGATTAAATTGTTTTAATTTAATTGGTACATTTAATGAGCGTCATGTCAAGGTTGAGGGCTGACCATGACCACATAATGAAACACAATTCTCTAAAATTGATGGATTGATACGATTAGATGGATTGATACGATTATTCAGTCCATCAAATTTTCTTCCTTATTCATTTTTTTTATGGTGAATAAAAGTAACTTTCTTGGTTGCTGAGCTGGTTATTTATATTGCTTGGATAACATTTGATGAATTTTTTTATGAAGAATATGTTTGATGGCACAAGTTAATGATATTATGGCACTTATGATATGGGAGTTTGTTGGTTGGAAATACTAAAAGTTGTATTTTGATGAATGATATGTTTTCTGGCATAAGATTTTTTTTATTTTGCTTCTGATCTATAGTCACATATGCTTAAAAAACATAAAAATCTTAAAGTTCAGGTAGTGATTAATCTTATGCCAGATATCTCCTATTTTTGACATGCTTGACTACTCTGATGAGGTATTGTTGATAATGCTTAAATGCAGTACAAGTGTATCATAGGTGTTGATCTATAAACATTGTATCCCAGACATATTCACACCAATCTTTTGGAAGCTTTGTTGTTTCACGATTTATGTTTCTTAGCACAGTCATATGGATGAACCATATGCTAGCTTCACACTTGTATGGCAATGAAGCCATGATGTTTTCTTTCTTCCCACATGAAACTGAGAGAAATACATGCTCTAATATATTTTTTTTAAACTCAGAACTAGGATGCATTGAATTTTTAGCTTCTAAAGACCTTCCTATGGCCTTTTATAGCAGAAGATAAAGAGGATTTGTTTAGAAGCGAGTTACCATCCGGTTATGACCTGAAAAGGTTGTTTTACGTCAATTACAAGCAATTTTTGTTTTTGGGGAATTTCCAATGGGATTGATATAGAGATTCTTTTCTCTTCTTTAGTTTCTTAGCAAAGTGAATTTTTATGAAAAAACTTCTTAATGTTCATTGTTTTCTTAGTAATGCAACTTGACTATTATTTCAATGAACTATGTTATAGCATTACATTGCCTAAAGGCATGGTATTTATTTTGATCAGGAATTATGCCCCTGCAGGTTCACGTTAGACATTTTTTGTCAAGAAAAAAAATTCACCATAGCATAATGTGTTCGTGTTAATCTATTCACCATTAGTCTGTTCTACCTTGGAACTGGGTTGACTTAATCATTTTGTGATGTTTTATAATATTGTTTTGTGCCAATAGTAATCTTTGCTGTTTTTAATGGTGTAAATGGAGAAGCTTCTCAGCAATTTTTTTGCTCATGGCTGTTAAGATATTAAATCAAAACATGTGTATTGTATAGCTTTATGTTGAATGCTTCTCACATGTCATTGATTTTATGTTGCATTATGATGCATGCTTCTCATATTTTCCATTTGATCAGGAATTATGCAGCTTCTGGTCCACATTAGACCTTATTTAGCAAAGTAGAACTCCATGACGGTTTACTTTGTTTGTATATCTATTCATACTCAAGGAATTAATCATAAAGATTGATTGATTCACAATGATTTATTATGATATGTGTTGAAGAAGGAAAGATTATGTCATTTTCTTCAGAGAGCTTATAAATAAGTAAAATTGAGCAAAAACAATTGGAAAATGCAAAGATAATATTATTAAATTATGAGTGAAGATTTTGAAGTTATTCATGAGAATATTCATAGGGCTAATATTCCTAGTATGATCAATATTATTCTTAAAATTTCACATAACACCTTTTCTCAAGGTGGAAGATGTATATTATAAAGATCTACCTTGTTATAAAAATTGAAGAATTTAAAAAGTTCAAGAGCTTTTATAAAAATATGCATTATCTATTCTTCACTTGAGACATGAGGAATAATGTTTCTTTGGATGACACATCTTTGATAAAATAACAATCTACTTCAGTGTGTTTGTTTTGTTCATGGAAGATGGGATTGCTTGTAATATAGATGATTTTCTAATTATTATATTTAAGAACTATTGTTGGCTTGATCTTCGATGAAATTTTTATTCACATCATTTCACATGTAGAGTGAGTCATTACATGATATTTAAACTTTGCACTCAATGTCGCAACAATCATTTTGCTTTTACTGCTCCATAACACAACATTTTCTCTCATAAAGATATAATATGTAGAGTTTGATTTTAGATCTTTAATAGACCTCACATAGTATTAGAAAAAGCTTCATTTTGTAATTGGTGCCTTCAATAAATAAGTCTTTTTCTTAAATGTCCTTTAATATATTATAAAATTCTTAAAATAATGTTTTAATGCTTCTTCTTGGGATGTTACATATACTACATTTTTGTATCAACAACAAAGAAAATATTAGGATAGGTAATAGTTAGATTAGTTTATCGGCCAACTAAAAATGATGAAGAGCATTATTGAATAGTTTTTATTCTTAGAGTTTGGTGGAGTTGCATAGGTGAATCAGTTGGGCTGCATCCAAGAAGATCAATCTCGAGAAAATTTATGACATAATTTCTTTGGACGAGAGAAGCACCTTTTGTATATGCAAGCTCAATGGCAAGAAAACACATTGGATGACCTAAATTTTTGTTAGATATAATCTTTTAAAGGTATTATTCAAGTTCCTTAATACCAAAAAGGATGTCATTCACATAAATGACAAGGATCAATAGTCCAGATGAGTGATGAATGAAAATGAAGTGATCATTTGTGTTGTTTCAGGGCACATGGTGTATTTGTGCTGGTTTTGGTTCACTTGCTTGGGATGTCATGATTTTTGTGGCCTAGGGAATGCAATACAAGTGCTAGGTTAGTGGGAAGGTGAGAGAGGAGTGAGGTAGGGGCTTACAAGATGGTGAGGGAAAGAGTTTATGGGAAGGTGAAGTCATGATGGAGAAATGATCTTGCTTTAATATCAAATTGAAGAGGAAGGAAATATTATTTCGTCATTCCAAGATAGAGTTTATAAGTTGGTGAAATAAATTAGGTGCAATTGAAAATGAATAAAAACAAATTACAAAGATATGAGTGAAGATTTTAAGATAAGAGAATATTCTCATATGTATTCTTATTATTATTGGTGCTATTTCTAATATTCCTGATAACATATTGTATAAATTGTAAAATTTTCTATTTTGAATGGTATAGGAGAATAAGCTTCTCAGCAATTTGATTGCCCATGCCTGTCAAGATATGAAATGAAAAGCATGTGGAATGTACGGTTGTGTGAATGCATGATTCTCACATATGTCATTGATTTCAAATTCAGGATTTTTTTTAAAGGAAAGCTGAATAATCATGACAGAAAAGAGGAATGCTACATCAGCATAACTCATTTTATATTGACTTTTAGTTACCACAAGCTTCGCATAAATTTATTTCATTTGGAATTGATGCCTTCAACTATATAATCTCCCAAGATGGTGCTTAATAAGTATTACAAAGAACTGTTTACAATTTCAAGGTTATCTGAAAGAAGTTTTATCTGACCAAACTGCTTTTCTTTCTCTGTGGGTGAAAATGATCGGCTAGACGATGGATCAGATTCATGTGCCACAACCTTAGAGGAGAGTGACGACGAGGAAACGGGTCATCACTTGTTAATAACAAGCCAAGGGGATATGCTACACTCAAGGAAAAACAATGAGATTGGTAAGAGATAACTTGGAAAACTTCCTAGCCTGCCTGTAATTCGTTGCACCTCGATGTTGTGCCTCTGAACACGTTCATGTTAGTTCAGCTTCTCCCTGCCTGTTTTCTTATAAGTTGTTCCTGAGGTTTTGTTTGGTGTAGCTTTTATGGTGAGGCAGTTGTTATAAAAAAGCTGTTTATGAAAAGTTCTTGGTTATTTAGCTTTTAGAGTTGGTTTGACATGTCCTTTTTTGTGTTGGAATGGAAAATCAGATTTTATGCTGTTTTGCTAAGTGGAATCAACGAAGCCCTTAATCTTGTTCATTTATAGAAGAACCAATACTTCCATGAGCTTTCACTGCCATGTTTAAAGCAGCCACATGATCAATCTTTTGCAACATCATGAGATTATAGTCATACAGCAATGAAATATTCACCAGTTGAAGAGCTTATTCACAGTGGGAAGATTGACGGCTTCAGGTCAATATACTTGTTCACCTATTGAATAGCTTTCATTATATTTTCATTTATTTATATTCATTTGTGCTTAAATCACATTGCGCAAGATTTATAAAAGTTGACACCATCATTTTAAAAAATTATTATTACACCCTTCTATTTGTGGCAGACATACATGAATTTTCTTGCATATCCATCCTATATTCAATATCCTTATAATCAACAAAAAAAAATTGGACTAAACCAGATAAAAGGAGCTGTACAGGACTGATTTTTGTCATCTCATCTCTTATGTTATGAATTTTTTGGAATGCCAAAATTAAGGAGATAGGCATCGGAGATAGCCGCAATTGCTCATAGGGCATGCTTTAAGAAGGTAGTACGCAATCAAATGACACAACGAAGCATCATGCATGCAAAAGACTCCTATTGTTTTATTAATTTGGTTTTCAACATATTAGTTCATGATGTATGTATTTTTTTAGTTGTCATGTTTTTTGATTTATGGGAATATTCAGCCCTTGTTAAAAGATATGAATCTAGAATCAATAATATGCATTCCTTTTTCTTTCTTTTAATTCTCTGTGATTGTATTTGTAAATAATTGGAAGATAGTAAACCTTTTTTAGGTGCATGATCAATGTGGTTTTTTTCATATATGTCCTTTATTTTTAGCATTTTCCTAGAATTGTTTGCCATTTTTGAATTTTTTGTATTGAAGTTAATGATATTCCCTTAGTTTTTAATTTCAACAAAAACTTTTGTAAAAGATTAGTTTTACCAAAAAAAGACAAAAACTAACAAAGACAAAAACTAATAGTCATATATCTTTTGTTATCCCTTTTCAAAACAAAACAAAAAAAAAGATCATGAAAAAGTGCAACTAATATTGATTTATTTGGAGAAAGTCAATAGCAATGATAATCAACTTTGACAATTGAAATTAAACTACAAGTTCAAATAATGGAACAATGATTATCACAACTTGTTAACATGATGCACTTTTTCTTGACTTGAGAGTGAGATAGGAAACATGCTAAAGAAGTTCGATGGTTCTCTCGACATGAGAAACTGGCAGTGTGATTCTTTACGAGAGAGAGGAGCGTGAGATGAGAGTTTAAGAGTTTTAGTAGTGAGTTGAGTATGGCATAATGTGCAAGATCATAAAAAAATTCATTTTTTGTTTCATTTATTATTCAGCATTTTATTGCTTTTTCAAAAATTGTTCCAAAAAAGATATTTTGTTTGATTAATTTCTCATTATAGTTACATTTTAAAAATCAAACAAATGACCAAATAATCAAATCCATACAAATGGACAACTAATCGAATCAGATTACTTTTCCTAAAAAATGATAGCACCACAAATAATTGTTCATCATATCTCAAAAATTTAAAGAAAACCTTATATAATAGAAGAAAAAAAACAAAAAATAAATATAAAAATTATATGATATTTCATTATTTTCTTACTGTGTTATTAGTATCAGCTTAAAAGAGAAGATTATGAATAATTGACGAAGTGGATTGCAAACTTAATAAAAAGAAAGCCAATGAATAGGGTGTATGGTTATGGATTTAGGATCCGATCTCCTTATTTGATTTAAACATCTTTTTAGTTGGGGTAAGATTTATCATTGACTTTCTTAATTGCAAACCAAATTTCCTTATTGAACTCCAAGAGTTCATCTCTTCATTGAGCAAACATCCATAGAGCCTTCTTTGAGACACATCATCGAACAACCATTTAGAATTTTGTCCAATTTTTCATGATGAAATAAATGAGGGAAACAGGTATAATGTAATGGCTTGGTGTGAAATGACTAAATTTATTTAACCCATTGATTATTGTCACTAGCTAGATGGGAGAACATGATAATATGCAAATTTTTAAACCATTAATGTAACCTTTTCTAGCCTTTCTTATGGAATCTAGAGAAACCATTTTTTAATCACCGACAATGTCATCAATAAACACATTGTCTCCACTTAACATGGTCGACCAATAGGTAAACGCGTTGCCATTGTCACCATTTGATCATTGAATTCACATGTTTGCTGAAATGTGTTTTTTGTGAAAATAGTTTTGAAATATACACACACATATACACATATTTTTTTATAGTTATCATATATAATCTTTTAAATCTTCGATGTCAAACATCTTGACTTTTAAGTGATGTGAGAATTTTTAGAAGTTATACCTATACCTTAAAATCTAATAATGAGAATGTAGGATAGAGTTTTGGTTGAGATTGATTTGATCTAAAGTTCATCTATATTTTGCTTAAAAAATCACCTTAAAATCTAATAATGAGAATGTAGGATAGAGTTTTGGTTGAGATTGATTTGATCTAGAGTTCATCTATATTTTGCTTAAAAAATCACCTTAAAATTAAATCCTTAACACATACAAAGACATTCAAAATAATATATGTATGCATATATTCAAAATAATAATATATACATGCATATATTGAAAATAAATAATTCTAAGAATTATTTTACGAGACAATATTGGCATTACATCTTTCTTTTGATGGTAACTGATACAAACAATATAAATAAATAACTTATTTATATTCTCAAGTAGAGTTTAGTTGAATCAATCCAAATTATGTGTCAATTCTAACTGCGTAGGTTTTTCAATTTGAATTTCAGATTGTTTTGATACTTTTACAATAGTTTGTTGAATATTTTCACATCCTTAACTTTGACTCAACTAACTTATTCTTGTCTACCATTAAAGGGATTCTATATCTTTTTTATAATAATGAGAATTTTAATCTAGAACAAAAAATAATAATTTCTCTTGGTGCATCAATTATGTAATCATGTGATATCATTACATTCTATTTAATAATAAATCTTCATTTATGTTCAAATGTGTTATGTTCTAAAAAATTTCTTAAAATATTTAGTTTTACATATCTATTCTTTTATTCATGAGAAAGATTCTAAATAAATTACATTCTATTAAAATGTGATATGAATTACTCTCTCCAAATAAGATTTACATACTATTAATAAAATTTAAAAAGAGTTAAACCCAAAATCTCATAAGCAACAGCTATGAAGTTTGAAGGAGTTGGGGATTAAGTTTAGCTTTTTTTTTTACTTTAGTTTGATTCATCGTGGTTCTAGTATGAAGTTGAGGTTAATTTCTTTAAATACACCATACAAATTCTAGCAATGCAATGGAATCAAGCCCTCATGTTAATCCAAATGAATGGACCTACCTTTGCTTGCTAGGAAAGAGGATAACGAGTTACAAATTTTGTCTTAGACATGCTTTTTTATTGTTATTCTATGATTTCTCCTTTTTTCTAAGTGAAATCCCCTTGTATATGACAATGAAATGGTGTTTTCGTTATTATGGAAGAAGAAGACTTCACACCTTAATGCATGGTAAACTAATTATAGCTCAAAGTACTATCTCTTTGATTATTAAGATTCAAGAGGTTTATTGATCCCAAGGAAGAAGTCATGTTAGGTAAGGGATTCTTGTTTCTACAAGCGATATTTTAAATTTGGAAGGAGCATGAACAAGTTCATGATACTTCTTTATCTTATAATTTTTTATTTAAGTTATTTTCTTAAATCTTAAATAATGTGATAGAGGGATTTGTCACCTCAAAGAAAAAGAGTAGCTAGGATTTCCAAGAGAAGAGGCCATTTGGTTGATGAGAAAGAAAAATGAATATAGAAAATTTGCACGGCGAGCTGTTTAGTGGCCTCCCTTGCGTCTTTCTTTTTAATTTTAAATTGTACACTTTTATTCTCTCTTATTCTTAGATAAATAAAATTTAAACATTTTCTCTTGTTTGACTTTTACTTTTAATTCATATTGTTTTACAATATTGGTATATTCATATTAGGAGACTTGATTGGCCCCTTCTAATACAAATGTACCCAATCCATATTTTGGTTTTAGTTTTATTAGCTTGAATCATACTGATATGTGTATTGGATTATATCTTAGTATCAATATTCTTTTTAAAATCAAAATGAAGAATTTTACAATCAAAATATTTTCTATCTAATCAATATAATAAATTGGTACAAAAATGTTTGGCTTTTGAATTTTCTCTTAAAATGAGAAATTGGGATTGATTTTTTGCCTCTTCTTATAGATAAATGAGTTGGTTTCTCTTGTTTATCCAAGGGATGGAAGATGTCTTTTGGTTTTTTGTGTTTGGTTATTTATTAAAATTTCCTTTTTGGGAGAGAAGGATGGATGGTTAGTGTGAATGATTTAGAAAGATATAGTTGGAAGATGTGTTTGGTGCATTTTCAAGAAAATGAATAAAATTTGAATGTTTTTCATTACCAAAAATTTTTTGCTTTTTTTGTCTTAAAATATTGGGTGCCTAGCCACACATGTTCTCTATCATCGTTGTCTATCCTCTTTTGGATGAGCATTGCAAAGGAGGAAGGTTGGAATGTCAGTAAAATGTCAATTTATTTCTAATTCATTCCACCTGATAATACCTACTTTAGGAACTTTCAATAAAGAAAAGAAAGAAGAAACATAAGTTATGAATCAACTAAGCCTTCTAAAAAGATTGCTTAATAAGGGAATCTTATGGTTTTTGATTGATTGATTCCATCTTTCATAGAACCTTTGTTCCCTTCTTATTCGAATTCACGATAATTTATGAAGCTTAACATATATACAATAGGTGTTAATACCCTGTATGTTGGAGAGTAAAAAGATGAATTCTCATTGATACAATATTGGACCATCCCTTATAGCTTGCTCGAGAAGATGATCAACCATAATTACTATATTGGATCATCCATAATATCATTGGATTGTATGTTTGCCCAAGCTTCGTGTTGTTTGAAGAAATTATCCGCCTCAAGTGTTCATCTTGAAATCCATACAAGATTAGTTGCTTCAAATGAGTTGTTTAAGTCTTCATCGAAACATAATAAAGGTACAATTGGTTCCTTTTTGCCTATGTGAAATCTTAACCAACCTTCTTGATATTGCAAGAATTATCAGAGTTGGGGGTAAGAAAAAGAATAATTTTGGGATATGGTTAAGATAAAGTTAAGATAAGAAAGATTTGTATTTGGTGTATTAAAATGGGGTAATATAAGATACCACAGCTTTGCCTCAAGATGAGCAGGAATTTAAAATGTTTAAAAGTAAACCTTGATCGGTCTACTCAACCAAATTTCTTATCTAGAGCTGGTCTAGATTTCCTGAACATTTTAATTGAGAGAAGAGGGATTGTGACCTTGTTGTCCGTTCGTCTAAATGGGGGTTCTGAGTGAGAGTGGCAATGCAGGGCTTCGACATCATTGTTGATGTTTGATTGAGGGAAGAACTATCACAATGCACCATTAACAAGATTTATGGTAGGCTAGGGAAGAGTCCATAAAGGGCTTAGGAGAGGATGGCAATGAGCTTCGTTGCAACAACTGCTTAACAAACACGTCAAAATGGTGAAATTATGTAATCAGAACAGGGCGCATGGCTCCTTCAAAAGAGGCTACTACTTGATTAATTAGGCTTTTTATATTAGGTTGTGGCATATGTAATTTTTGTTCTTATTAGAATAGTTTTTCTTTATACATGCTCAATAGTCGCAAAACGATCTAGATCTTGAATCCATCATCATACTATCTGTTCACTGGAAGCATCCTCTCTTCTTTCTTTTGGAAGTTGAGGATTCACTTCATCAGCTATTCATCATCTTCTTTTTCAAGCGTATACTGGAAACACCATTAGATAGTTAAGTTTTCCCTTGCACACTAAAAATGTGGTTTTCTGCCATTTTAGTAAATTTCCATGATAAAAATCTTCATGCCATTTATTTTTTTGTGTCTTCCTGCTATCATGTAGGTTGTTTTTAAAAATTTCTGTGCTGTCATCAATAGTGTTTTATGATGTCATTTTCTGTGACAACAATCTGCTTAGAGTAGTTCTTTTATCTGCATGGAGTTGATTCCTGTGTTCGATTTTCAAGATTCAAAAGCTAAACTGACTAATTAATCAAACAAGACAATTTTTTCTTCAGTTTTTGAAATGTTATTTTCATCAGTTGTAACTATTGCTGCTTGATTTTCTGAACTTCTGTTAGTCTTTATTTTTGGCTGCCAAACTTCATCATCATTGTCTTTGACCTTCGAGTAATCTTAGTTGAGTCGATCTCTTATGTGGTTTTGTCATTTGCTTTGAGATTGGATAGCATGGGAGATATTCTCATGATGGTTATTGTTTCTTTGTTTGTTAGGTTTTATTTTACTGCAAAGGTCATTGTTTTACAAACATTTTTGTTGATCTTAAGAATTGACAATATGTTATATCATCATAAGAAATTCGATGATCATAGAATATGATATGAAAATATTGAACATAATGGAGATGTGAGAAATAAAAACTAAATAATGTGCCAAAGAAAGCTTACCTTCTCGTGAGAATTTATAATTGATGAAATAAGTCGTTAACAAAACTAGGAGAAAGATAAGCAAGTATTTCAAGTGAATAAGAAGTTGAGCTTATTGATTATGGGTATAGATCCCTTTACAAGTGTTGAGCATTTTCCTTGCATAAAAAAGAACGAATAATATGCACATTAAAAAACTAATATATAGAAAACCTAATTAGTGAAATAAAAACTCTGTTTGTGCATATGATGCTACTTAATATCATTTGATTATGTGCTCCCTAATTTTTTGGTGCTTGAAATGGCTACTTCATGATCACGTTCTTTGACTTCGATTTTTTTTAGGAAATTTATAACTTGAAAGATCAATCTTTGATTTTTTTTTTTAGAAAATTTATAACCAATAAGATAACATAAGACAAGAAATATTGATATTGTTGCACCAATGATTATTAGTTTAAGATAATATTTATGTAATATATATAATATAAATATTGTCATTGTATTAATGCATTTAAAGAATTATTATCTTGTAGCTACACATGACTTAAGAAACATAATGTCTTTTGTCATATCATATATAATGTGTGTGATCAACTCTACAATGTAAGGAATCCTGTGCTAAATATAAAACATTTGTTAGTCATATCGTTTCCAATGTGATCTTCTCAAACTCTTATGGAGAATGATCATATGTACTACGTTATACACTTTCCTGAAATTTTTGAATGGCTTCTATTCTCATAGGTCGCATTGTCAATGTATGGCCTTGATTGTTTAGTTGTTTTTGACCTTGGGCACTTCTTGCATGTTCATTGCAAGATTTGGTTTTCCCAACAATAAAAATTGGATGGATTCTTATAGTAATGTAAATATAACACTTGGATTCTTAATTATTTTTTTCTTAAGATATCCTTTCGTTTAAATACATACTTGCACAATATATTGACTATGAGAATTTATATAACTATTTTGAGAAGTAATTTAAAACAAAAAAAGTAGTGAGAGATTTAATTGTTACATTTAGAAGGTTATAATAATCCATCTTGTTATTGTTGAAATTCAAGTGACCTATTTGCATTATTAAGAAAACACATGGTCTTATTTATAATAATCCATAAGATTATATTTCTTCGTGTTTAATAATTTCATGGATGGACCAGATGGCATGCATCGTTTTTTGAAATAATGATTTATTTTAATTTTGAGTAACTATTGTATATTCCACTTATCATTATATAGATTTTAGTAACATAAAATTGGAAGTCGATTTATTTTGACCTATAAGATGAGCTTGTTCTTTGTTTTGTTTTGGGACTTTTTAATAAATCATTGGTTCTTGATTCTTATTTTTTTTTTTCATTTCCTTTGTTGCACCTCGTAGCAGGAGTGCTAAGAGTTTGTGTAGAAAAAATAAAAGAATAAAAAAGAGAAAATAAGAAATATGAGTATAGTTATTTTCTAACCGATGCAAACTAGGAAAGCATTGAAGACGATTAGCTTCATTGCAAATGGAATAAGGTAGAATGTAGTTTTCCTCTTACATAATGCAGAAGAATAAATTATAACAAGAAGGACAAAAAAAAAAGAAGAATTGCAAATAATAATAATAACTATGAAACGAGAGAAGATCTTTCAATAAGAACCATCTTTCTTTAGTTCTATTTGTAGCCTCTATTGTGCTTTGATGTTCAAAAGTATATTTACTAAGCATGTTCTACAGCTTACAAGATAAGATAAGATATGACAATTCTTTTTATCTTTTAGAAGCTTTTAGTTAATGTGACACGGTGAAGGTGTATCTTATTGATAATTTATTAGAATTTTTAATGGTATGTTAAAATTGAATAAATTTATGTGAATGATTTAGATGAAGCTAGTCAATTTTGGAGTTTAGCATAGTTTTTAATTTGTTTGGTAATGATAGTCATGTTCTCTTTCAAAATAGTCAATTGATGTGTAGGATATAAAGATAGCCAATAAAGTTACCAAGTCATAAGAAAACATTTAAAAGAAACCAATTGCATATGATTGATAAAAATTAGAAGTAATGATGAAATCCCAATTTGATTGACTTCTTGAGTAATAAAGGCTTGAAAAAAATCCTATTTAAAACTGTTACATAAATCACATAAGTGGATCATATAATAAGGTGTATGCAAAAAAATAATGAAGAACATTCACTTAAGTAAACCATATAAAAGGTGCATAAGAAAACCATGAAGAGCATAAATAATATATGAAGAGTTATTTTTAATTCTATATCAAATGAAATCCCATCGAGAAATCTAAAATCAAAATTGTAAATCTTAGGTATGCCAGAGGGCAAGGAGGTTCTTGTTCTTGTGAAGAAATCCTTCTTGCCATTGAGCAGGGACTTTTTCATCACCATCACTAATTACTATGTTGGTAGCCTCTTGAAATTTTTGAAGATTTCTATCAATTCCATAGTGATTAATGGTATTTCACTTGAAATTGCAAAGCCTTAAAAAACTTGATGCAAAACATCATAAGATTGGGTAATTTATCAGTCAAATACATAATGATTATGTTACCAAAGATGAATTATAGAAGAAATACATAATCATGGTCCAGGAGTTATCTCTGCTACGGTTGAGCATATGAAATTCTTTTGGATCCCTTGGGTGGAAAATTAAGTGGCAAACGAGTTTGAAAAAGGATCATATCATTTATCTGATGAGCGTCGTATCATAGATCTCGCACAAAGTTTGTTACATTGAATGGGTTGTGGCTATAGACAAATGAACCCTGTTGGTTGGATTGAAATTGTAAAGTATCTTTAAGATGTTACGTTGTTGAAGAAACATCAAATATGGTGCATGTGCCTTAATTGAAGGATAGTTATATCGATGCTCATTTGCTACATCCTTGCTTGAATGCTTAACACCCTCGGAGATGCAAGTAAGTTTTATGTGTAGAGGTTTATATTGGGAAAGAATGAGTAATGATGCTATGAATGTTTTGCAAAAATGTTCATCGTGTCAATTTCTTGGGAACATGGTGTGGCATTTAGCTTCTATTCTTTCTAGTATCTCTATGTCAAAGCAAATGTTTACTGGCCTTGATAGGTTATTATCACCAATATATTTTTGTAAGAATTTTGAGCTTGATACATAGCATGTATTACGCTCAAAAGCTTATCACATGCTTGAAAGCATACAATATTTTCACTTGCAATCATAGCTTTCCATCCAATTGATTTGTAATTTGCAATTTTAGGCAGAGTGCACAAAATGCTTTGGTAGTTCTTATTTTGTTAGGGTTCTAAAAGAAACATGTAAATAATGAAGTTAGGAATTCTATTTAACTTTATTTCATTTCTATATTTCGATTTCAATTTTTTTATATTTTGCAATCAATTTAAAATAAGAAATGATGTTTGAATTAATTTTTGAAGTAATGAACATATGAAAATTAAAGAAACAACTTTACTGGCAATGCATGAACAACAGCAATGTCGATGGATCCATCTGAACCAACTGATATATGATGCCAGCCACCCTGCAGAACCCAAGCCTTCCACCTCTTCTAAACAAAAGCAGTCCAAATTATAGCTCACCCCATGGCCCGAGGGATGTCAGCAACTGTATCTCTGCTCTCTCGGTGCTAAAGAGTATGTTGTTTATTTCTTGTTGCTTGATGCAATTTTTGTAGAGCTTTTCTCACTCGATATTTTACATGTCTTTCAGCAATTGCATGCTTTTTGTAGATGTAATTTTCCAAAGATTCTTAAACACTACAATAGGGATACACCTCAATAAGCCATTCATTTTGAGTTTAATTATTATAGGTTGAGTACTGTTATCTTTATAATTTTTTCCCCTTATGTTTAGCTTTTTAAAAACAGTAGAATTTTCAGATTACTTCCTTTCCCGCAAGCGTTCTTGCAATATATGCAAAAAAGGGTTTGATTGTTTTTTTTTTATTATAAGTTGCATACTTGAACTTATGCATGAATTTTAGTTTTGCTCTTTTGTCTATATGTTCATCTCTAGTGTGTTATGTGAATTAAAAATATTCATATTAACCAAGTTATTTATCTTCCTCTCATTGTAAAGATGTGTAATCTACATGCCTTTGTTTCTAGCGTGATTGTTTGACTTAGTTTTACTCAGTTCTGCCATGCTTCTTGAACTTATGTATGAATTTATTTATAGTGTGTTATGTGATTATGAAATAGCTCTGTTAACCTAGTTATTCTCATTCATGTGTCCCTGCCTTGTGGTTTTTTGATCCTATCTTCCTCGAACGGTGCTTGTTTGTTCGGTTCTACCATTCTTTAGTCATTTAGTAGGATTGTTTGGCAAAGTCAGTCATGCCTGTGCCAATGTTGATTAGAATCCTGCTCTAGCTTGAGCGCTCGGCCTAGTTCCTCCTTCCTCTACCATTTGATAATTGTCTTCACATCTCTTTGAATCCGAAGCATTAAATGCCTATTTAATGACGATGAGTCTCTGATCAATATGCCATATTTGAAATATTCACTCGTCAAATCCACCGACATGTTTCGTCTTTGTTATAATTAAAACATATTTTCACTGTATGGTGTCCAACTTGTTGATACCAAAGAGTCTCTTTTGCATGGATGTTTTATTTTTGCCAGGATTCTGCAACGTTGGCTAGCACACAATATTCGTTATGGGTTTCTTATTTTATTTTATTGCTTAGCTATGAAATTGTTTTAATAAAACTTTCTTTTGTAACTCTCAAGACATAGGGAAACTCTCTCTTTGAAACTAGTTATTGCTGTTTTTATCCTTTTAAAGGTTTTTCATGTTCCCTCTTATCTTTCACAGTAGGTTGATCCAACGGACCATCCTTAGACTTGTGCACAATAATAAAGTTTCTATACGTGTCCAAGAGATTGGAATAACATGTACAATAGAAAAAAATAGCTTTGTGCAAGCTGAACTTGAGGATAAACCTGGAGCATTAGATAGTTTAAATGATGTCTTAAGTGTTTCAATTAAACGAGGTGTCCTTGGATTTACTGGATGTGTGTGATTTGCCATTTTAGGCATATTAGCATTTGCTATGTAGGTGTTATTGAAAACTAATGTGAAAGACAGTACCAAAAAATAACTTATATGGATGAAAAAAACCCATGAAAGGATGAAGAATATAATTCTCGAGTATTAGCAAGCTTACAGCATAAAGGATGATGGTCCACTTTATTACATTATCAAAGATAGCTTACACAAAAAAAATGCACCACATTACCAAAAGAAACTAGCATTAAAAATCCCAAAGACGTACCGTTTAACGAAATCATTACGGTTTTGCAAACATAACATCAGGCACTTGGAGCTGTTGCATCACACGGTATAGTTCTGGTTGTAGTTCTCTTCAAGGTCCAACCCCTTGAGCTTAGCCACGGATTCAACTTTTGCTTTCAAGGTCGTCATTTCTCTTAACCTGCATTAGCTCAGTAACCTTAGTCTCTTCATGGTGCATTTTAGACGTATGCCTCTGATAGAAAGAAATCAAGGACAGTAGAATTTCATCTACAAAACTCTATATTAAACATTCAAAGATACAAATAGCTCACCTCTCGATCTCTGCCCGTCTTCTGGCTTCTTCAGCCATCTTGTTGAGGTCTGTTAATGAACCACCTTCAGGTAAGTTAGACCCCATTGCCTGCAAGCCGTGCAGCGTACGCTGCTCGCGACACCATGCTGCTCTACGAGACTCGCCGCCGAAATCGTTCTTGTTTGTGAAAGCCGTCTGAGTTGAAACAACAAAGGTGAAGAATGACAACAACATAAGAATCCTGTAAGCAAAGGAAATGAAAGCGAGAGTTTGTATACCTTCTTATCGAAGACAAAGTTCCAGGCCTTCCCACTCATGGCATATCGGACTCCAATTTTGATTGGGTCAAGGGCCAAGTATATAACTATATTATACAACCATATAACTCCAGTCCAACCCCAACCAATTCCTCTTATTCCAGCAAAGTTCCAGTTGGCAATTGCAGCTATAACGGTAGCAATCTGCGAAATAGAAGGAAGATCAAAATTGGGTTTCTTCCAGTAGATAATTTCCTTACTTGGATACACAGTGGATCGGCTTGACTGAATGATAAGAGAAGGATGACTAAAAGCCGAGAAAATTTGTAGGTGATGTCATTTAAAATTTCAGTGGATTTGATTACTATTTTATCAAACTGAAGTTCCAAAAGTTAGAATAAGAATCATCACTTCATATTGGTGTTATTATAATCAACACACAACAAACAAGGAAACTTAGAATAGCATTCAAGGATTTTGAGTAATGCACAAATATTTCCAATATGATCCCATGATGTTAAAAGTTGGATTCTTTAATCCATCCAAAGCAAGACAGAAGGAGATACTTACCAGCTGAGCAATAAGAAATGCAGCGAAAAGAAGAAGGCCTGGTCTTTCCAAGAAAGACCAATTTCTGGACCGTGTCACAAATATTAATGCCTGGCTGATGGAGCTGACTTGTAGATACACAGCTGAAGACATCGTTTGTTCATTCATGAAGAGTTGAAGATTATCTCGTACGTCTAGCTTGTTCTTGTTGAGGGATTTGACTTTGAAAATATTCTGCCAAGTGACAAGTAATCAATCAGTGTCAATGGCAGTTTCATGTTTACAACTAAGCAGTTTGACTTTCGAAGATAAAAAAGAATTTTTTTTTAGAGTTATGTAAGCCCCACCATTGATTTCAAGGTGGTTGACAGTGTTCTTGGAACTTGTATTGAAACCAAGATAAGAAGGGAAGAGTATTAAGAATAATTTGATATAGTGCCCTTAAATTAACTCAAAGAAACAAAAACGAAAAAAAAACTTGGCCATGCCCCTTGTCTCTCCCAATTAATTCTACCTTGTGGGAAATAGTATTTTGATTGCATGTTAGCAATCAATCATGTCACTAGTGGGCATAATGCAGCAAGACCCACATTCACTACAATAACGATAGGAAATGATGTTTCCAGTAATCTTCCTGCTAATTAATTTAAATATTCAACAAGAAAGTTGCATGACCATCCATACCACAACATTGATTCCCATAGAGCTTAGGTGTATTAAGAGAGAGAGAGAGAGAAACACAAAAAGAGCACATCTTAAGTGATGATATGCTGTAGTGCCCTAATGGGCAAATGCTAATGGTATGATTGATTTTAGGATTGTGATATGAACAATTAGTTTGATTGATAAACCTATAGAGTCATAACTCTTATCAATTCAGGTTGATGATGACCTTCCTGCTAAAAGTGACTATTATACCAACATTAGATGACACTAAGGAAGTGAACATGTGTGTTCATGTCAATTGATGAATCATTACATTGGAATTATATACTAAATAGATTGTAATGATTGTTTATGTGGTATTATTGTGAATGATATTGATATTATTAATTGTGTTTATATAGTTCTTTATTTATTTCATGTTATCTTATCATCTAATTTTTTCCTATTACACCCTAATGCTTGCTTTTCATGCTTTTGTGAATGGTTTTAGCTACTAATTTTCTTTACAAATTTATTTATTGTCCTGCTATTTTTTCAATCAAACTAAACTAATCGAGTGATCTTTATTCTAGAAGGAACATTAATAAAATCATGGTAGAATGACTAGTAGATTCTCATATTTTCATTTTAATAGTATTTTTTTTAACATTAAACATTTGAGTCATATTATTTTTTATTAATATTTTACTTTGAAAAAACTAAGTTTTTTTAACATTTTCTTTGTAATTATATTGCTTATTTTATAGCAATATGAAGCCTAAATCAAATTGTCTTGACAGTTGTATAGTTGAATTAAAGTTAAAAAGTTTATCATACTCCATCTAGCTAAGGTGAACCAACTTGTAGACCCAAGAAGTGATAATAACTCTATACAAAGTGGTATGAGTCATTATTGTTATTTCATACATCTCAATGTGCTGCACATGAGATTCTTTGAAGAAGAATTTTAAGTAATAGATCTAAAAAAATTTGACTTTCTTCCAACGTAAATATATTCAAAAGTTAGATAAATTCAGTGTTAAGATATTAATCAAAGGATACTTTTCATTAGTAAGTTATTTTGATTTGATTAGAGAATAGTTGTTGAGCACATAATAGTGATTGTTCATGGTAAAGGTGTGTGCATCAGTTGTGAGCATTCTGACATATACTATGCTGTGGGAGTAGTTAGCCATTTGAACAAATCTAACGTGGAAGCACTCGAATGCCAGTAAGTGAATTCTTTGTTATATAAGGGGAACATTAGATATGGGCTTATGTTTTAAAAGAAATGTCTTAATTTTTCTAGGGCACATTGATGCTAATTTAGGAGAAAATATAGACAGTTCTAAGAGTGCCTCTAATTATGTATTTATCATTAATGATATGACAAAAAATTTGATGTCATAACTACTGAAGTAACTTCCTCAACTGCAAAAGTGAATAACATAGTTATTTTAAATACTAACAAAGAAAAAACAGACAAACATTTTGTAAAAAAAAAAAAGAAAAAGAAAAAATCATGGCTGAATCTTATTCAATCAATCAGTGTGGTTTCTCTTGCAAAGTCTCTCATGTTTCATTTCAAACAAAACACATTCAACTCTAAAAGGGTATTGTCATTGAAAAAAATCCTTAGTAATAAAAACGTCTAACAAACATGTTATCAAGATGATTATTATTAATAAACTAAGGCTTTGTTCCACTACAGTTGACTAATGCCCAAAATAAAGAGCATGTCGTTTCACTAATGATAAAAAACATCCAAGAGATTTTAATATTAAAGCACAACTTTCTTAGAAGTAATTAATCTCAAACCAGGAAAATATGGTATGGATATCAATATGAATGTGAAGGTTAATTTATAGATACTTTGTGTCCATATTATAGATAGACCTAAGTGTAGTATAATACTACAAGTGCTTCCCAAAGAGTAAGTATTATAAACAAGGATATTTATGGACAAGATATAACACTGATGTGGCTCTTCAAAAAGCAAGTTGACAAGCAATTACTGCACAAACATGCAGATATTTTACTCTTAAAGCATACCTTTTAAGAATCATCTGTGTCCCATAGGCTCCATCCCCTCAGAGATATCCACAAGTCTATAAGAATGTCACATGATCCATCCCTTTTTCTATGTTTTCTTTAAACGGTTATTTACAGCTGTTTCTCAAGACTTCGATAGAAATAAAAATTTTACAAGCCGAAGTCAGCACTTGTTATCTTCTAAGCAAGTTCACAATAGAAAGTTTAGAGAATACATTTGTACTAACATATTCACCCTTTATCCACACAATGCACCATAAATTTCAATTGATACATTGAAGGTGCTCAAACCTAATCAATTGCATGCCCTAAAGGAATTTGAGCCAAAAGGGAAACAAAGTTGATTAGAAAACATCAATGTTTAAACTAAATTTAAACACGAAAGTTTCGAAGGGATGTCTAACCAGTTTCCATTCCTATACAAAGATATCCTATACTTATCATATGCATAAGTTAAAATATTATCACAAGCCATAACAAATCTCCCTTCAGATACAAGCCCAACACGTAGACGACCACTTATCTCGATGATATCCACGTCCATAACCAATGATGGAAAAAACTTCCATCAAGCACTCAGTCAATAAAGAACCAGCGGCAAAACTTGGACAGCTTCAAAGGAGAAGGGCAAGCCATGGCATTCATTGGTAGTCCACTCAAACCTAACAGCTTAATAGAAGCTTTAGGTTTACCATCATGTTTCCCCAAGACCTAGAGCACGATATATCTTAACAAGGCATCACCGATCTAAAACCAGAGCTTGGAGTCATGTTGCTCTTAAAGCAAGCTCAACCATGGGTGAGATACCCACAAGGCTTATGGGAGCCAAACACTACATGGCAACCTGATCCTAGCAAGTATTACTTATAATGAGCGTAGAAGCACAAGAGAAAAAGGTTGGCTGTAAGAATCAATAGTGGAACCCATATCCAAAACCAAATTTCAAGACCGTTGTTTTGAAGGAAAACCACTAATACTACGTCAACATATATTTCAAGTATCCTACATTGTGCTTAAACATGATGATAGAAAAACTTTTCGTTTTTGGATGAACCCTGTGGAAAGACAACCATACTGAGATGAAATGCAGTAGCAAAATATAATTATAAATAGAAGCATTTTTACCACAAAGAAGTCTGTCTGATGAGAGGCATAATAGAACAAAACAGTTGTGAGACCAAGGTAGGATCCAATGGCCACTCCAACGGAAAAAATTTCGTTGAGATTCCACTTATCAGGGAGTGGCGAAGGTCTAACCCTATCCTTTGAGATAGTCATGATGGTTCCTGGCAATGATACACATGCTTCTATGAGGATAAGAGAATAAAACCAGAGCTTATGAGAACAACTGAAAAAGACGTTGCAAAGATTCAGCACTTGGATAACAAATACAAACCATCATTAAGAACTGCAATTACAAGGACCATAAATGGAGGAAAATCAAATTTCCAGAATACGTTGAGCAGCATGAATCCCAGCTGTTAACAGGGAAAACCAAAATGTCAATAGTGACAAAATTATCATGCAATTCTACTTTTTAAGCAAAACACAATTGATTGCTCTTCTGGTGGAGCAAATTATATAGACAAAGATAGCTATTCATGTTCTTTTTCAACTTTCTGTCCACATAATGAGTATAAGCCAAACTTAAATGTCAGATTTGCCATACTAGCAACATTCTAAAGAAATGCTAAAAAGGCTTTCAGAAATAGTTATCTGACTTGGTTTCAGCTCAAACGAACTGGGATCACTAACTATACATAAAAATATAATAAAATCCTGAAAACTTTCTGTATCCTCGCAGCCTTTTTCTCTGGTGAAATTAATTTGATCTGTGCCTTGTAATCTTGCAAGATTTATTTATCTTTATCCACGTCACTTCTCTCAATACAAAATTATTATAAAAGGTTCTCCATATGAACATTATTGATATCAAAATAACTCTTCAAACAACTAACATGGAATACAGCTCAAATTACTGGATATCTTTCAAGAGCTTTATGCATGCTTCCACTTAAGTAGTGTAAATGAACATTTGCAATGGTCCATTGGTCTATTAATGAATGAATGTCACATCCGAAAGCTAAGAACTACAAACATGGAAATAAGCAGAAATAGATAAAGAGAATGGAAGAGCATAAACATCTGCTTACCACAATTCTTATGGTGATGGAAACAGCATAGATCTGGAACAGCACACATAGGAGATCATCAGCTTTAATTCAGCATTGAAATAATTCTCAAAAAAGTTCGAAATAAAAAATATAAAGGGAAATAATTTTCTGATTCTTCCACTTTAAGATGAGGTTCACGGATCGACAGCAAGCATAAGAAGATAAACTAATTCCATTTCAATAGTTCAATATTATTTCACTATTCAAAACTAATCTGCCACAAATAATCAGTTAATAATATAGCAAGTAAACATAAATCTAAAAGGACATAGGTGCAGGCAACAATGATATCAACAATTAAAATAAAATTCACGGTTAAGTCTTCTTGATACCAAACACATAATGCAGGAATTAGCTACTGCTCTGCTTGTAATTTCTACAGATCGCACTTCTGAGTTCATTTTGCCTTTAAATGATGTAAAGAATAAATTATAGATTTTAAGTATTTAAGTGACTTTGTCGATCCACAATGCTTGCAAAAAAAAGAAATATCTTAGAAGTCATATACCGTATAGTTCTTCATTCTCTGAAAGATTGCACGGCTTGTTAAAACAGCACTAACTATCACACTTAGTCCAGGCTCGGTGAGAACTATGTCAGAAGCACTCCGTGCAGCATCTGTTGAGTCGGCCACAGCAATTCCTATGTCTGCCTTTTTTAGCGCAGGTGCGTCATTGACCCCATCACCAGTCATCCCACAGATATGCTTCTTATCCTGTAGCCTCTTCACTATTGCATACTTGTGTTCTAATGTCAAAGAAAACAAGATTAAGCAAGGCATCCAACGTGCAAAATGTAACAATCAGAATAATTTACCCGGGAAAACCCCAGCAAAACCGTCAGCCTGTTCAATAAGCTCATCAATAGGTAGATCTGCAGCATCCTGATTCTTGACCTCACCCAACAGAAATGATGAAGGGTACATATTCGTGCCCATTCCAAGCCTCCGTCCTGTTTCCTTAGCAATTGCCAACTGATCACCTGAAAAATTTTCAGTAGAAACAAATGTATAGGTTAAGGGAGGAAAATATCTTCCAACCAAAAAAATCCATTTGTTATGTGAAAAAAATTATATGTGCACAAAGACTAAAGAATAGAATTCCTAGCTTAACAGTGAATTTCTATCAGACAGGGTAAACACAGCTTGTGCAAAAAATGGTAAAATAGCAAGAAAGATATGAACTTGAACAAACAGGTGACGAAGAAGGAGAT
Source organism: Vanilla planifolia (assembly GCA_023846275.1). Taxonomy (NCBI): domain Eukaryota; kingdom Viridiplantae; phylum Streptophyta; class Magnoliopsida; order Asparagales; family Orchidaceae; genus Vanilla; species Vanilla planifolia. The sequence goes on from CM043865.1 coordinate 20,728,991, forward strand.
AGCACTCCATGTTAGTTAAAAGAAAATCATATGAAAAACAAAGGTTTTAAACAGAAACTCTACCGTTGCATGCAGATGGATATTAAAAATTGAAGCTCCAATGATACATTAAATATCCTAAAAAAAATGCTAATCCACTATGCAGTTCACATGTGTAGTTTGTGTAATCCATTATGCAACATTTTACACTAGAAAATCTCCAATACCATTCAAACAAATCACGAGGTCCTTAAAACACCAAAACCAACAAACATATACCTGTGATCATCTTGACGCTAACTCCAAGGTTCAAAGCCCTTCGAATGGTTTCAGCACTATCATGGCGAGGAGGGTCAAAGAGTGGGAGGAGCCCAACAAACTTCCATGGAGCTCCAGGTGAATCCTTGGAACCAGCAGGCACCTCCTAAATCAGATAAAGGAAAAATAATAGTTCCAATAAGTACGAATACAGAACAAAAAGGGGACGCATGCACTGAAAATGCATTTGAAAAAAAACTCTGGATGATGAGCAGTTGACTAACCTGGTACGCAACTGCGAGGGACCGAAGCCCTCTCTCAGCAAATTTGTCTATAATTCCATGAACTCTCCTTTCGATGTCTTTCTTGTTCCATGCAAGATCAAGAATCTGAAGGATTGCAGAAAATTGTAGTTATTAATTGAATGATGATTTAGCGTGGAAAGTAGCCATTAGCAGGGTGTTGCCTTGGAATTTATCCAGAGCATGCTACATTTATTGTAAATTTATAGCAGGATTTCAAAGTAGAAACCTCTATACATCCAAAAACATAGTTAGCACTTGTTCATTTTGCACACAACAATGACTTAATTCCTACTATGAACAATTATAGGGGCCATGTATAACCTACAGACTAAAACTAATTTTCCCAGCTTACAGCAATATAAATCATCACCGATTCAAGCAATAGTTCTTCAACCAAGATAATTTAAAAAAAATCCTAAATTTGCAGGAATGAAAAGAATGATTCATACCTGCTCTGGTGCACCTTTGCTGACCCTGTGCATTTTACCAGAAGAATCTAAGTATGTTAGAGCTGTTCTCTTATCCGTTGGGTTGAATGGAAGGAAGTGAACCTCTTGAATTCCAGCACGAGCCTAAAAAAATAAAGTAAAAGAAACAAGGGTTGGCAACATTATTCGAACTGATAAAAAAGAGAAATTCAAAAAGGGAACATGGTAAAATATTATTATAGTGCAAAACTCCTCAAAATGTTCCCAATGACTGAAGTGTATTTTAAGGTTCTTCCAATAGTGATGTGTACTTAAGAAAAAGTGAATTTTAATCAACAATCATGTCAGAATCCTAGCCATTAGTATAACCTCAGTATGTTGTCGAATAGCTTACTTTTTTTAATGTGAAAAGGCCTATGCAAACCAATAATAAAGAAAAAAAAACACTACAAAGTTGATATTCATTTACCTCCTGTATGTCTGGCAACATCGATATGATGGCAGCATCAATAGCATCTTGGTTCTCAAGCCTTGATGCCCTTGCAGCCATCAAGATTAGCAAATCCTTGTCATACTCTTTAGAAAAAACCTGCAAATACATTAATTATTTCTAACCAGATCCTGATCATTATCTTATTTTAATAAAAGAAGGCATCCTTGCAGGTGAATGCTGGAGAGCTCATGGAAAACCACACAAACAACTTATAATGAATGTTTTTGAACAATTTAGCCAACGAAGTAGCTAATAATTTAGTCATATGCATCAAGGTTTGAAAACATGGATTTAATTAAAGCTTTGGACTCTCCCATTGAGTTTGAATTTGCCGTTTGGGAAGTTTTGAAAAATATGAAATCCACTTCTGTTCTCTAGTTTAGGTTGTGCAAAAAAAGTTGCAAATATTCTAAGCTAAGTACACATCAAAATATAAATTTACTTAATTATATATTTTAATTTCATACTCAAATTAATATTCTCTACAATTGAGTATTGATAAAATAAAAATCATTTATTTTCTTTTGTATTAGAAAATGTGGATGCAGGTTTTGAGTCTGCTTCCCTATTTGTTGTGTGAGCACGTAGGCAGTGGTAACAAAACAACTAGGAAGGCCAGTCTGCAACCAATTGAGCCGAAACTCATGTTCATGGTCTTCTTTTGAAATAGTTTAAAACAAATGTTGTTTGAAATGACTTAAAAGGATCAAATTTAACTGATAGAAAAGCATAATATGAAACTTTATGGAATAATTTTCATCAACTACTAGATTAATGCATGTTCATATAATTGTAGCTAATCTAATCCAGATAAACTTTAAGAAATATAACCTCAACCAAATTCTTGTCAACTTTAAGCTTGTTAAGCGTTAAAGTTCCTGTTTTATCACTACAAAGAACATCCATCCCCGCCATTTCTTCAATAGCAGTCATTCTTTTTGTAATTGCACCCTGAACATTGAGAAATAAAAGAAAGTCACCAAACTGCCAATAATATGTGAAGCATAATCATATTGTTTGATAAAAATGATAATAATGAAGACATGTAGAACCATCGAAATTTACAAAAACAGTGCATGCAATGGCAAACCTGCTGAGACAAGCGATGAGACCCTATAGCCATTGTAACCGAAAGGACAGTAGGCATGGCAATTGGAATGCCACCGATAAGTAGAACAAGAACACTATCGATGACTCTTCGATATTTGTTTCCATGTAATGCACACATCACTATGATATCAATAAAAACCCCAACAGCAATTGAGCAGATACAAAAGTTTCCAATTGCAGTCAAAACCTGCATCACGTCAAACAAGATAAGAACAAACCAAGAGAGCAAAATTTCAAGATTTTCAATTAAAAAACTATGCCAACAACAAACAATCCTGAAATATCTGCAATAAACATCCCTATGAACAACAATACCTTCTGAAAATGGCCAACATGCGTAGTAGAATCCACGAGATGAGCTGCTTTGCCAAAAAAAGTGTGAACTCCAGTAGCAATAACTACAGCTTCTATTTCTCCTTGTTTGCATGTTGAACCTGAATAGACACCATCACCGGGGTTCTTTGTAACAGGTAGTGATTCTCCCGTGAGAGCAGACTGAAACATACACATGTTTTCATCAACTTTTGACAATGTAATGTACAATTTTGGATAAGGGTCACAATAAATATACAAGCAGATTTATCCTTCGAATATCCAGTAACATGATTCTTCTATAAAAGACAAGTTAAGTTTTAATTTATCTTGGGTTTAATCCCTTTTACAAGCTGATTAGAATTTTCCCTCAACTTATTTAAAAGAAATTAAACAAATTACACATTTGGAGAGCACCAGTCACTCTTTTGAAAAATCAGTTAATTGCTATAGAACAGAGTTTTGAATGCTAATTTACAAAATGTACCTGATCAATTTTCAAAGGATCCCCCTCAAGAAGTCGTGCATCAGCAGGAACAATGTCTCCAAGTTTAATGCCAATAACATCACCAGGGACCAGGAGTGAAGCATCTATCTCATTCCATTTTCCATCTCTTAAAGCCTGATAACAGCTTAAGTGATGATAATAATCACTACAATAATTACTAATCATCAAATACAACAGACTTTGCCTTCAACATAAAAAAAGAAAAAAAGACCTTAGCCTTTGGTGCTAATCGAGACATCAATGCAGCAGCTGCATTACCAGCATTATTCTCTTCTATGAAGCTAATTGTTGAATTGATAATAAGTAGCACCAAAATTCCAACAAAGTCATGGTAATCAATTTCCCTCTTCTGCAGTGAAAGATTTCATGAAAAATAAAAAATTGTAAGAATTAGATATATGACAAGACAGTCATGATACCAAAGAAAAGGAAGGTAAGGGAATCACACAGAGTAAACAATGAAAGTTTAAAATCCGAGTGAAGACAATAAAAATAAAATAAAGTCATAAAGCCAAGCGAAGTCTACAGAATAAGGTCCTTGAGTTGAATAATCACATTTTTCAAGCTAGAAAATTAAAGTTAATACGGGGCCCATCAACATAGATGAGTATCGATAGTTTCTCATTGTGGTACATCTGCAACACAATGCATATCAGCAAATTCTTGTTAAAAATACTTGAAGATATGTGAATTTCATCGATATATTCAAACTGAAACTTGTATGAAATTTAATTTTTTTTATTTTTGCTGAATGCCATTCTATCTTGAGATATTGCACGGCATATGCATTCCTACAAAAAAGATTATTATGGATAATGATGTTATTTTAGGTCACAAACAAAGGATGCACACTTACAGAGCGAAATTCAATGGATAGATAACTGTAACTTGTACCAAGATGTTATTTTTATTTGACCTACGCTTAAATATAATGCTGCTCTATATTGCAGAACATGTATCTTCCTGCTATAAAGATTAATATGGATAAAAATTCTATTTCTGGTCCATCAGCACATGCAAATTTTCTGCACGTGGCAACAACAAGGGGATGAGTTGACAAGCATAAAAAAGATGTGCAGCAAGTTCCACGCTCACATTCACACAAAAAAAAGTTTGATGAATAACGCAGCTAGCACATTACTTGGACACATTGCATCACACTCAAACATTTAGGTAACCACCATAAAAGAAGCCTTTCTCAATTAAAATAACTCAAAAAGCTCAAATTGAATTCAGTGCAAAGACTATTGTAGGATAATTTGATAGTTTATTACGTTGTTAGCTTTGGATTGTTAAAAGGTTAGCTGAGCTACTTCTGTATGAAAGAGATGTCCGAAAGTTCGATGTATAAAAGAAAACGGGAGAAAGAAATGGCAATAGGCTTCTGTAACATTAGGAAAAGCTCAAGAAAAAGAACAATCCCAAGATCTGGTTGTAATGAACCAAGCTAGGAATGTTCTATACAAACCAAGAGAAATTAGTTTAACTAGCCAACTTTAAGTTGCTTGATCACTTATCCAAGTTCCTACCCATCATGTTTCCATATAATTCGACTTGATTTGGCCAAAGTCAATTCATCCATTTTCTTGTACAAAATCAACAAGAAAACAGGTGTGAGTTTTGCCTAAAGACCATACTATGAATTGATTTTAAGCCATCTTCGTATCAAATCTATACGGCTTAAAATTAAAACTTTTATATATGTGGATGTATTATATACATAAGAGGATGAATTTGTAAAGACATAGTATTATATATTATTACACAAACTTGTAAACTTGTTTGTTATCAAGAATTTGACCAAAAAAATCAAGAATTAATAAAAAAAATCAGATTGTTTTCAACTCGAATCGAACTTGAGCTATTACTAACAAGTCTGGCTTAGCTCAAATCCATATTGGATCGAGATCATCCTTTCTAACACTTGGATCAGATTGAGATTGAATTGAATATCTGATCTTGATCCAAGATTAGACCAAATCAAGATAGGATTATTAGCAGCCATATAAGCAAACATACAACCAATTAATATAATAAACAAAATCAAATACGAAATTTCCAATACAGAACATACTAGTAGACTTAATACATGCAATCATTAAAAGCTATAAGTTTCAGTTTTAGTCAGCCTTTAAATATCTTTGAGAGCAATACCTCTCCTCTCAAATCCCGCCCACCATGAGCAAGAGCGATTGCTATTATGGCTGCAGCTTCCATTACCCAAGATAATGGATTCCACATGAACCCCAAAAATTTTAGTAGTTTACTTTCCTGCACCACAGAAAATACCAAATTGAGGAAACAGAAGACATCAGCAAACTATAAATGTACCATGTAAAACCTTTTTTTCTTCAAGCTTGTTATAGCCAAACACCGTCAGCCGCTCTTGAACGGCATCAGAGCTCAAACCTTCACGTGAACATTTCAAGTTCTCAAAAACCTCCTCAACAGGAACATTTTCCTGCATGGCATAAATTTAAATGAGATAATCATGCACTAGTTTGAAATTATTTGATTATCATGCATGACTAAACTTGAGGGTGAAGAAACCGAATCTGTCTATAAAAATTCAATAAAATCACTGGAGGCCATAGGCAAACTAAGAGAAATAAGAAAAGAAACAGAAGGCCTGAAACCTTAATAAGAAATTGATTGCAGAGTAAAACATGGAGGTGACCAAGGAATGTTCCAAAGCATCAAAAGTACATGCTTTGGCAAATTTAACAACGCAGGTTAATCCAAGGAAATCTGGCACAATGAATAGAAGGTATAAATAAATAAAACATTTAAGAGATAAGTTGAACCATGCCTAGTTGGATAAGTTCTTCAAATAATAGAAGAGAACAATTATTTGTCAAAGTTGCACAAAATGGGAAAAAAAGTCCAGTCTACTACTAAAAAAATAGTGAACCGAAAACATGAAAAAAAAAGTTCCCAAGTGACCTATTTTCATACCAAATCGACAACTTCATTTCTTATATCTTCAAGGGATTTATCCTCCATAGCAGATTCCATTGCATCAGTACGCTCTCTGGTGAAGAAATATCTGAAAGGATCAACATTCAACATAAAACAGAAGTAGAAAAAACCTTACCTATATGATCCTTAAAATGAGTTTTGACAAATTTTTGTGGCCGAACATTCTCATAATTTCTAGCAACTTGTCAAATTAAAATTATGAAGCATGATAAATATAGCTTTATCAAGGTGAACATGGTTAACACATAATAGTATGTTAAATGTTATCTTGAATTTAAAAAATAATAATACTAATTATTTTGGTTTATTAGACCAAAAATAATTCATTTCAATTGACCAAGTTAAATGCAATATCTGCAGAGATTTTTTTATATTTGCTGTGAATTATTTAATCCAAAATCAAATTATCTAGATTTAAAAGAATGACTAAATAATTAAGAGGACAAAAACATTCCCCATGAAACAAAACCGCCCTTGTTACATGCAAAAAGTATGAATAAAGGGATTTGAGCATGGTGAACAAGGCAAGAAAAGGAAATTTTACCTGTTTGGATGGCTTTTCTTTCGACAACAATTTGGCCTTTTGTCTTCATATTTATTCAATGTGAAAGATAGAAAGGGAAGAAGAGGATTATTATTTGGTGACTTGAATTCGATTTGGGCGTAAGATCAATCTTCATTTATAATAAAATCTCACTTGTTTTTCTCTATATTGTTGTTAAAAGTTTATGATTCAAGAAGGTTTATCATTATTTTATTTGAGATTGATAATGAATTTTGGGATTCTTCTTGTCATGGATGTAGGCAACCTCTTGGCCAAACCACTTAAAATTCTCAATCTCATCTTATTTTATTGTTAATTATTATAATTGTATGTCTATTTGATTGTCTTTTGGAACAAATATTAGTGGATTCTCTTGCTTACATAAAAAAGACTCCTTATCACAGCACATTAGTATGAGAATATTTATTGAAATCTAAAAGATAATAGAAACTTCTAGAACAACAATTTCAAAATTTTCTATCACCATTATGTATAAATTTGAAAGATTTGATGACAACAATGCCTAATCTTTCGAAGATTAAGATACAAGCATATTTAAACAAAGTCATTTTTCTCTCAAGGCCTTAGAAAGCAAAGAGCAACGTGGTTGAATAGATGAATAGAAAAAAGAGAATGATCCAAAGGTTGTCAATTCAAGTCAATTGTGTTTAGGAGATGAAGTTATTCATAATGTTAGCAAATTTAAAAGCCTTGCACCTGACAAATTGCATGTACCTAAAGAGACAATTGTTTGCATTTTATATGAAAGAAGGTACATGACTTTAAGAGAATTTTGATGCCTATATCAAGATTCCATTGGATCTTTCAAATAATGATGTAAAGATTAAAGAAGAAAATAAGACTTTAATTTTATAATATTTGCTACAATAATTTCTTGAACGTTTGACTACAACCTTACAATATAACAAAGAAACAATTAATTTGAAAGATGTAAAAGCTTCTTTGTCATCAAGTAACATGAAAAAAAAAGTTTAGAAGGAGAGTCTTGATGAAGATTTGTTTTTCATAATAGATAGAAGTTGAGAAAAAGCTAATAAGGAACATCAAAACAGGTCAAAGTTAAAACCCAAGAAGAATTGGTGAATGTTACTACTTAAATATTGAAATTCTAAATGTAGAATTTTATAAGAGATACAAAGAGAAAAATGAGAAGTAAGAAAAAGAAAAAAATCAACTTTGAGATAATTTCAATTTTTTAATAATGTTGAGATGGGTTATGATGACTTTTAAGAGCTAAAAATTGTTTTTATTCTAGTTATTACTATCATAGACATCTCATAGAGATTGATTCATCATTTATAGATCAACTCATGGCAGAAATGTCCCTATGGGTAATGATTTGATTTGCAAGATTATTAGAATAGGTTTCATTCAAATTAAGACTTGTGATGGAATTGTCAAGGCTTTAAAAGAAATCAAATATGATTCTAAAATAAATTCTCTTATTTCTTTAGGCAATTTGAACTCAAGTGATTGCAAATTCATGATTAAAAGAAACTTGTTGGCCCCATGAGCTCAAATAATGAAATTTGATTTTGATGATGATAAACATTTTAAATGTCCTCTTATCATGACCTAATATGTCTACCTTGTATGTCTTTCAAGTTAAATTAAATAGATAGAGAAGGTGATCATCATGCCATGGAGTGGAATAATACTTGAACAAAACTTTTGAAAATCATCTAATAGCTCATGGATGTGGAGAATTGATGAAAAAGGACTACTCGAGTCCCCAATTTTGAGATGGTCGTTTCTTCCATAGGACTTATGCAAGGATTGTGTTAATGCACACCATATGTTGATTAAGAGTTAACAAATGCACTTCATTCATACATTTACAAATGAATTTATAGCTTGTTCATCTAGCTTGTGCATACGATTAAATTCAATGCCCACATTGAGTTCAACAATTAGATGCCTATAAATTGAACTTATGATTCAAGTCAATAGATTGATAAATGAGTAAAAGCAACATGAATGTTCAAATATGCCAATGTCTATTTTCAAGAAGCAAATCTATTAATTGCATAAGGATCACCAAGCAATAGTTCAAATGCGAAATCATTCTGATAAACAATTAAATCATTGAACATTTAGACCAACTTAATCTAGTAACACTATCATGTTAAGTAAAATTTAGTGCAAAAGGATTTTTATTGATCGGGCCATTGAACCATTCGAATAGCCAATCAATCTGACATCTAATAGAAATTGGACCCTCCAATAAGAAAGTTATATTGTTCAATTTACAACTATCATTCAAAATTTCAACCATTGGATTAACAATCTGATGGTTGCTCTGATAATCGGATTGTCAAATGGATTAAATTGATAAATGGATAAATTGGGTCGCCAAAAAAGGATTTTTACCATATGATCAGCAAACCATCTAATAAGCATTAGATGATGCATCTGATAACGAGTCTAATGTTAGTTTGATAGTCCGATCAAATGCAAACAAAAAACTTGTTCTATTGGAAGACCATCAGACCATTTGATAGTTTGATGGTCATCGAATAAGACATCATCTAGTCTAATAAACAATCTGATAAAACAAGTATATAAGGATTGACCTAATCAGAACATTTGAGATCTCAATCAAACCATAAGACATTTATGTTAAGACTTTAACAATTGATCTACAAAATAGATATTTGGTATAAAAGGGAAAGAAGATATTGAGGATGACTTAGAACAACTGGCTTAACAATGAAGAGAACTATGGAACCTTAAATAGGCATATCTTGCATTATAAAAAGACATCTTTGGCATGTAGAAAACACAAAAAATACAAAAGTAGATCACTCCAAAAATTATACAATTATTCATGTGAAACAAGATCTTTTGGGGAGCCATCTTTGCAACATCCTTTTTGAAGAATTCCGAATACATGAGATATTGCTACACATCATTCTACACACATTCATATCTTCACCTCGACACAAACTCTTGATTACTTAAGTAACATCTTATTTAGTATTAGTAATTTTCTTTGTAGATATTGGATTATATTTTAATTTGTTTGAAATCACTCTTATGCGAATGATCCCTTTAGCTCAATTTATGATCAAGTAAGAACCTTACTCAAGGCTTGATGTTAAAGGAATTTATGAAGCCCTAATCCAAGGCTAGGTATTGAAGTTGTGAATGCCCACACTAGAGCTAGGTGGGAAATTGTATGCTCCAAGGTTTAGTATTAGATAGATTTGGGTTTTGTAGTTTTGCCCAATACAAAAAAAGGATGTAAAGGCTTCTTCGGCCACTAAAGGAAAGATTGGATAGTACTAGACTTAACTGAGGTGCTTGGGATGGATGTATTTACTTCAATATTTATTCTTCATTTCTTACATGCTTTAAAAGTCCTAGTACAAACACAAAACACATTATAGATTTCTATAAAAATCTAAAATAATCTAATTCACCCTTCTCTTATATATACTTTCGAGACCTAACAGGAACCATACAAGTTTTCAAGAGAAGAATAGTTTTGTTGAAAGTTAACAAATCGAGTAATCACTATTTCTTAAATGCAACATTATTGTAGATGTAGCTTCAATTTCTTCTTCTTTAGATGAGACTATGTTATGACACATAAGATTTGAACAAATGTCATAATAAGGATCATGTTGAGCAAAAGAAGTTTTTTTTATGGATTAAGGATTACTATGTTGAACTTTTGCAAACATTGTATCCTAAACAAGAATCATAAGTACAAGTTCACTATAACACCTCATAGAACAAAATATATTATAAATTATATTCACACAAATTTGTGAGAACCTATTAGTGTTGGTTTCATGGGAGGATCTAAATCCCTTATGACCTTTTTTTAGTAATATTCTAGAAAACTTTAGATATATATGCTTAGGAAAAAGGTGATATTTTTGAAATATATATGAAGTACAAAAAAAATTGATTAAAAAGCAAACTAAGAATTAGACTAAGAGATTGACAATTGATATTGACCAAGAATTTTGCTCAATTGAGCTTGAGAAGTTTTGTAATAAAAAAAAAACAGTACTAGGCACAAGACTATTATGAGAGCTCCTCAATAGAAGGGGGCTGTAGAAAGAATGAATAAGACATTCCTTGAAAGAAAAAAGATCTTTGTTATACAATGCTGATTTAAGTAAAGATTTTTGTGCAAAGGCAATACCTACTACTATTTGATAAATTATTCTCCATCTATTGTGATTGGACTAAGTATCCTACAGATTATTCGATACTTAAAAATATTTGGTTGTCCAACTTATGCCTTTACCAAAGAGAGTAAGCTAGACACAAAAGCAAAGTGTACCTTCTTGCATGTGTTTCTAAGGTGAAGGTGTATAAGATTTGGTGTGTTAATCTTAAGTCTCATAGATCTATTGTTAGAAGAGATGTAAATTTTGCTGAAACAGCCATACTACATAAAAAAGTAAGAACAATATGATAGTCTTTAAGAAGATTAGAAAAAGCAACAGATTGTTAGACATCAATTTATTTAGTAGGATAAGATGGCGAGCTCATCACAATTGCTTACTAGATCATCAGGAGGAAGTTAGTGCCACAAGCACAATAATAACAAGAGACTCTTGCTTTTAAAAGATTGAAAAAATAGATCCAAGCACCTTAAAAGAATTGTTTTGATGATTGAACTTGCTCTCATAAGATTACTTTTGTTTTGAGTGTGACAGAATCTATTCGTTATGAATATATCAACGGAAAGTTGCTCAACAGTGGATAATGTTATGATAGACGATTTTAGATCTCTACAAAGAATCAAATATGAAAACTAATAAAACTTTCTAAACAAAAGAGTATTATTGGTTGTAAACGGATCTATAAAGGTGTTCAAAATGTCAAAATCAAAGTATGATTGACTGTTAAAAGCTATGGTAAAAAAGGATTTGAACTCAATAAAATATTCTCTATTGTTGTTAAGCATAACACAATCCATACTTGCTTGGATTGTATCACAAGATTTGGAGGGACAGCTTGATGAAAAAATTGCATTACTTGATGGTGATCTTTTTTTAACTTGATATTTGCAGTTTTTGGTAAAAAAAATTATTTGTCTATTGAAGAGATCTTCATATAGCTTGAAGCAATTACATAGGCACTGGTACAAAAACTTTGACAATTTAATGTTGACTAATGCGATTTTTTTGAGCCCTTATAACAGTCATGATTATCACATACAGGTTTCAAATGAATCCTTTATTTACTTGTTTATTTATGTTGATTATAGCAAGACATATGTCTGATTTGTAGTAGCTAAAGTAAGAGTTAAGTTTTGCATTTGATATGCAAGATTTTCATAGAGTAAGAAAAATACTTCGAATGGAGATAATTGAAGATTGAAAAACAAATATTTTATTTCTCTCTCAAAAAAGAACATTGAGAAGGTTCTTGAGAGATTTGGCTAAGCTTATTAGTTCTCCATTAGCAAGTCATTTTGTTTGTTAGAAGCTTTTTCTCCTCAGTCAGATGAAAGGGAAAAGTATATGACTAATATGACTTATGCATGATATTCACATATTATTAATATCATCAACAAATACATGACTAAGCCAAGTAAGTCTCATTGAAAGTAATGAAAAAGCGCTTGAGATATTTAAAAGGAACCACAAATCTAGATTTACTTTATGTAGGAAGGGTTTAGTTCATGGTATTGTTAGTTTTATTATTTTTGTACTGATGCTCTCGATAGGAAGAGATTTCAAACAACATACACATTTACTTCCACACGTTGTGCCATCAGTTGAAAGATTTCTTTATAACATACAATGATTGTACCTATTACTAAGACAAAGTACATTGTGCTCATTGAAACACCTAAGACAGCCATTTGATTGAGAGGCTTGGTCAAAAGACTTGAGACTATTCCTAGATTGCTCATTAAGGTATCACGACAATTAAAGTATTTTGCATCTTACTCAAGACCAAATGTGTCATGAAAGAACCAAACACATTGATATCAATTATCACTTTATCTAAAAAAATATTGAATGTAGTAACATTTCACTTTTGAAGATCCATATTACTCATTATCATGTCAATATGCTTAACAAAGTAAAACCAATTGATAAATTTAAGCTATGCTAGAAATTTGTTGGAGTTTGCAAACTTTAATGCCCTTTAAGGCTTCAAATTACAAGAAAATTAGAATATCTTATGACTAACAGCCACTTTGTTTAACAAAATAAAGATACAAAATAAGGAGGAAACCATATTGAATATTATCTTTAATATAAAAAGGATAAATATTAATTATTTTAGCTTATTAGACTAGAAATAATTAATTTTGGTGGACCAAGTCAATGACAATATCTCAAGGAATTTTTTTTCAATATTTTTATTTGAAATATTTAATCCTAAATCTAAGCATATAGATTTGAAAAAGGATCCCTCCATCACCTTAAATGAATAAAGCGGCTTGCTCTAACATGAAGAACAAGAGTAAGAAGCAGAACAACAAGAATAAGATTGTTGTTTGATAACTTAAGTTGAATTTGAAGGTGAGATCAACCTCTATCTTAATAAGATCTCTCTCTTTTTTTTCTTTTTTTGTATCTGGCTTTTAATTCAAGATCATTTATTTTCTCTCACTTGTTTTTTATTTTGATAGTATATTTTAGGCTTCTCACCCTACAAAAGTAAACTATCTTTTAGCAAAACCATGCAAAATTCTCAGTTTGTCTTCTTTCATTATCGATTATTATATCTATATGGTGTGCTTGATTATGTTTTGAAAACATATCCTAAACAAATTCTATTTGTCACCTGTATCATAATATATAAAAAATAAATTTTTAATACTAAAAATATAGGATTTAAAAGAAAATAATGTATTCAATAACTTCTTCATCAGTTACTTCCAAATTTATGAATGGTTGAGCATGGATTAAAAAAAACACATTGAAAGTACACATAATACACTCAGAAAAGATATCTTATGAACAGAAACACGCCTTATGTAAAGCCTATTCAAGATAACGCAGTGGTTAAGCTTAGAATCCATATAGTTGCGCTTGATCATAGCTACTAATCACTTGAATTATTATTGATAAGTAGATTCATGTTAAATTATCCTTTCGATAAAATCTTGGAAAGCCTGAAATAAGAACCTCCTAGCAACCCATGTCCAGAAACACGACCTAAAGTTCCACTAAAACACAATGGCTGTTATACCAAAATCAGCATACCAAAATCAGCATACGGAAACAGCCTTTCTCACCTGATAATAACGTAAGTAAAAATAGTCCAAGTTTGCAATCCATAATTTTAAATGCTCCACTCCTTACACAGCAATCATCTGAAGTAGATACACCAAGGAAAAAATATGGAAAGATTACCGTACCACGGTAGGACAACGGTACAGGACCTATTTCGCTGTATTTCTCCTCCGCTTGGGCCCCTCTTTCCCTCCAATCGCTGATGCGCGCGGCTGAAAGGCATCGCAGGAGGAGAATATATACAAGTTTCGACAAGATCGATGAGCTTCCCATGGATTCAAAACAGTGAAAGGATTTAAAACTAAGGAAAGGTAGGTTAAACGACAAGGCGAACATTTGGCGCCTCGTCGCCAAGGCCCAGCGCTCACTTCCATCGTCTACCATGAAGGACGATAAAGGCGTACTCCACTCTCAAGAACGTTTCCGTGTCCCGCAAAAAGGGCCGATCGTAATTTGTCGTTAAAACGGTGTCAAATTCGAAATATACCTGATTTTTTTTAAATGAAAAGGAGTTAAATTTTTAATTAATTATATATTTTATAGTTCTATTAGTTTAATTACAGTTATGCCGTTTAAATTTAGATGTTTCATTGTTAGTAGGGTTCATGTACTTGATATTGAAATGCAAGAAAATAAATAAAAATGGCTAAAATAATGTAGCTCTTAACAATAACACAAAATTGTCATGAAAAAACGTTTTTCCCCAAAAAAAAAAATATAAATTATTGCACTTATAATTGATTTTTTTTATTTTTTTAATGCAATAAAACTTCATAAAAGTGCTTGTAAAAGAATTATATGTCTATGAATTCAAAGAATATCATATAAATTAAAATAATATATATTTTATCATTATAAGCAAATATAAGAAATAATACAAATAAAAAAAATTCTTACATTTCATCTCTATCTTCTTTAATTACATCATTTATTCATTATATTCAGTATCTTTTCACAATAATTAGTTTATATATCATGATACATGAGGATTTATAATACCAATATAACTTATAATATTAGTTATGACTCTAACATATATTTTTCATAAATTGTTTAAAAAACATTAAAATATTCACCAATGATTTATCTAAATAGTTGAGAATTATAACTATCATAAATCATTCTCTAATATTTTATCGTTAAGTCTACTTTGCCTATCTTGTTTTATAAAGACTTGCACCAACCACCTAATCTATTCAATCAAAATACCTCTATTAGAACACAATATGTTAGAGGTACTAGTATTATTTTAAAAACATTATTAAAATAAGTCCTATTATCTAGAAATAAATTAATTAAATATATTTATTCGATAATGGATCTTAGTTAAAGAAAGGTTGAGATATATTATTTTTATGGGAGGAAAGAAATTTGATTATATAATAATTTTGTTAAATTTTATTATTTATTATGAATAATTGATATTTTATGAAAAATCATACATCTTTAATAAAAAGAATAATAATCTTAATGGGAGAGAAAAATATAAAATAAAAAATAAAATTATGAAAAAATGTATGATTTTAGCCTGCGTGGTGAAGGCGACGGCGTGGTGAAGGCGACGACGTGGCGTAGGCGATTAGCCGGCGTCCGGAAGGCTATTCTGGAGCCGGAAGCTTGGACCTTGGAAAGTGATTGAAGGAGGCACTGTAGTTGGATCTTGAATGTAAGTGGCTTGGAGGTCAAGCGGTCTTTGCCGGGTCAAAGCTGAGCTCGCAATCCCGTTGACCAGGATTCTCGAGATCTGTTTCATTTTCCGCACACTGAGGGCAATTCTGTCTTTTGCCCTCTTTCAAAATTCAAATCCGAAACCCTACCAGGGTACCCCGTTGCCCTGCGCGCGGTAGTGGAGGAACCGGATTAATGCGTCTCGGTACGCCGCGGAACATTTAACTCTCTTAATGCAATTTAGCTACGTTGTCTGCAGGGCTGTGCGCAAGGGCTGACCTGCTTCTGCGTGCTTCTTGCGGCGCCCCATTGAGTCCAATGGCTGGATCCAAAAGCCGGAAAAGCAATAGGAAGTCCAAAGCCTGTGGTAGTGTATCTCCGAACAGGGAGTGTGAGGAGGTTGCTGGTGTATTAGATATCGGTGGCAAAGGCAAGAAAGGGCTGGTGATTGGGATGTCGGTCATTGATGGGAAGGATGGGTATCTCCTGCACGAGCTTGAAATTTCTAATACTTCGGCCAGCTCTTCCAACGCGGACGCAGGTACCCCTGAGGAAGGTGTGACCTCGGCCCCCCCAGTGCTGTCGCAGGCGCGGATTGGAGATGAGCAGGGTGACTTAGCTGTTGAGACGGTGGAGGCCCATCAATCTGTGAGTCCCTGTGCGTCGAATGCGAAGGTAATAGCACCTGAGGGTGCCTCCCTGCCGGACTTGAATCTTTCCAGCGCAGCGGCTCAGGCTAATAAAGTCAGCTTCAAGGATGTCTTAACGTCTAAGCTTGCCATGCCTAATGAGGGAGGGGCCTCCTTTGTGAAGCCGGCTGCCGTTGACGTTAAGGATAGGGCTGCATCCATGGACGACCCTGTTGACAACGATGAGGTCATTATGTCGGAGGATGCCTACCTCAGGCGCATTGAGTTCCATAGGTTTGATCTGGTGGGGCAAGTGTATGGTAGCTCCCTCCCATTCGCCGTCATTGCGCGGGTACTTCAGAGACGATGGGGGCACTCGAAGAACTTCCGAATCTTCGACATCTCCTCGGGATGTTTCTGTCTTCATTTTGACTCAATGGAAGACAGAAATGCTGTATGGTGTGGAGGCCCATGGCAAGTTGCTGGCATGGCCATGGGTTTGGACTTGTGGTCCCCCGAATTCCACCCTAGTGCATCTACGGCGATGCGCGCCCCTGTGTGGGTAAGATTCCCGGCTCTTCCTCTGGTCTATTGGGATGTTGAGAACATCCTGAGGATTGCGAAGTCGGTGGGCGATCCAATCCTTCTTGATGGCTGGACGGCGGACATGCAGCGCTCGTCCTTTGCTTGGGTTTGCATTAGGGTAGACTTGTCGAAGCCACTGAAGCCGGGCATGTGGTTACGAGGGCCTATGGGGCGCTCCTTCCAGCCTTTTGAGTATGAGGGACTTCCCAAAATTTGCTTCGCGTGCGGGCTTGCGGGTCACTCTGCGGAGCAATGTAAGAGCAGGGTGTCGGGGAATGCTTCTGTAGCGACTGTTATGGGCGACGGGCAGACTTTGATGAAGAGCCCTGAGGGGGCCTCCTCCTTGAGGGCGTTGCCTGACGCCCCGACTGTCCCTAGGGACCTCAACGCGACGTTGCGGGACTCGCAGGTTGAATCTGATGGTGTGAATTTCCGCCCTGCCCTGGAAAACGACGATGGATCCAATAAGGAGAACCTCGGCCCGTGGATGGTGGTTCAACCGAGAAGGAGAAAGGTGGCCATGAGTGCGCGTAGTCGCAATCCTCAGGGAATGACTTCCACAGCGAACCAGGCTGGAGAGGGTGGCAGCAAAAGAGGAAGAATCAGAATGAGAAGTTCTTCCCAGTCGAGAGGAAGGCCTACTAGCAGGAATTCTCGAAGCCCCCATGTGCATGACATTAAAGGTAAGGCGCCGCTGTTGGATGATGGCAGGGCGACGGCATCCATCTCTCGAAATGATCCTGTCCTCCGGAAGGAAATCGCCCTCCGCATCGGGGGTTAGGGGATTCCCCTTCTTACTGCAATTCGTGGGTTGCAGTATATTGCTCACTCTAGTTGGGGGATGTTGGCAGCTGATGCTAGTCGAGCGGTATTTCCCCAAGCTGTTTGAAGCTCGGACGCTGGCCCTGGAAGGCGAAGGGGTGAGGCCAAAGTCCTGGCCGTTGTGCTATGATCCTATGGTGCGAAGAGGTACCTTCTACTCTTCTTCTTATGACTAAAATTCTAGTTTGGAATATCAGGGGCGTTTATGGCAAGAAGTCGAGGTCCTTTCTCCAGAGGGTTGTACGTGAAAGCAAGATCGGGGTTGTCGGCCTTGTAGAAACCCGTGCTCAAAGCTTTGCGCGAAGGGATGTTGATCGCTTGCTAGGCAAGGATTGGAACTACGTGGTGCAACCTTCGGCAGGGAAGTCTGCCGGCATTGTTGTCCTATGGAGGAGCTGTCTATCGGTGAATTCCATTCGCTCATTCACGCATGCGGTGGCGCTTGAGCTGGGCATTGTGGGAGGCGTTGTCATCAAGTGTTGTGTTGTTTATGGGCCAAGGGACCCCTCGAAGCGGAAGGAATTGTGGAACTTTTTAAGGCAAGAGGCTGAGACTGCGGGCCCATTGCTGGTGGCCGGCGACTTTAACATTGTTATGTCGCAGGGTGAGAAGAAGGGGGGAAGGAAGTTCAAATTCAGCAGTTTGCAGCAAGAATTTGCGGATGCAATCCAAGATTTCCAGTTGGTGGATCTCATGTTCACTGGCAGCAAATTTACTTGGTGTAATGGGAAGGAAGGGGGTGCAAGAATCCTTGAAAGGCTCGATAGAGCGTTGATGAACATCGCGGGCATGCGTGCATTTCCGGGCTGCTCTGTTGCCCACCTCATGCGAATTGGCTCTGATCATTGCCCCCTTCTTATTGACATTGAGGGGGGACGCAGGACTGCGTGTTCACGCCGCATTCAGTTTGAAAGCACCTGGTTGCAGTTTCCGAAGGCGAGATGGGTCGTGTATCAGGCCTGGAGCAGGCGTACTAAGGGGAATCATATGGAGGCCCTTTCAACCAAGTTTCGCAGATCGCTTCTGGCTTTGCGCTCTTGGAGTAAATTGGAGGTTGGTGATATTATGAGCACTAATGCTAATCTTGAACTCAGCATTAATACGTTGCAAATCAAAGAATCTCTGGAAGGATTAAATGAAGAGGAACACCGCCGACTTGGGCAGCTAATTCTGGACTTCCACCGCGGCTGTGCGCTGGTGGTGGCAGAGGGCAAAACTCCACTAGACTCAGCTGGGAGATCGTAATACTCGTTTCTTCCATGCTGCCGCGACTGCACGCACCCGCAACAATCTCATCACCCAGCTGAAGGATGATTCGGGCTGCATGGTCACCTCGCTGGAGTCTATGAGCAATATCCTGGAGCCTTTCTTCCAGACGAAGTGGGGGGGAGGGGCTACGCCGCTGCCTTTCCTGAAGCACTTGCCTCATGTTAGGGTTAGTGAGGCTCAGGCAACCTTGCTGGCCTGCCCTGTCACTGATCAGGAGATCATTGCAGCCATCAAAGCCGCTAGGAGAAACAAAGCCCCTGGACTGGATGGGGTTACTGCGGAGTTCGTCCAGGGCTATTGGCAGATTACTCAGTAAGACACCATTAGAGCGGTGCTCTCCTTCTTTGCTGGAAAGTATATGCCTAGCTGTTGGAAGGATACCCTCGTTATCCTTGTTCCGAAATCTCAAGGCGCATGCAGGCCGGAGCAGTTCCAGCCAATTAGCCTATGCAACTTTATCTACAAAGTCGTTGCACGTGTTCTTGTTGGAAGACTCAAGCCTATCCTCCCCTTCCTCATTTCCAGTGAACAGGGTGCGTTTGTGCCAGGTAGATGCGTTGCAGATAACATCTTTATGGCTCAGGAAATGGCCTCGCGAATGCACTCGTCCTCCGCGAGGGCTGGACTCATGGCGGTTAAGGTGGATATGGAGCAAGCCTTCGACTCGGTGCAATGGGAGAGCGTGATGAACATCCTGAAGGCGATGGGTTTTCCGCCTACTTGGTGCGACTGGGTTGAGGCGTGTATTGTCAACCCTAGATATGCTGTCTTGCTTAACGGCTCTCGGATTCCCTGGATTCATGCCCAACGTGGTTTGCGGCAGGGCTGCCCCCTTTCGCCGTACTTGTTCACCCTTGTGACGGAGTATCTCTCCGCCATCATCCACAACTATGAATCCAGGTCGCTGCTGGGGTTTAGCCCTGGGAAGGACTCTCCACTTGTATCCCACCTCTTGTTCGCCGATGACATCCTCATATATGCCTCGGCTACTCGTGATGCTGCGCAAGCCATCAACTTGGCCATGCAAGAGTTCTGCAGAGCCACAGGTATGACTGTGAACCTCTCAAAATCTAAGGCATTCTTCAGCAAGTTCACTAGTACCAAAAGGAAGATCCTAATTGCGAGGAAATTACACATGGCGCGGGGGGAGAATCTTTCTTACCTGGGAATTCCAATCTCGGCGAATCCAATCAAGTTCAAGGATGTTAATTTCCTACTCCAAAAGATCGATGATCAGGTGATGAATTGGCGCACTAGGCATCTATCGCTTGCTGGGAGGATTGTCATGATCAAATGCGTCCTCAACTCTATCCCCACCTACTTGATGAGCCATTGCGTCTTGCCGAAGCGTGCCATTGACGTGGCGGAGCGGAAGTTTAGGAAGTTCCTTTGGAGCGGCGCCACGGGAGGAAGGAGGATGCATTATGCCAGCTGGGAGAAGATCACTCTGCCTAAGGATGCGGGGGGCCTTGGCCTTCTTGACTTGCGTACATGGCAACGGGTCTTGACCATGAAACACTGCAGAAGATTGATTGGGCGTGAGGAAATCCCGTGGGTTTGCACCTTGGCTGCTAAATACGGCGCTGCCCACTCGCTTGTTAAGTCTCCCCGGAGGGCATCCCTTGCTTGCAGGCTTCTTGCAGCTGCTATGCCGTGCGCCCTCGCTAACTTTGTGTGGCGAATTGGGGACGGCAAGGGAGTTTTATTTGCTGAAGACAACTGGCTTGGGGTGCTCCCTATCTGCCTGTGTCCTACGTTCATCAACATGGACGTGGATTGGCCTACTTACGTTAGTGCATGCGTCTGCGAGGTGGGTGTCTGGAATGAAGCAAGTATTAGGGTTTGGGCAAGTGACCTCCTTCTTGATCGCGTCTTGCACCTGCCTTGGGCCCGCAGCCATGACATGCTTCTGCAGTTGCAAACGGAGTCGCCACGGGTCAACAATCTAAAATTCTACTCGCACATGCGTGGTGGCAATATGTCTGAAGTCGCGGAAGTTAACTTGAAGTATTCGAAGCAGATGTGGAAGCTTAAGGTGCTGCCTAGGGTGAAACTCTTCCTTTGGCGGCTGATGGGTGATCACCTTCCTACCACAGTCTGGCTCGTTCGCAGAGGGGTTGCCGAGTGTAGTAACTGTATCTGGGGTTGTCCTGTGGATGAGACGCGGGAACACTTTGTCTGGGAGTGCCCGCATGCACAGGCTATCTGGCGCTGCAACCTACTTCGCGAAGCCATCTCGGCGATTGGTCCTCTTCCTGATGAGGGCTCTGGGCATTCATTCTTACAGAGGCTCTTTGAACTTGTAGCAGCGCCAGCACGTAGCATTGATTATAATTGGAAGTACGCTGCCACCATTGCCACGGCAATGTATTACATCTGGGATTTCCGCAATGCGAAGAAGCACTACGATGAGAGGCCTAATTACAGTTTTATTATACGCAAGCTGCAGATTGAGGTTGCTCTGCTTCACCGAACGCGTCCCTCCATGTCCTGCGGGAACCCATTCAGCTCACCTGAACTGAATGTAGCCCAAAATTGGGTTCCCCCTCCCACTGGATGGGTCAAATTCAACTGTGATGCAGCCGTTGGGGATCACTCGGCGGGTCTTGGTCTGGTTGCCAGGGATCATGTGGGCAAGCCCCTGCTGGTGCTTGGAAAGAAAATTATATCTCAAGCTAGTGGAGCCATGGAAGTTTATGCTCTGTTGGAGGCCTTTGAAGCGGCCAGATTAGTGTTCTCGGACGTCCGGGCCATCGAGGTCCAAACCGACTCCACGGACGCTATGCTTGACGTGCGTGATATCATTGCCCAGGTGCCCACGAGGGGTGTATTTGCCAAAGCAATTCTCCATGCTCGCGGCCTCGACGCCCTCGTCATCTCTTGTGTTTACAGGGAAGGCAACGCGTCGGCGGACTGGGTGGCGTGTGCCGCGTGTTGGTCCAGCTTCAGCTGGGGACGGGGTGAGCCCCTCCCTGAGCCGTTTTGTAAGCTCTTGTACTCAGATTACCTGTTTGATCCCCCGTAGGGGACCCCGTATTTTGCCTTAATAATAAGGTTTATTTCAGGAAAAAAAACATGTTATTATAACATTAGGAAATTTGGGTTTAAATTGATCATAAATGAAAAGAACAAAATTATAAAAAAAAATATTATTATAAATATTTTAAAATAAAAATCATTAAAATTATCATATAACTTCAAAAAGAAATAAAAAAAGTTGAAAATAAAACATTAAATTTAGAATTTAATAGTATAAACTTTATACAAATTCAACATGTTCAAGAGACATATTTATAAGAAAATACGTAATATTTAAAGAAGAAAAATTATTAAAATAATAAAACGGTGTTGAAAATTTATGAAAAATCTAGAGATGATAAAATTTTGAGAAACTTATTTTATAATTTATTTGAGAAGTTTAGAGGTTATTTAGATTAAAAGTTTTAAGAAATTAAATTTTGTCTAAAGTTTAATTAAAAAAATAATATTTTTTAATTTGTAAAAATTTCATTTATTCCTAATGAAAATGACAATCAAAGATAAGCCAAAGAGAAACCATCAAAAATGGAAATGTCACTCTAATAATTAAACTATTTCATAGTAACAAAATTCAAAGGATTTCAATAATGGGGCATCTTCCAATAAATCTTTTTAAATAATATGTGATGGGAAATATCAAAATATTGGTGAAAGAATTTCATTATTGGTGATGGAAAGAACAAAAACAAAAATGAGATATAAAGACAAAAAGATTCCCTTCATACATAAAAGCATCAAAGATGATACTTAAAAGGAGAATAATTTTTTTATTATTGAATAAAAAAATATGAAAAACCAAAAATATACCTATGATTTATATTTATGTTGATAGATTTTTAAGAGATTGAAGAATTTCTCTAGATTAAGAAATTGATTTTGAAATTTAGCTTATTTTCAAAGAAGAAGTAAAATCAAATCTCTCACATAGAATGACATTAGCAAGATCATTTTTGTGAAAATACAAATTCAAGAACCATTTTTGTGAAAATGAAAGAAGACGATCACACACTACTTAAAATGCAATAAGACTTAATATAATACATCCAAATAATAATTTATTAAGCTAAAATAAAGTAAGTGGCAAAAATATTGATGACACAATGTAAAAAAATGAAACTTATGATGCAAACAAAAAGGGGTGAATTAAACAATTACAAAATAAAATGACAATAAACATCTTTTGCTTTTTTAAATTGATTTTAATTAAAACAAGTTGAATTTAATAATTCAAGATAATTCATGATTACAAGGATGACTTTACATAATCTTAAACTAAAATTAACTAATTTTAATTCTTTACGCAACAAAAATTGCTTGTTTATCTCAATGGTTATTATAACAAGTTTTACAAAATATTATTTCGCTTTTTAAAATTCTTTTGATGCAATTATGTTTATTAAAAAGTAGAACTAATAAAACAAAAAATGCAAATATAGAAAAAACATACTAAATTTTTAGGTGGATCAATAAAACCTTTGCCTACATCCAACTCTAGTCGACTAACCGGATTTCAATCAAATCCAACACCCTTTTATTGGAGTTTGTAGTTACAAACCATATACAAATGTTTCCTTTACACCCATGCTAAAGTGGGATTCACCTTCAAAAACCTCTCACATTTTAATCATAGCTAAAATATTATCACAAAACTTGTATAAAGTAATACATAAAAATTCCAATATCATACATTTGAGAAAAATAATATGAGCTTAGGATTCATATCATACAACAAATTTGTATAGTGATCGTGTCGATAACTCTTGTTTGAATAATTCATTTTTATTAACACAAATATATTGTACAAATATGATAACATCTTATAATGTAAATATAAAAGTCTCACAAAATTAACTTATGATCTTTCAAGAAAATATTATACAATATATGCTCGTATAGTATTATACGTGCTTACAGTACTTATCAACTAACAATGTCATGTTTAAAATAATGCATCGTACAAGTTGAAACAACTATTGTACTGTTCAATGCCAATATAAGAAACAACACTTAAGCTTTGATATTGATCATAATAGTCTGAACATATCACAATTATACGATAGATATTTATCCAAAATCGAACTCTAAAAAAATGCCGCATGTTGTGAATATGCATTATAAATTCTTGTACGATACGAACTTTACTTAAATTATGTTGGCTTGAAAAAAGATCGCATTCATACAACAAAAATGTACAAAACATAATGAATTAGTTCAATTTTACATTGTTCTCACACATCTGCAAAATTCTTAACAACTAAACGTGTTAATATAATATTACTATTATTATAACATGACAACAAAAAATATGAAAAATATATAAATTCATGATTTTAATGTAAACTTATTAACCTGATACACAAATTGTCTTAATATTATTTGTAACAAATATTGAGTGATAAACATACTCATATTCTTAAAAATTACTAATTATACTTAGATAACCCAAATAAATTCAATGAAACTTTATTTATTCCTATTTTTTAGTACTTGTTTAATATTTTGTTTAGCCTTTTGTATTTTGGGTTCTTTTGAGATCCCTTATTATGTTGTTTTAGTGGCATTAAGATGGAACTTATTTGGTTTGCTTTGTGTTATATTAACAAAAATAAAACAAGTATTAAGAGTTATTGTGTATGACTTAAGAAGGCATAGAAAGTGCAAATTAACAAAGATGATGTTAAATGATCTTTGAGTATTGTGAAACATCACCAATAATTCTCAAGATATCGAAGTTGTTGAGATCTTTTGACATGAAAAAAAAAAAAAATTATACAAACATAATAAATCTTTTAAGATGTCTTAAGAGATTTATAAAGTAAAACATAAAAATTCTTATATCATACATTTGAAAAAAATAATATGACAATGAATCCCTTAAAATTCATATCAAGCAACAAATTTGTATAGTGATCGTGTCAACGATGCTCTTGTTTGAATAATTTATTTTATTAACACAAATATATTATACAAATATGATGACATCTTATAATACAAATATAACAAAGTCTTACACAATTAAATTATGAACTCTGAAGAAAATATTATATAATATATGATCGTATGGTATGATACGTTGTACAAAATACTTACAATACTTATCAACTAACACTGTTATGTTTAAAATAATGCATCGTAGAAGTTTGAAATGACTATTGTGAAACATCATCACTAATTCTCAAGATATAGAAGCCGTTGAGATCTTTTGACATGACAAAAAAGGATTGTACAAACATGATAAGATTTGCCTTAAGTTTTCAAAATTTTAATGAAATTGAGAAAACATTCATTGGTTTCACAAGGATGCTATTTTGATCTCAACAACTACTATATCTTGAGAATTAGTGATGACATTCCACAATACTCAAAAATCATATTTAACATCATCTTCGTTAATTAGCACTTTCCATGTTTCCTTAAGGCATCTATAATAACTCTTAAAACTAGTAACACGTGTACGACAAAACAAGACTTAAAACTACGAAAGTCAGACGGCTCGACAAGTTATGTATGAACATTTATCTATGATCACAAGCAAGAACAAATAGTTAATCAATTCAATTACGATCATGAACAAGGAGCATGACAAGCACACATGGAGGAGGTCATAACAAAGCTTGACAGATGGGTGATAGCAATCTTATTAAGATAGAAAAGACTGAAAAATAACTAAACAAATAGGTAGAAGTCATTGATGCAATAAGGTTGTCTTCTAAATAAAATCTCCAAAAAGCTTATTAAGAGTCTATTAGATGCCTTTCGATCGCATTAAACAATTAATTTCTCGTCAATTATCTATCAATAATAAACTATTGTTATAAAAAAAAAAATTAAAAAGGCTTGAGCAACATGAACCAATACAAGTGCAGAAGAGACATACCATACCAAGTATAATAAAAAAATGCATTTTTTTTTTAATGGTTAACTGGGAGTTTTTTCCACGGATGCCAAATGCACAAACGAAGAACAAAGTGAAATCCTTCAAGCAAACACAGGCCTACCTTTAAGCCATCGGCTGTCGTCTCCTGAAATACAATAATAATATAGTGACAGATTTTAGATAGATATATGTGGAATATTTGTATTCGAGGATAGCTTCGGTTCACTTTTTCTTCGTAAAATATCTTTTAGAAAGCTAATTTTAATTAAAAAAATTAGAAACAAACAAAAGGGTGAACACATGAATTATGCATTTGAATTCTTTCAGAATCAAGACTGCAAAGATGGTTTCAGAGGAAGTCACCTCTTGGGTCGAACCCGGTCCTCTTCATAGTCCATTAGTCCTCCAGAATCAGGGTAGAGGACCTCTTCATGGCCTCGCGAGTCCAATTCGGCCTGCTTAAATTGTGCAACTTCTGCCATCATAAGTAAAAGACATATGGACCGACCATGCTATTTTGATAACAAGTACTCACATCATCTGCATCCTTTAATCTATAGAGATTACAAAATATATGTGTGACTGTTTTGAGTTATGAAACATGGCTAACCTTCATCGACTTCTTAACTTCCTCTATTCTGTCCTCGATTTCTTTGCGATGTTTCCTGTCTGCCTCATTCATGTTGTCAGCCCATTTGATTTTTTCTTGAATAGAATGGAGCAGGTTATCAGAAATGCTCAACCTACAAATCATGCAAAAAAACTTTCGAGTAAGATATCTAAAAGAAAACAATCACCCAATCCAACATATACATGGCAAGGAAAAAAATAAAAAAAAAATAAATAAATAAATAAAATGTCTTGTGCTACACGAGGTTATGATAGCACGGCTTTTAAAGATCAAAAATGTCTTTAATAGTGAAGAATTCTTTCTATGTATACATTAAGGGAAGCTCAAGAGTTAAACCTATTCCCATGGAACCTGACATTTGACAATCTTCCCAAGTAATTTGATTCATTGAAACACAACTTTTCATAGCATGGTGGAGAAACCCAAATACAAATTGAGACTTTTTATGGATTAATTATAACCCAAAAGCCATTCCATGAGCTACGGCTGGGAGCATGACCAACTTTCCCTAAAATATACAACCAGGAGCAAGGCCAATAAAGGCAAAGCATAAGAAACCAAGTATAAAGAACAGGATCACTTGAATGTCAATTAAATGTGCAAACATAAGCACAATGTTTAATGAATTGTAAGACCAAAGTTTAAGAACTTTGCAGTGTAATGACAAAAGCTATTAAATGAAAGTTAGACTTCAGCACATTTACTAGAGCACCTGTTTATACTTCAATTCGAACTTGGTTAAGCAGATTCCAAATATTATCCTGTTGAAAGAAATTTTAGTGAATTCTACAAAGGTATTTTTCAAGTCTTTCAACTTGTAAACTATTCTTCAAGTTTTTCAACCCATTAGTTTAGGCAACACAGATTTTGTTTTCTCATCTAGACACAAATTTTCTTTAAACAGATCATGAGTTTGTCTTCCTACGTGAGAAAAAGCAACAATGTTGAAATGCAAACAAAGCAAGCAAAATTGGATGAGCTAGAAGTCTCTTAAGAGGGTTCAATTGATTTCTCATATGAAGAATAATATAGAAAAAATATGATCTTTTTTTTCTCATACATAATTCTTAAATATGCACACACACACACACACACACACACACACACACACACATATTTAATTGCCATATATATATAATTTGAATATTATTTAAAAAATAATAAACAAATGACCTATATTTCTAAAAATTTACTATAAGAATTGATAATAATCAACTTATTAATATTGAGAAACAAATAATATAGATTTCTTATAATTCCAATATTTTTTACATGTCAAAAAGACAATATTTATTGATTGATTGTAAAAAATCTTCTAAAATACTGAATAAATCTCATAACTATTTGGGTCAATTTCATTAATATTTAAGCTAATTCCTCATCAAGCTAATAAATAAATATCTTCATATCAAGTTTTCTAATTAATTTATAACATGTTATGCCTAGAAGACCTTTTGTAAAGGTGAACATAAGTTGGTCAATAAAAATTAAAAATATAATACAAATCAAGCTAACTATAAATATTCCCTTTTCTTAAGTGCCTTATAACGACAAAATACTTTGTCTGATCATGTTGCATTGAATTGTGAGCAAAATTGATTGATGATTTCTTAACAAAAGAAACTATCATAAGATCCTTTCGCTCAAACTTTAAATCATTTAAAATTATCTTGAGTCATAGTAATTTCATGTCCCTAGAGCCATGATCTAAACTCAACTTCTATGTTGGACTTAGCCACCTCATTTTATTTCATGTTACTTCATGTCACAAGATTTCCTCTTTGTAATGTATCCAATGATTAATCTACTCACAATGGATCCCACATAATCAATATCTATATAAACTTCGATAGATAAGTATTTTCTTAAATAAAATCCCTTTGTCTATTGCTCCTTTCAAGTATTATAAGGTCATTTAAATGTCCATGAGATGTTCTGTAGGCTTGCACAGAAACTAATAGAACATACATGTAAGCTATGTCTCCCTCTACATTTACTACATAAATAAGAATTCTAACAAGCCTCTGGTATGAGCCTTCATCTCCAAGTTGATGATTTGGTTCTATAGGCATATCAACAACTTTGCCTTCCAACTTTCTAGTGTCTATTGACAGGTCCAGGATGTGCTTTGCTAGGGGATACAAAGTTCCTATTTAGAAATAGGCTACATTAATTCCTTAAGAATATTTCAACTTACCTAGATCTTTGATCACAAATTCCCTAATCAAACATTTTATTCAACTTTCTTATCACATTTTCATCATTCATAATCATGATGATATCATTCACATATATCAAAAACACAATCACTCCCTTGAAGCCAATGGCATATAACCAACATTTGATTTCTTTATCTTTGCTTATATCGCAAATTTAAATCGCCAAAGTGACCTTCAATTTGCACACAACATTTCCACCACTTGTCTTTGGTTCAAAATAGGAAGAAATCTTACACAAATTTTCACCTAAAAAACATCAAACAAAAATGTACTCTTGACATTAAATTGTGATAGTTTCCAATTCAAGTTGATAACAAAAGATAATAAAATTATCAATGTATTTATTTTAGCAAATGAGGTAAATGTCTCTAAATAATCCACTCCACGTGTTTGAACATGCACTTGGCAAATAACCTTGCTTTATATCTATCCAATACTGCATTCAATTTGTATTTCAAGGCAAACACCATTTAAATCCCACAAATTTCTTCCCCTTTGGAGGTTTCACTAATTCAAAAGTTTGGTTCTTCTCAAGAGCCTCCATAAAATTATTCCAACGATTGATGCCCCACCCCCCAAAGATAAAGGCTCTATTTCAACAAACATAAAACCGACCAACACATTTTTTTGGGTGGTAGCTGCTTATATTTGTACCTATTTTAGGTTTCAAAATAGTCAAAAAAATGTGCTTAAGAGCACTAGGGTCAGGTTCACAATTTCTTCTTAGAAGAATCGTTTATGTTTATAGAGATAATCTTATGGGTTGCCTCAATTTTTATTTTCTTGGGATCAAACTTTGGAAGAATAGGGCACATATGGGCTTTCATTGCTCCTTAAAGCCTTTTATCTTATTTGTTGAGATGCACTTTTGGATTATCTCGAATTTCATTCTCCTAAGAAATTCTAACTTGCCATGGAACCATCTCTCATATTTACCAAGATGCTCTTGAGATTTCCTCTTATTTTTACTTTTTTGAAAAAGATTTTTCTCTAGGTAAGCCAATGGAGTTTGCCTATACTTGTCTATATTTATCAAGATGCTCTTAAGAGTTGCATCAACTTTTAGTTTCTTGGCATTGAATTTTTAAAGATCAAAGCACCCATGGTCTATTGTCTCTTGTTGAAGCTCTTTATCTTCATTAACCAAGATGTTCTAATAGGTTGCCTCTATTTTCATTTTTTAAGACTTTTTATCAAAGATTTTTCTCTACTTTCTTTTCACCTCTCCTTGAAGTATCTAATCTTATTTAATGAGATGCTCTTGTGGGTTGTCTCGATTTTCTCTAATCGTGAAACGTTTATTTTTCAACAAAGAAACCCTTGACTTTTACCTCTCCATGACCTTTTAGTTTCTTGGTATTGAATTCTTAAGGATCAAAGCACCAATGGTATATTGTCTCTTGTTGAAACTATTTATCTTCATTAACCAAGATGTTCTAGTTGGTTGCCTCTATTTTCCTTTTTTAAGATTTTTTATCAAAGATTTTTCTCTATTTTCTTTTCACCTCTCCTTGAAGCACCTAATCTTATTTATTAATGCGATGCTCTTATGGGTTGTCTTGATTTTCTCTAATCGTGAAACGTTTACTTCTCAATGAAGAACACCTTGACTTTTACCTCTCTATGACCTTTTAATTTATTAACCAAGATGCACTCATAGGTTTTCTTAATTTGTGTTTCATTGAGGATGACCTTTTTCTAAAGGATAAGAGCATGTAAGGGTTTTTCACCTCTTTGGATCATTTTCACTAATTTATTAAGATGCTCTAAAAGTTTTCTTGCCCTCTATTCTCAAGAGACATTTTCAGAAGGATCATAAGTAGAGTTTCAAATCTTCCTAAAACATTATTTAGATACACTTAGGTCGTCTTGACTTTATTTTCTCAGAAAAGCTTTTTTTCATGAGGACTAAAGCATTGGTGTGCTTTTGCTTACCTTTAAGTCTCTAATTTTATTTAACAAGATACTCTTGCTTGTTGTCTATATTTTCTTTTTCCCAAGAAACTTTTTTGGGGCAAGACATTCACGAGCTTTTTACTCATTATTGCAATATTATTGGGGAAAAACATACTTAAATTATGCATGAATAACGCAAAATTCCTCAATGCATTCAAATACTTAAATTACTCATTATTGCATATTGTTCTTCCCAATTTGGAGTGTTTCACGACCACAAACCTAGGCCTCACATTTCCTTAATACGAGATCCTTAATCAACCAAACATGTTTGTTGAAATACCTCTCCATTTTTACTTCTACTTCAACTTCATCTCTTCTTGTAGTTTATATTCTACTAGAATATCATGACCAAGGAGTTGCGCCTCATCGTTTAGTCAAATTCATTCCTTACGATTGTTAGAGCAACATTTACTACATTTCAAACCCGTGGAGTTATGTGGGAGAAAAAGGAAATTATCTTGTTGTCATAGAATACGTGTTTAAAAAATTAGAAGAAATTTCATTCACATTTTTTTCTCCACATGTGGTTCCATAACCAATAAATATTATGTTAGCTTCTTTGAACTACCCATTTGACTCAAAAAATTCAACAAATGTGTTTTTCACCTAAAAACCTCATGAATAGAAAAAATAATAAAGTTCCTCCATAATGAACACCGTGCCTTGCTAGTCACTAATGGTTGAAATTCCAACAAAACAAATTTTTTAAAAAAATAAAAAATCTTGCATTGATAGTCAATTGGACCATCATGTTGGCCACAATCACTTCCATAGAGTAATCCACAAAAACAAGACCACACTACTAATTGCCTATAGCTAGTAAGAATAATGCTAGAAATTTCATGCTTTAAATGATTAATGTCAACAATATCATAGTCAATTCCAAAGGACTTGCCAATTGACAAATTAAGATCGAAGAATTTGGTGTAACATTTCTTTTAGAATAATTGGAGTTGCCATGATGCATAGTTGATAAATAATCTCTATTGGATAGTTTATGTTACAATGAATGTTCCAAAGAAGTGATTTCTACATTCACCAATGGTGAATTTTCTTCTCTAATTCCATAGATTTGTCAATTGCTGACATTAAAGTATGCTGTAAAAAGGTTTGTCAATAACATAATCCACAATCAACAAATACAGAAGATCTTTCCATCAAAATTTTAACATCCATCTCCAAGAACATAGACTAAGTTATTGACTTCAGATAGCCACAACTTTTGTCCCTCCAAAACACTTGCCAATCAATTTCCATAGTTTGGAGGACCTCTCTACTTTGGCTTTCTAGTGGTGGACAATAAATTGATCACATTATGCTGATAAATTCATTACTTGTATCCCTGTTCAGCATATGCATTAAAGTCAACAAACTTAGATATTTCTTGAAGACATTCAGAACCTACTGTCGCTATTTTTTGAGAGGAGCATCTTAGATTCCATAAACTACTTGAATGTAGTTTATAAAAAGTTGAAAATCATTGATGATTATTAAAAGCTTGAGTTAGAAAGCCAATGCAAGACAAAGGTTGCCAAGAGAGCCTAAAACTCCGCTTGATAGTTCGTCGGCAAAGGCAATACTATCTACTCATCAAAGCGTCACTCCTTGCAGCTTGTTAATAAGGCATCAATTCCATTGCTATGTTAATCATAAGTACCGTCCAAGAAAATGGTTAAATTCAAGATAGTTCTACCATCTCAAGAATTACAATACCTAAACCAAAGGTAAAATTGATAAGGTCATGAACATCATTCTTCTCGTCTATTTCCTTCTATTTTGATTCATTAAACACAAAAAGATAACAGTTCCCCAATTATAATAAATACGCTTTCACAATTGTAACTGTTAGCATCAAAAACTTCGATATAATTGGACACGACAAAATCAGTCATATGTGCTACATTCAAGTTGTTAATTCCCAAAATGGTAAAATGTATTGATGGCTTATGGATAAACCACTTCTCTAAAGAAATCAATCAGTACTTTAGATGATGATGCCAATAAGACCTAAGATATGCTCCTTTTATTAAATAAGTTTAGAAAAAGAACATTAATAGAACTTCTTAGATTCATGAGATCCTCAAGGTCTCACTGTTAGAATTAAATGTAATAATAATGATGGTGTCATCAATTAAATTTTCAAAAAATTGGGACCTCCTGATGGTAAATGGAATTGCCAACATGCAAGCTGACCCATATACAGATATGGTGCCAACCATTTTGAGACTTGATTTCTAAGATGTTGAAAATCATATGCCATAGACTATGTTCTCATTATTTCAATTCCTTATTCATTTTATCTTCTTCCAACTAGAGAGGTTTGGCCAAGGCTACATTTTGAAAGTCAAGAAATCAGATTACCTACTATTAATACTCTTGCACCTTTCCTTTTTTAAGTAGTTTCTTGACTAATCACTTTTATTTGCAGCATTCCATGATATTATGGCCATGGTCCTCGTGAAACTTACAATATCTTAAGTAATCTATTTTGTTTATGGGGCCCTCAACTGCTCAGCAGCTCGATAGAATCCCTTTTATTTCAACACAACTAAAAACCTCAACAAGATGTCAAGCCAGTGGTGTGAATACCTCTGGTTACCATCTTCAAAGAGTACTCAGTAGTTTGTGTCAACTTAGCACAATATATTGATGTTTTTTCTCTATCAGGGGCATGACAAGTACCTTATCCAAAGTATTTTTCAAATTTCTCTTATGATAAAGTGCTCTTGACCTGCTCCTCCCATAAGTTAATCACATGACCTCCCAAATATCTCATCCATGGCATTGAAATTGTATTTAGAGAGTAATTTATTGGATCCGACGACATGTGTGATCTATGATAAGTGCCAACATTACAACTACAACATATATTCAAGAAACCTCAAGCAACATTGAGCACATCTCTGAATCTCTACAGATATTTACAAAGTGGCTCTTTTTTGATGAATTGAAAACAAAAAGATTTCTTGCTTCTTCGTTTCCTCAATGTGGCAAATGTTGGCAAAAAAGCTAGCCATGTGATCACATTAAAGGAGTTTTGGAAAGAAACCATAGCCATTTGAGTGTTCTGTCTTTTAAGAAATTGAAGAATGGTTTACACTTGGATAGTCAATAGTAGAGTTGTTATCGCCTTGTCAAATTACTTGAGAATTTAACATGACTATATTTTTATCTAAGAGTAGTTTGATTCCTTGACAATATGAGCATCCAAGTGGGATGCATTGAAATTTTAATGTGACCAAATTCAATAAAGTCTAGATTCAAGTTGCTTCAGAAAATAAGCAATTATCTCACACCTGAAAGCATTGAAAGACAGCTTGATTGCCATGGTAGTCTCGAATTCTCAAGAAATTTGTCAAAGATGTAGCCATGATAGTTTGAAATGGCTGGATTTTAAAATTTGGTAAGTGTCCTGTTCATGACAATATGAATGTTGGAGCAAGATGCATTTGGATTGTAATATGGATCCTTAAATAAAGTTCAGATTCTCACACATCCTAAGCGAGAACAAACCTCAGTTAGTGTAGCAACTACAATGCAAGGGGATGATGAATCCCTCTTCTTGGAAAGGGAGGTTGCTGCCATTGAGGTTTGTTGGTCGAAGCTTCCACAATAGGAGATGGAGGTGCAGCCAATGGCAACGTCACTATTGCCAATACAACAACAATCTGCGACTTTGACTTTCCTACAACACAAGTATTGCCACCATCGGCATGACACTCACAATTTGTTTTATCATGATCTTCAATGCATCCAAATTGGCACCTAATGTTTTGAAAAAGGTTGGTAAATAAGACATAGAAGAAGCAAAAAAATAAATAAATAAATAAAAATAAACACTATCAACTACACTTCCCTAAATTCCTCAAAAAACAATCCCACCCTGCAATCAATGTTTCCAGATTGGCATTCAACATTTGGAGAGTTCTTGCATGACATTGAAAAAGCAAAAAACAATAAAAATAAAAATAAAAAATAAAAAATAAAA
Source organism: Vanilla planifolia (assembly GCA_023846275.1). NCBI lineage: Eukaryota > Viridiplantae > Streptophyta > Magnoliopsida > Asparagales > Orchidaceae > Vanilla > Vanilla planifolia. The sequence continues at coordinate 20,763,831 of CM043865.1, forward strand.
AGAGAGAGAACACACACACACACAACACCTATTGCACTTCCCTGAATTCCTCAAAAAACACTTCCTTCTAAGGGTCCGAGTTAGATTTGGCATAATTTGCTAAGCTCCACTATAAAAAACCCCCTCCCCATAAGTTCAAGAGCATTAAATAAACAACTCCACGGAAGCTCACTCTCAAAAATTTTTGCATTTCACCCTTTCCGATCCTCCGAGCTCACCTTCCTCCTAACCATCAAATTTGACACCTTCAACTTTTGGAGCTCCACATTCTACCTTCTTGAGCCTTAGAACTCCACTATCCAAGTCCTTCATCACACTCAAACACCACTATACCATACCCTCTCCACACTATACAAAATTAAATCTCCCCTTTCATAAGCAGTCTCATTACCCATAGTTAACAGCGCCTCATACGCCAGCCCATGCTACCCAACAGAATCCAAAAGTTGCTTGACTCGCGTCAACCCGTTTCCAACACCCCGACCGTGTCAACCCGACACATTGCATCCAACAAGCACTATCCCATGCCTACCCAGGTTGACCCAACGTGAAGCCACATAGCACCTCTATGCTCGACCGAATCTCTGCCGCATTCGACTACACTGTCGTCAGCTCATTTCATCACCACCACACCCAATTATATCTCCTTGCCCCCAATCAGAACTCTCCAACCCAAACTAAGCCAATACAATGCTGATTTGCTCCTTTAAGCCCAATCGCACCACTATCATACCCAGCAACACTGTAACTGGCTCATTTTGTCTCCACCATACCTTGCTAGATCTCCTCATGCCCAATCAAGACTCCCCAAACCGCTAACAATTGCCCGCACTCGCTCTACCTACATAAACCTTCGAATGGACCTTGATTGCACCAAGCCACGTCAACTTTGATCCAAACAGTGTCAAACTGGCCCAAACCATGCCAATTTCGTACCAAATGGGGTCAAAACGCCCAAATCAGGTATGTGGCATGTTAAACTAGTTTAGACAAAATCGGCCCAAAAAGAGTCGAATTGAACCATTTTGCTCCAACTACAACAATAAGTTGCTCTGTGGTCTAACAAAGTGCTCGAAGATATGATATTGCTAACAAGATTAACTTTCTTGCCTTTGCCTTAAGTAAGCTCATATGACATTCTCTAAAACTTCTTTTTTCGCATAAACATACATAGTACTTAAGTTAACAAAAAAAGAGCTGGTAAAGCTCCCAACGATGACTCGAGAAATTTTGGCAGTTGAATAAATTCATCTTGCTATTACAACCCTCAATACCTCTAATGCCCTAACATTTTCTCTACATTTGTTATTTCTTAAAGGCAATGCCAAAGATGATAAAGTGAATTTTTGAAAGCATGCATAAAAGGGGATGTATTAAAAGTCAAGGAACAGATCACATGAGACACAAAAGATGAAAAAGAAAAGAGAAAATATATAAAAAAACAAAATGAGGTGATAACACCTAATAAAAACATTGATGCATCTTGAAGGTTTAATTGTTATCAGATTTGACTGTTTGACTAGTTGACTTGCTTATTTGGCAAACCATGTCATAGAATAAACACAAAGGCCATTAACAAAACATAGATATCTATATTAAAAAAGTGCTCTAAAGAGGTGGTCAAGAAACTCATGAACTTTTATCCATAGTATGTTGTAAACATGAATCTAGAAGATGCCAAAATGTGTTGCCTAGTCCTATTAGCAAATACACATTTGCCATCTAGAATCAATTGTCAATTGTTCCCATGAATAACAAGTTCAAACAACCTAATGTCGATCATTGAACTGCGGACCAAAAATGATTATGATGGAGTCACACCAAAATTTGCATATTTAGTGGTGAGATATAGTTAGTTGGGTGGTGTCATAATGAAAAAAAAAACTTCCTGGAAGAGAGAAATGAGAAAAACAAGTGCAAATGCTTCAACTACTTTGAAAACTTGCCCCTTAAAGGCTAATATGACCAAAAGGACGAGTTAGACAAAGTAAAAACCTCAATGGAACTCTTTAAGTTGTAATGATGCTCTTGGAAATGTGATCTTAGATTTTGCCTAAATTTGGGCTTTCCATGTATAATCAAGTATGCTCATTTAAGTGTTTTTTTGCATCTTTACTATTCTCGATAAGTTCTTTGTCTAGATTTCAAAATGGGAAACAAAAAGTAAATTTGAGGTTAATCAATTCAGAAAATCATCTTAGTAGTTATCTTGGATGTCTTATCAATATCTTTCCAAGGAAATCAGCATGCCATAATTCATTTCCTTACAATATATACTCTCTATTAGACTAACAATGGACCAAAAAGACACGTCAAAGATACTACTCTTCCAAAGTGAAGCAAAGCATTGACAAAAATAACCTGCTAAGAATCTATTGAAAATATTGTATAGTTAACTACAAAAAAGAAAATTTTACTAGAAGTTCAGAGTCATTAAAAGAACCCACTTGTTCAACAATTTATTTGCCTCTCTTCGAAGCATTAGCCGGATACAAAAGATTAATTATAAATATCTAGGGAAAGAGATGGTCAACTATTGAAATAGCATCAACAATGGCTGCACGATTTCCATTTGTTTATTTAATAAATGGTCCCAATCAAGACTACTAGTAATGACATGTACAAAATACGACATGTCTCAGATAAGCAACAAAAAGTATGAATATGAACAAAGGATATCAACTCCTTTAAATTACAAAGACACGCTCTTAAAAGGTAAAGATACTTATTTCCTAACATGCAACCTCAGAACGATTTTAAAATAGGATAGTAAAATCCAAGTCAGCCATCAAGAAAATTTCTATTAAATTATAACAACAAAGGAGAAAACCTAGTTGATATTAAAAGTTAGCTACGATAGAATATATCATTAACGTGATCTCAAAGTTCATCAATGAAACACAATAATATTTATGAAAACAAGAACAACTTATGATGTAGCAATTGATGCTCATTTTTATTCACAAAAAATTCACCCATCTAATTCTCGTCCAACAAAGAAAAGAAAATCTAAACAGTAAACTTTAGGGTAACCGAAGATGACTAACTTTGACTATTTAATATTAAACCATAAAGTAACTCTCAATTCTTACAAAGATTATTTTAAAAAAATCTAACAGAATAACAAGAAAATCTTTAAGTTTTGAGTGGTCCAAGATGCATATAAATGTAGCAAACCCAGAAACTTAACATATCAAGATACCCTATCCAACGAACAACAAATATGACTAAGAACTAAAATACAAAATACCAATTGGCTAATGTTTGAATCATGAGGTTTAGTTGTTCCGGTCGAAGATCCCTGCCAGCAGCAAATTGAACCTACTCCCAAAAATAAAAACACACCTCCACAAGCTTAGGTCATTAACAAAAATATGGCAATACTTATAAAAAGTATGATGGATTCTAACCTCAAAGCACCTCCGCAGTTGATCAATTTTTCCTCTAACTATGCCCTGCAGTAGTAGTGAATAATAAATGAGATTTCTGCAGACAATACAAAATCAACATATAAAATATAGATAGTGGAAATCACTTTTTGGGGTGGAGGAAGTTCCCTATTTCTTTTGGGAGTCAAAGTTTACTAGTCAATGGTAGAAATTAGAAAAACTCTTAACCAGAGAATTGTCTTAACCTAACACCAAGAAGAATAAACACTACATATCAAACATTTAATTTATATTGCTGCTATCTAAATGGCATGGAGAGAAACAGAGCATCAGGCACAGAAGGGGTTAAACTCTTGACAATAGTAACAAGTGCTAGGAATGGCAACCGCAAACTTACTATACATCAAATCATGGAATGCATCAAAGATCAAGACAGTAATAGATAATATTACAGGTAATTTACAGGCCCAAGATAACATGAAACATGAAAATCATCTGACATTGGTCTGAAATGAGTATAGTGAACCTTAACCACTTAATTAACTGATGCAGTTTCCATTAAGCAGCCAACGACTTGAGGATACCAAAGCTGATTGAGTTATACAGGTCATTCTGCTTTGGAGAAGATCAAATCTCTTCCAATATAAGCAAAAGACTAGCAGTTATGGAACAGTTCTTAATAAGTATTGCAGATTTATTTATGAAGATATGTCCTGTTTGCCTACAATATGTAGTTGGGAAGAATATCTAGAGGCTGCATTGAAGAAAGCTCTAACAAACATCTTTTCTACGCAAAGATGGATCCGAGAAATTAACACAAGGCATCATCATTGGGTCTATTGCTATAATTGGCGTGGAGGGCAGAAGATGGCAGTAGGCTGGGCAGCAAACAGGTCCAAAGTATGGGCATTGCAGGTGGACAAAAACGACAAGTTGGTAAAATCATAGACTATTGAAATACAAAATGCATCACAATTCTTCAAAAGAATGTTCAAAGAAGCTCCACGGTTCAGTTATATGCAAAAAAGAGAACCAAATAATCATTAAAATTCATGATTGTTGGCTTTCCTTGTCAGTTTAACTATTATTCCAATTGCAGCACAAAATATTAAAAAATTCTGAACAGAAAGCAAGAGTACATAGAAAAATCAAAGGTAGAAGTACATAACCAAAATCAAATGTAGATCAGAAACATACAAAACGAAAAAATGATAGTCAAATGTCCAGCCTTTTGCAATAAGCAACACCACTATGGGCCATACTAACATGATATCATACTCGCAAAATATCGAGGAATAACATGTGCAAGGTCCAAAGAGTCAAAAATGATGAAAGCGTGCCATAACAAAACACAAGGTTGACAACATGAACAACCACCAACACTGACACTATTCATGATGTATGGCATATATAATAATTTAAGCTATTTTTAAATGCATAAAAGATAGCGCGATGATCTACAACACGAAACAGTAGAAACATAACAAAAAACATAGAACAATAGATGTGATGCAACAGATGAAGCCAGTAATAGAAGAACAAAAGGTTAATGCAACCCTTTTTAGCAGGTAATACCAATGAAATTATGAACTACATCTTAAACCATGAGTTACACAGGGTGTTACCAACAAAAACTTGAGGAAACTTACTGCATACATGCATTCATTGATAAGAAAGTCTTCAAGCTCCCTCACATTTGAAACATCTAGTTCCCGCATTAGCTGATCATAAGGTAGTATCTGAAAAGCATGATATGTGTTAGCCTGGCAATGACCACAAAATAATTGCATTGAAATAAAATATTAATGAAAGAATATCAATAAAAATGCAAATGCATGCCATATTTCATTTTAAAATCATAGAAAATTGATAAATAAATGAATAAAAATAAGAAGCACAAAAATACCAGATTGACCAAAAACATGCAAGTTATCTTGCCAGATGGCAAATAAAACCAACAATCCATGATAACGGTATCATATTCCTCGCCAAAAGATGGAAGACAACACAAGACCACAAAGCCTAAGGAGTGCAAGATAAGATAGAAAAAAATTGATTCCCAAATCAAACATGGGAATAGAAGATGGTTACAATTTAGAAGAATCAATTAGACTGTGCAAATCATGCAATTAAACAATTCAATTAAAGAAGAAATGGATCTATCCATTTGATCATAAAGTGTAACGACTCGTCCTTGTAAGCACTTAAAAGTACAAGTTTTTCACATTTGACAAAATAATTACAAAAAAATTGAAATTGAAATGTGAATATAAATTCAAATAGAGCAAATTTAGCGGCAAATTTTGGTCTTGCTACATAATTTTCAAAGCCATTGTTAAATTTTAATTAATTTTCAAAGATATTAAATAAATAAATAAATAAAATCAAGAACATAGATACCCGAAACCTTTTTGATAGGTATTCCCCATAGCTTTCCCAACGCAGCTAAGGTTCGAGTGAGGCAGTGATTTCTAAAAGTGACTCGACAGATTTTGGTCTCCAGATGAACATTGTGAAAGGTGGAGCCGACAATCGAGAAAATATAAGAGAAAGAAGTATCGGTGGTGGTAATCGAACCAAACTCTAATCGAGCGGGTCATGATGTATTCCATTGCTAGAAATCAGGAAGAATGTACACCGTGGCCATGATCCAACGTACAGAAGAGGGGAAAATTGAAAAACGTAAGCTTCTTCTTCGGTCTTCTGATGGTTTGTTTTGGGATTTCACCGACATGCATATAGTTCCTCTCGCAGTGTTTCCGTTTCGCCACCAACCAGTGAAAAAAAATCCAAAAAAAGGGAAAAGCTACTGTATAAAATAGAAAAAAAAGAGGTTGGGAGAAGGAAAATAGTGCACGGACAAGAAAAAATAATATAAAAAAACAAAACAAAAAGAGAGGCAACCAATAAAAAAAGATTTGGAGATTTATTTTAAAAATTTTGACAAAAACAGTTGTAATTATATATTCATGTAGAATTTACATACTAGGCATTTTATACTCACCACCTGCTTATATTATAGGACTTGCCACAAATCCACACATAGAAGGTGCATAGAGTGACACGTGCAATGTGTGAGTTGATATCTTGTACATGTTGATCATATTGTAATTATCATATTTCTTAGATAACAAAAAAACATATGCACATGCACTTTATTGTAAAAAAATTGGATTTATTATTGAGGTAACTATATTTTATTATTTTGTCACACTCCTCTAGAACTATAATGGCATTACTTTTAGCTACGAATATCTGATTTACTATTAATTAGACAATAATAGTAGTGAATGGTAGACGGGGCAGGACATGAAGTATTGACGCAAATCTTCAATTGAGAAATTGGCATAATGTCATCACTTTTAGCTACGAATACTCTGATTTACTATTAATTAGACAGTAATAACAATAAATGATAGATGGGGCGTGACATAAAGTATTGACACAAATCTTCAATTGAAAAATTGGCATAAAGCTTAGAACATTATTCTTACAATCAGATTGCCTAATCCCCCAAGAGATTTCCAAAATTTGACAATATTCCAATATTGATTTGATTTATCAAATTTTTTGGGGATTGTTCAATTAAAAACTTGTATAAAGATTGTTGGATGTTATCATTTAATTAAATATTAAAGATTTGAAAAGATTCATACAAGATTTTCCTATTTAAGAGTATCTAAATTAGCTAAGATTTGATATTACATATGTTGCTAGAGCTGGATTTTTTAATCCTTAAAAAGCAATCTATTCCAAGACACTTACAAATACAAAAACAATAGTTGGGAATGCATTAAAAGCATCCATGTAAATGAGGAAGATGTAGAGCTATTACGAGGAATTATTCCTATTTTTGAGGGACTGAAGATTTCATATCTTTTAAGAATTAAGTATAAGATTTATAACAGAGTTCTTAATAGACTATATATCACACAAAAATCATCTTAACTCTCCTTAACCCAACTTTGAACTTCCAATAAATAAAGATTGAACAAATAGAAGGTTCATTGAAGGAGCAATGCATTCTTATTCTAAAAATTACAAAATAGAGACAACACTCAAATTTGGAGGCTAAGGAATTCTTGATAACTTTGGAATCATTATTCCTTCTCCTCAAGACACATACCCCTCAACCTTTTTCATGTGAGGCTTATGTACTAAAAAAGGAGGGGAATAAATCAGTCAAACTATACATGAATTAAAGAAGAATCATTGAATTAAAGATGTTCAATCTCATATCGATCCAATCTAAAGCATCAACAAAATTGGGTTTGATTATAACTTCAAACAAAGCTTAATTCATTAACTAGAAATCCGAAGAACAAAAAATTAAGCATTCAATTAATTCTCCATCTCTCACTCAAAAAGTTCAGTACAAATGCAAGCATACACGCATGCATACAAGCACATAGGCAGATGCAAATAAACACAAAGCATACAATATCAAGCCAAGTCAATTTGATTTAGAATTGCTTGTAATTAGCTTAAAACTTGACTCAAACACAATTTAAGAACATAAACTAAGCCAAACAAATATTTATTTTCAAGTCGAATTAGAAACCCTAATTATTTTTTTACTTGTCTAACTTACACCATAAGCATATTTAGAGGGGTTAACTATACCATTAAAGGAATTAACTCTAACAAAGATTATGCCAAGGTTTCAATGTGGAAAGACAAGACTACACAACTGTGATTCAATACGTATTTGTCCCTACAATTAAAAACTAGAAAACTTGAAAGTTGAAAGCATGTTGTTGCCAAATAACCACAAGTCCATTGAAATTACCAATGCCCAAGTTCAAGCTCTTTCAAATTTTGAATGCTACTTATGATCATTTGTTTTCACTAACTCAGTTGCTTGTACTCAATATGTACAAAAAAGTCTTCCATTTGTCTTTATCTAGGTTCTTATGAGAAAAGATTGCTTAAATACAATAGTTGTGATGGGAAAGTTGCACCCATCAAGTAATGAATACACACCAATAAATATATGATCATGGGCAAATGGATCATATGGGTTAGAATCTATCCATACTTTTCATACATGAGAATTTACTTGCATCATGTTGGCATTTTATGTTATTAGATACTTCTAATGTTGTGATCAAAGGTGAGCCTAAATTTGAAATGAGAGAATTACCCAAATGATGTGTTAGCATTCAATTATGTAAAAGATTCGTCAACATGAGAATGGCAACTTTCTAAAACTGCATCACTTTTTCAACCCATGAAGAACTTTTTTACCTTTTCAACCACCTACCCAAACCTAAAATTATGTTAGTATTCTCCTTCAACGCCAAATTCTTTGCTCATTTTGTCGTTTCATAAATCAAAAGAAATCACCAAGAGTTGTTACCAAAAAAAAAAGAAATAAAGCATTACTCTGATCTATGAAAAATACCCAATGCAATCCAATAATTGACCAATGTGAGTCTTATAGCAATAATTTAAAAGCAAGCAAAACTCTAAAAGCCTAAACAATTTTAACAACCAAGGAATGAGGCATATACAAGGTTATGCATACATCAAAGGCTTAAAAAAATCAAAAAATGGATGAAAAATATTTTTGACCTTTGGTAGTTGACTGTGGACGAATTTGAGTGCATGATAAAAATATCTACCTACATATTGACATAAAACATAACCATTGATAAAAATACCTATGTATTTTTTGTATAAACCTTGAAAAAATGATATAGGACCACAAGAGTTTTTGCAGTTAAGAATAGCGACATGAAACCTAGCCATTGATAAAGAATACCAATACATTGTTTTTGTATTATCAATGAAAAAAATGATATACGACCACAAGATTCAATCTAGCAACCATTTTACAATAAAGGAGCTAAATTATTACAAAAGTTTTTAAGATAAATATAATGTGCTGGCAAGTAGAATTAAAATAGTTCTGGAGAAACAAACAAGATTCCAATAATGAACATTCCACATCAAGTTTCAGCATTTTATTCCAAATCAGAATATTTACGCAAACACTACTTCATTATAACATTACACTAACTGTTAGTCTATCTCTGAAGTGAATACCTAGAAGAAAAAAAAAATTAGCACAAAACTAGCTTTTGGTCAATTGAACAATGACAGGGAGTTTAGGTAAATGCCAAGAAAGAACCATTGCAGAAGGTAGACTTACAAGTCACCATGAATGCCATTCGTCAATAAATCAAACGGGCATTGATATGTATATGCTTAATATGTTGTCTTGATCAATACAAACAAAGCAAATAAAAAGTATACTGATTATACAATCATATCAAAATATACTTAATTAAATAAGAAAAAAAAACTTTCATACTTCATTTAATTAAAACAAGATGTTCTTCAGCAGGCTACATGAGGACAAATCCACATATACTAATAAAACTTCATATCTTTAAAGAGCTTAAAAAGAAATTATATATACACTAATTTATGACTGGGCATAAAACCAGAATTTACAAACAAAATGTCAATAAATGAAAAGATTATGTATATATTTTCATCTTTTGATAATTAATAGATACAACATGCCCTGAGTAGAATTAGTCATGCAGCAAATTTGATGTTGAAAAATAATAAAAGATAAGAAAACTACAACAGTACAAAATCTAAGTTTAATAGCAGAACCAAAACTTTCACTTTTGAGGTAATGTCAAGCAATTTAGGCTCAGGACCATCCATAAACAAACATTAAATTCCCATAAATGTAACTTTCAACTCTTCCTTTCAAACATAGAATTTTGACAATGATAAACATTTTATAAGAAATATATTGTGGAGATTTCACTCCAATTGTTTTTCATTCAACAGTAAATATTTGTCATGAAACTGTCACTAAAATGGGATTTGTTCTAAGAAAGACAACACACAGAACAGTACACTAAACTAAGGCAAACCAAAAGTCAATGCGTCTTGATACCCAAGAGTGAGAAAGGTGACAAATGATAGTCAAGTGATGTTCTAGAAATAGAATTACTAAACAAAGAATGACTACTAGAAAGCTTTTAGGTAGAAGAGTAGAAGAATGAAAAATCCCACATTAACAAAAGATAGAAAAATTATGGACTACATATAGAAAATCTTAAGATGTTAAGACATTTTGGAATAAAACTTACTTTGAATGACTAGTATGGAGCAATCAGCAAGAGACCATCTCTTAACATAACAAAATCAAGTCATAACATTATTATACACCTCCCATATTATAATGTGGTTTAAGGTTGAACTAAGAAAAAGTTAGTAGGTTTATGATACCTAAAATTGAGGGTAATGAGTGATGGCTGAATGATATCCTAAAGATAAGATCATTTAATAAGAAGGAGCTCTTGAGGCTTCTACTTGAAACATTACAGAGTTAAATAGTTCTAAATATAAAAAAAAAATTATTAACTATTTATGTTTAGAGCTATTTATGCAAAGCTATAATTTTACGATGTCAACATGCCTTTAGGACAAAGCCCACGTTCTTCTCTCCTGATGGAACTCAAAAAAATACAACAATGTATGATAACAAAACCCTATTTGAAAAATTAATTTTATCATTACAAAAAACATAATTTATATCAACTTAAGAAAGTGCGTAGTCAAGAAAATGATCATAAATAACAAGGGTAAAAAGATCAATTTCAAGCAAAACGACATAAAGCCTTCACAATTACATAGAAACCAAGGATAGCATCATCATAAATGAGATTTGATAATGTATTATACACATGCTAAAGTAGATATTTATAATAAAGGATAATTATTATGCAAATATTAAAGGCCTAAGGTAGTTCATTGGCAATAATAAGTTTCTAAAGGTAAACTAATTAATCTGAAAATTAAAAGGTAGAAATTATGATGGTTATGCAATGCAAAGAGTTAAAAAATGGAAGAAATTGCACTCATGGACCAGTGCAATAGCATACAAAGATGCCTATACTAATTTTGGGTTAATTACAAAACAATTAAACAATTCACAAGGTGTCCTTGACAAATTTGGCATGACATCATCCTAAGAAGTCTACACACACTAACACGTGAAGCTAAATCATTTATTCCAACCACTAGGCAAAAGAAAACATAAGAAATACTCCACAAATGTTCAAATAATCCGTATATGATTACAATGTAATTCATAAGCTTAACATAACAAGCACAAACTCCTTGGACTGATAATAAGCATATTTAAAATACCTTATTATTCTCTGCCAGTGAAAGCACACTAAGTTGCTTCAATTTGCGAACTTGATCAAGGCATAAAGATGGTAGGTGAGTAGCATTACCTGTAAAGACAAATACCCAAGCCAATTTCAAATTTTCAACGAAAGGACTGGCATAATAATACCAATTATGTAACAAGAAACACTTTGATACAAATGCTTAGATGTGATCCAATCAAAAGAAGAACTTAGAAAGCATTCTACTGGCATATAAGAAGATATTCCTCAAAAACAAAAGGGATTAGAAAATATCAAACTTCTCAAACACTATGCCACAAATGCCCAAGTAAAAAGGTTAAAGTGCTCACAGAAAACACTATTAGCAACAACCATAACCACCAAAAATCACAAAATCCTTATTAAACAATGCTATTTTACCAAATCTTCAACAGTAGAAGGTAAAGAATAGTTTCACCCTGAATAATCCTCAAACTAATATGAGCTACTAAGTACTTTATCAGAGCAAATAAGAAAATTGTACAAGGCATCTCATTAAGCATGGCATGTTAGATATAAAAAAAAATAATATCTAGCATTTCAGATATTAATTTTATACTTACTAAGACAAATCCTCATAGATTTTATAGCCATCCTCAACATTTACAACTTTTCTTTAGCCCTTTCACTAATTTTGCTAGCAAGTGCAATTTCATCAGCAAAAAAAAAAATACCATACTTTGATTCGAAAAGCAAGAACATTCACAAAAATTGCATAATAGGAAGGACTCAGCATTACCTAACGAAGAATAAGTGCAATAAAAAAATAGACAATTTTTAAGTGCATAACAACACTACTGCTAAATTGCATATGAATTCAACAAATTCATCACATACAATGCAAACTATTTCTTTGAGACCTTGCAAAATACTTTTTTACAACATATACACTTATTTAAAAAAAACAATTACATTAAAAAATTATAGCCCTAAAGTTCTACGTCAAAGCTCTCATGAAGTATTTCACCTCTAGGTGGCATCTAGTTTAATTGGCAAAAACTTTGAGAGTATTTCCCAAAATCTGCCTTTTCATTCCACCAACATATTATTCCAAATTTCGTCGCCAACTTCAAAGTAAACAGTATATGACATCTGTGAAAAACCTTCTTAACATAGAAACAAATTTGATAAAGGGATATATGGTCCCATATCGTGATCTGACATCTTTACCATACATACTTTGGCAGCACCAAAAGGCTCTTCCAATTTCCTCATACCTAAAGGTATGGCAAATGGGCCAACTACATTTCCATAGCTGCCTAATTCAAAGCTTCCCTAATCTTCATTTTATGATTGGTCGAGAAAAAGAAAAAGTTATTTTCATTTCAAAACTCTAAGCTCTCCTAAATCAAACATCACGTCTCAACGTTCATTGAAAAGCTGAACAATAACTAAACGAACTAGGTTTAGCACCCTCATCAACAATGATATTTTCCAACCATTACTCTTGACACTTTTTCCATGAGATAGAACTTCAATTTTCTTCTCTTATTTTATCAAGCAAGTATATGTAACTTTCCCTCACTTTTTAGAAAATAACTTAAAAATTATTTTTTTAATATTTCAAATTATTTTGTTGGTCTCTTATCATGTCAATTTATATCACTGTCAACATGAATTTGTATTTTGCCAATTGAACAATATTTTATAGCATATATTTTTTCTCTCTTAACATTCATGGGAAAGCAAACCTTGTCGTAACTTTTATAGAAAGCACTTAGTCTTCAATAACAATATTACAATAGTGACATCAATGCTTTCAAAGTTAAAATAAATTTCACCCAAATTGTGCTAGTATTCTATATTTTGTTTGGATCAAGACCATGCCACTTGCCAAAAAATATACATAATTCAAGCATGTTAAACAACTACCAAATATATTAAGACAATCTCATGTACTTTTTATATTTATCAAAAATTTAACAAAAATCATGTTAACATTAAATAATTTAATTAGAACATAAACAATCTTCATAAAAAATGAGTTAGCATTAGATGATTTCTATAGATCTAGTCAATGCAAATCTAATAACACTTGTATTATTGAGAATGTAAGCAATTTGAGAATATTAGTCATCTAATAAACAAATAAAATTAAATAAATTAAGATAGTCAAATATATTTTTGAAGTAGATATGCTACTATTATGTTTTCAATGGAGCTGTATTACATGAATTCAATGCAATCTATTATTTAAATATAGAAGTAATTTCAGCTTATTAATCAACTACACATATGAAACACTAAATTCATGTAAGAAAGAAAACCAATGCCAAAGTGGATGGCAAATAATGTATGGTTTGGTATGTATTTTGAAGTTGTGAAAGGAGCCCAAAAAATGGTTGGTGAACTTTTTAAGTTTCATGATTTTATTGTAACAAAATATTGACTAAGCTTTTGTCTTCCAATAAAAACAAGCATGGTAGTTGCTAGGGATTAGTTGGATCTAACAAAATTTCAAAAAATGATTCGCTTTCACTTTTTCTTGAAAAGAATAAGCATCATGAAACAAGGTTTATTGAAAAGAGATGGAAGTAAACCTCTACATGTTTTACTTAAAGCCTTGTCTCCTTTTAATTAATTTCTTGTATTTCTTCTACTCATCCCCTCTTCGTATTTTCTTAGAATGAGTTTTGATTCTCCATTGAGCACCAAAGTCAATTTTGGAACTCAAACTATACATTAGTTAAAGGAAACCTTTTGGCAATTTCTACTGATGTGTTTGGGAGGTTTGGTAGAAATTAAGAGATAGTGATGGCAACTCCATTAGAGAAATCAACAAACAAAAAATCTTAAAGGAGATGATGAAACAAAACAGGAGAGGTTAATATGCAAAATAATTATTCAACCATAACAATACCATTTTACAAGAATGTGAAGGTTTAAAAATTAAAATTCAAACTAAAACCCTATGCCCTTTTTACCCTATATGATAGTTAAAACAATTTTAAAAAAAATTAGGCCTACACCAACTAATCCTATTCTTAGCTTTCAACGATGGCCAAGGGACAATGCTATTCAGATTTTTGTCAAGGCCTTTTGTGGCTTTGCTTGATCATGATGTAGCTATGTAAGTGATCCAATCTTGATTTTAATAAAAAAATCCCAAATGATAATATGATCGTACGAAATAAACAATCTTGATGAGTCTCCTTGATGTTCAGGTTAATGGGTAAACTCATTGTTATTTGTGATCAATGCAAGAGCCTTACATTAATAGTAGATACGATATATTCTGTGAACTGATGTCAAACACATAAGTGCCACTCATTTGCCTATTTCCTTGGATTAGTCTACCATTTTCATGCATTTCACCATAAAACCATATATCTTAAAAACTCAAGTATGCTTCACTATAGACTACACATTTGATTCTCATGACTTGCAGTTAGACTGAAGAATCCAAAAATAACTCAACCTCCAAGTTGTATAAAACCTCAACAATGCGGCAAATTAGATACATGATCTGGACATTGACATCTGTACCATTTCTTTCAAGAAATTATGCACCTAATATTTAGATTTTGGCTTCAAATTTGATCTCACAAAACAGTCAAAATATTCTGCTTCATGCAGGTTTATATCCTGAGAACAAAAATTCAATGCAAGCATGAAACATGGAGTGCCATTAATATCATATATTAAGGCTTTACAGTGGGCAGAATCTTGCCAACTTTGCAAATTTCTTTCATTAACCATGCCCCCGACATTCAGAATTTGGCTTCAAATTTGGATATTATACAAGAGAACGGGCCCTACTTCATGCAGGTATTATATCGTATGAAGTATAAACTTGACGCAAGCATGAAACAGAGACATCCTCGGCACCATGACATCATAAAATTAATAAGGGTAAATCACAGGATCACTACTTTGGAAAAGAATTAAAAAGGAAGACTCGCTGAGTTGGTACGAAAGAAGTAGGGCTTCGCTGACTAGTAGACGATAAACAAAGAAAAGATTTAAATCAATACAATTAATCAGGCTCTTTGTCAGAAAAACAAATAACCAACTGTTGTATAAAAAAAGAGAGAAGAACTAACCCTTATAATAATTCCAAGTACCATAGGCAAACAGTCGCAGCAAGTCCAAATAACTGCAATGTTGAGTCCCTTCAAGCTGCATTTCAATTTTCAAAAGTATTAAATACATTCTCACTTGCTTTTCGAAATAACAGCTAGTGAAATAAATACAAAAAAACGGTCCCAACACAACAAGAAAAGGTCGAAAAACCATGTAACAATACAGCTCAGTGCATCACCGTAGAGAGATTGGGAACAGAAAGAATCTCGGAAAAGGCGAAAAGCGACGGATGGGAAGTTGCCTCAACGACAAGAGTACAGAGAGACGATCCTTCGAGAATCTCCGCCTGCTTCACGAAGTGCTCGATGATCTCAGCCTGCTTCTGCTCAATATCCATTACAAAAGTGCCTCCTCGGGTTCCTTCGACCACACCGCTTCTGCGAGGCGATTACTTTCAAGCAGGATAAGTTTTCCGTCTCATGGAGATCGGATAAAAAGGAGATATAGCCGACGAGTTAGGGTTTTCCTCCCTCTCCCACCGAGACGGCGAGACGCCTTCAAGTTCTGGAGGCTTTCGCTTGGTCGGATTATGAACCTTTGGCGGTTCCTTTTAATGGGCTAAACTTGGGAACGAGCCCATTAACTTGGTAAAGCCTTCCATTGCGACGTTCCACGATGATACTTCCTTCAAGGAGGCTGTCGTTTGCTTTAAGGATTACTTTGGATATTTTTTTTGCAAATAATCCATTTTTACCTTTTAAAAAATAATTTTCACCATATATAATATATTAGACCATATAATTTTCAATCTACACCATCAACCAATGTAAAAATAATTTACACTGTTCACATGCGAATTAGATGAATTGTTAGATGAATATTAAATTTATAGATATTGATTAAATATTTAATATATAATAACTGATGTGACATATATATATGTATTAATGTGAAATGATTGATATGTATTTTTTTCATATATCAAATTATGAGTATTTAATTAATACATTAATATTTGTTTTCTTCTCATCCTAAATATAATTACAAAAATATACTTTGAGTAATTTTGAGACATCTTAACTTTATTATGAATACAAGTTATAATAAATATTATTTTATTTTTCATAATAAAAAATATTATTCAAAAATATATTTCTTTCATTCTAACATGTTATACAGAAAATATGAAAATTATATTAAAAAAAATCTAAAACATAACGCATTCAAATGCCTGACCATTAATGCCAAACAAATGCAAATTTGGAGGAGACATTTTTCGCAAATTGTGTTTGAAGTTAATTTCAGCACAAATTCCTGACGGAATATAATCTCCCTGGCTCATAAGATTGATCTAATATAGGGTTTCCTGATTCTTTTGAACAATCCTAGTGTTAGAACAGGAGAGAGAGAGAAGAACCTTTTCAGAAGAACTCGAAGTCCAGATACTTACCCTCGGCCCTGACGTCGCCATTCCCCACCAACCTCTTGCCGTCAACCGCCGTCCCCTGGGGCTTCGTCGGACGGTCTACCTCGACCGACCTCGGGACCTCGGGCGGTGTGCCCCAGCGTATCAGCGCCCAGTTCACGCCCTCGAAGAACGGGTGCTGCTTGATCTCGGTGGCCCCCCTCTTCACGCCGAGGCGATGCTGCGGCTCCTTCACGAGCAGTCCCCGAATGAGGTTCCGGCTGGCGTAGCTCACCGACGGCGAGTCGGGGAAGCGGAGCTGCTGACCGACCACGTTGAACAACGTCGCACGGTTGCCCGACCCCTTGAAAGGCGTCCGTCCGTAGAGAAGCTCGTGAAGGAAGATGCCGAAAGTCCACCAGTCGACGGCACTGCCATGTCCCTCGCCCTTGATGATCTCCGGGGCGAGGTACTCGTGGGTCCCGACGAAGGACATGGATCGGGCTGACGTGGGCTCCGCTAAGAGCTCCGGCAGGGTGGTGATCCGGGCGGAATGCAGGCCGGGTTCCACCCTGGGTTTTCTCGATGATTTCTTTCTCCGTTGGGAAAAGAGCCGGGGTATGAAGCAGGCGGGTTGGATGCACGCGGATGATGGCTCCGTGCAGGATGGTTGAACACAGAACGTACCCACCACCCGTTTCGACGGGTCGGGCTCGAATGAAGTCGTCTTTACGAGCGTCGGAGAGACGGCGCACCTTAAGGAGAGATCGAAGTCGGAGAGCATTATGTGGCCATCGTCGCGAACAAGAACATTTTCGGGCTTTAGGTCTCTGTAGACGACGCCAAGCATGTGAAGATATTCAAGAGCCAACAACACTTCAGCAGCATAAAATCTGGTGACAGATAAAACCAAGGTTCATTATTCAGAGTCAAACAGAAGGCAAGTTAACTCTTATTGCTTAAGAATTCTATTCTAACAGGATGAACAGCTTACCTTTTCTTATAACTGGTTTATTTAGAGCATTTTCTTATGCCTGTCTTACCATGTCGTCTGTTGTAGCTTATATAGAAAGCTCTTGCATCATTATAGTATTTTGTGTGTAACTTTTTCCAAATGACTTAGAACCCAACGATTCAAATTCCATTGGCTCACCAACAAGTTTATCTAAAATGTCATAGTTCAATTTTTCCTAATTCGAACCATAACAAGTTCAAATCATGCCAATAATTTGCATCCTGACTTATTTGGGTGCTTCGAGCTTCATCTGCTATCAAGGTGTTTTCAACTAAAAACAACCTTAGAGCATTCATCTCGACACGTCACATATATCTTGATGCTTTTATCTTGAAGTCTCGAGAGCTCAATGTGACTTCATGATATTTGTTGTAGAATGTCTTGATACTACTTGCATCCTTTTGGGAAAAACTTTGCTCAAGCTTTCAATCTCTAGGAGTGAGCTAGAAAAAAAATTATAGCTTTATCTTAAACATAAAATGCCAAGTTGTTTATCTAAGCTAAATTATTCACAATAATCAATCCTTTATCTTAAAAACTTGTTCTCTTAACCTACATTTCCAAGCCTTCCCCTCTCACTACAAGATGCTAATGCTTGCACGTAGTTGCCTTAACATGATAGACATCACTAACGTTTCCTCTTGCCAAATTAGTAAATAACAGTCACCTCTACCAAAGTTCCAGGTACTTACATCCAGCTTCCACATACAAGACATTGTCCAAACAACTCAACTGTGCTATTGTTCTGCGTCCATAGGAAATCCATGCACTTTGCAATGTTTACTTGTCCATATAGAGCAAGCTATTTCAAAATTATGAGATTAGGAAATGTTGATGAGTTTGTTTTAGTGGATTCTAAAATCAGAATGACCACAGCCCATCTACTCATTCCAAACCAAAGATTATTCATACATTTTCAAGCATCCATGTCTCATGCTAATCACCATTAGCAAATTAAAATTGACTTATAGTATGATACGAAAGAACAAAAACACAAAATCTTAAAATTACCCAACATGTCTCTTGAAAAATAGAAGAACTTTATAGAGGCCAGCCAGTAACTTGATCGTGCGGTTGATTATACTTCTCACAACTACTATAAGAAGCTTGTGCAGAGAAAAAACTTGGGACAAGAAAAGCTTTAGCAAAGTGCTTGACTTGATTTATATAAAAATTGTATGGAAGGAAGAAAAAAGGAGAAATGTGTTTGATGGTATGCCGTTTATTTTCTCAAGGCTTTGGCAATAATCATAAAGGAATCAAACAGGTCAAACTAGCTTAGATTGAGTCTGATTTAGCTACTTCTCATTTCAAGATTGAACCTACTTGGAAACACACAGGAGGGATGATTTTCAGTTCCATTTAAGCATATAAAAACCAAACAGGAACCCTATTATTTGTTTTTGAAAAGAGAAGCAGTAATTTGGTGATGAATATATTTCAGGAGAAAGCATACCATTAACGAAAGCTCAAAACAACAAGTTACCTTGCAGCATACTCAGAAAAGTGCTTCCCAGGCTGCCGTTGCCTCAGCGTGTGCAGATCACCACCTGGGCAGAATTCCATAACTAGACAGGAAAACCTTTCCGTCTCAAAATGTGTATACAGAGTTGGAAGGAATGGATGATCCAGAAGCTGAAGAATCTCCCGCTCCGTCTGCGCCCTCGTTAGCTTCTTCCGACTCGCGAGAGAAGCCTTGTCCATGACTTTCATTGCAAAATAGCATCTGGTTCCGGTCAACTCTGACAAGTATACACTCCCAATGTCTCCACAGCCTAAACTTCTGAGCAGCCTGAAGTGGCTCATACCAAGTAAACCATCCCGAGACCTAACAGCAAGAATAGCCTTCCATCTTGGATCGTTTCCCTTGTGAGGCTTATTAGCACTCCCTGTAATGTTACTCCAATTGCTGTCATCACTGAGCCCACTGCTGTCGCTTGCTCTGCTCATACTTGTTTTCCCGCTCTCAAGCGAGTCCCCTCGAACGCTCGCCAAGGCACTCTCACAGTTTCTTTCAATGCTAAGCATACCATCACTAGTAATCCCATCACTCTTGTAAGTGCTGGTGCAGCTGTTCACCACACTCATTGCCGTCACAACACCGGTGCTGTCAATGCTGCTGAGTGGGCTAACATTGCCACTAGGTGGAAGAGAAGTATCCCACACACACTCTTTCTCCTCCGAGTCTAGTGGCAAGCATGCATTCTCCAAACCATGCGAAGCTCGATTAACAGAGAATGGAGATGATGGAGTACCCGAAGCTGTAGCTTCCTCGACCATGCTCTCAATTGGAGAAAGAGGGGATGGAGCAGGTTTTAATATTGGAACTCTGATTGCAAGGTCGTCTATATAAGGCCCTTTCACAGCTAGACCTTTCATCAAACACTCTGCATCGGACTTCTTTTCATCGATTGGTATATATACTGTTCTCATATGATCCATGTCGACTGGCTCTGGGGGATGGCTTGCTCCTGAGAACGAAATACTTCCCACATCTTCGTAAGAGTCGCTACTTTTCGAGCTCAATAGATCAGGAAAGGACTCCTTCATTTCCTGGAACGAGCTTTTCCCTTTCCATGCCTTCACAACAAGCTCCGTAAAATCGAAACTCGTATACATTTTTGCAGCATCTATCCCTTCTTCCATCCTCGGAGAACTCCCATGTGAAACCAGCACCTGTTCAACGGTCAGGACTTGCTCTTGGACATTTTTGGATTCAGGAATCTTCTCCATCGTACGTTTACTCGCATCACCGTGGTTTTGAATCAAACAGAGCGATTCAACGCCTCAAATCAGAGTAACACGTCAAAGGGCAGTATATTTATGCTACCATACAACTCCAAGTTTTCCCCTGAAGAGAATTGAGCATTGCATTATGCAAGCACATCCCAAAACCCCAGGGTAGCGGGTAGCGAAAGCCTTCTTGTTTTGAGATTCACCTGAGGAAATGTGCAAACAAATGGACAATTACTGGTTAAACAAAAAAACGACGAGCAGAAAGAAGCTCAATCGACGAGAACAAAACAGATGACAAAATCTAATCTGGTATAAGTCATGATTTCCCTCAAGAACCGCTTGAAACCGGAAAACATAACTACTGTAAGTCAAGGGCTACATTCTCAGGATTCCCATCCCTCCGACGTGCTTCGGGAATCTCAGAGAAGCAAAACCCCCAAGCGAGATCTAAGAGAAGCAATCTTCACCGGCAAACAAGGTGACTCACCAATGGATCAACTCCGACCTCTCGACAAGCTCGAGCTATGTTTTTCCTCCACCGCCCCTTCCTCCCGCACCCTCTCCTTGGTGCTTTGCCGACAATGGCGAGAGGGGAGAGATGCAAAAGTGTGCAGCGCAGCAGAGAGTGGCAGAGGTGGACTGGAAAAAGCAAGAGAAAGTGGGCGACGGGAAGTCTCTCTCTCCTCCTTGATTTTTCTCCTTTTTTTCTATTCTTGCATTTATGTTCTTTTTCTGCTGCTTTTGCTTTCAGTTATATTATTATTATAATCACGCTTTACAAAAAACCGTTTTAACAATCGGTGGGGCCCAAAGCAGTGGTCGGTCGGTCCGTCCATGTGCCCCTTTTGCGCTACACCAGTCTGGCTTTCGCCGTCTTCCTAGCCACCTTAGGTAAAGCAGATGACTCGTTTTCTTGACCGTCCGATCCATCTTTCATTAGTATAATCATTTTTGTAATATTTTATTAGAGAAATTATTTTTTGTACTTGCTAAATAAAATTATTGTTTTTTATCTTTTATATTTTATCTAAAATTGCAATTTTGGCCAATAAGTAATAAAGTTTTCAAACAATTGTTCATAATAATAATTTATCGATTTATGCATTTTTTAATATATATATTGATTTTCTTAGATTATTCAAAAATAATTTTATAAAGAGAATATTTGTATTAAATGATAATTTATTTTTTATACTAATTATAGTATGTATATTCTAAACTCGTATGTTGATTATAACATATTAAATAAGTTTATGAAAAGTATTTAATATTTAAATAAATCTTTTTTTTTTCTTCAACAAAGGCATTAAATATTATGATGTTTGTAGTTGATAGTTTTATAGCTTTATTTAATATCTTAGGATATTTATTTCGTTGTTTGTTATTAAGTATATTTTGTATATTTTAAAAGAGAATTAGTAATCACAAAGTAAGATTTTTTTTATTAATAAATATTCATTTATTTTAGAAAAAAAAGACAACAAATCATGGATTGTACTTGTAAAAAAAACTCTTAAGTCTTTATTAAAAGTTTATTTCCTCAATTTTCCTTTAATGACCAATTTGCAAACTTAGTTTTTAGTAAGATATTCATTTCATCGTGATTTAAAAATACTTTTATTAATTCAGATGACAAAATAAAAAAAAAAGAAGTTCAAAGAAAAATGATTGCCTTCTCAAATGATTGAATTTTATTTTTTTATCAAAATTTCATAATATTATTTTAATTATTTTATAATATCAATTCTTTCATCAAAGACTTATGTTAACATTTTTATCGAACAATTTATTTATAATAATGCTTTTTTTATCCAACTTGTTTTTTAGGTAACTCAATATTAAACAATTATTGTATTTACAAAAAAATTATTATATTTTACCATTTTCTATTATGAGGATTGGTGGATAAGCTAATTAGATATTTACCACAAACTTGAGGTTGAAAAGTTTGTAAAACAAACTAATGAGAGAAGTTAAATGATCGAATAATAATTAGTTATTTGTGAAATATTTTAACAAAAAAAGAATCATGATATTTAGGAGGTTAAAAAATAAGATCATAGATCTTATTATATAAAGGAATCCCAAATATTTTCTTTAAATCAAGTAGACTAGAGGATGCAAATAAAGGATTTACTTGAGAATTTGGTAAAAAGAAGAATCATTCTTAGAATGATGCTTATAGAGAGAGATTGACGAGTTAAAAATAGAGAAAATATAATAACTAATAGTCAAAGCATACTTTTATATATAAAAATGAAGAAACAAACTTCTCAAAATTGTGTGATCTGTATTTTTCTCTATCTTTTATCTCTTTCAAGTAAAACTATCATCTCTTTACAATAAAAAGCTTCAAGCTTTCTCAAGTTGAACGAAGCAATAATCTGATGATTTTTTAATTAAAATGAATGTTTGTTTTCATCATTATTGATTACTAAAATAAATAATTATTATTAGTTTGAATTCATTTACTTACTTTCAAGTTGAGTTAACATCATAGATGCAGAAATGACCTGATAAAAAGTTTGTGATGAAAAAATAATCAAACATTATTTTCCCTAATAATGCGATTCAATATCAAATATTGACAACTAAAAAAACTTTAAGACAACAAAATCAAATAATAAAAGAAGTCTCTCTTACAAATACTTAATGGGCTTGACATTAACAAAGAAATGATCACTTCAGTTATCTACAATAAATCTAGTTGATGGCGCCCTCTTAAGCCTTTAAAACTTTAAAGATCAACAAGAGTTCCTATTTTTTATTTTTATAATAGGAAATCCTTATTTTTATTTTTTGTAATAATTTTTTTTATATATTTTTATATCATTCATGTAGTTTAGAGAAAGAAAAAGATGAATAATATGACTTTGTATAAGATAGTGATCAAAATCACAAAAAAAATCTAAAAGTTGCAAAAAAATATCTCAAACGATGAAGGTCTTAAAGGTGCTTAAACAGTGTAATCCCTAGGCATATAGTAATGTTCAACAAGCAAATGGAGATACATGTGGGCCAGAGGTAGGTCCTTGGTTCAATGCAGGCTTGTACGGGACAAGTCCATTAATCAAATTTGGGCCCAACTAGGGCCGAGGAAGGTGAGAGAACCGGCCGATCAGATTTCGGTCCGCCTCAGTATTCAAAGGTTCACGCGTTAGGTCCGTCGCAGGTGTGCAAGTCACGTGATAGCCCCATTTGTGAATAGGGGGAACCTTGCCCTCGGCCGCGGGGTTAGTTCCGCCGGAGGCACCCGCTGTTCTCTTTCACCCCCATAAGCGAGAGCTTGTGGGATCGCTAGGAGCTGTAAGATTTATCCTCTTAATTTTCTCTCCCTTTTTCCTCCATTCCTTCTCTTGCGTCCATCTATTTCTTTCAACGTTTTCCAGGCCAAGGATTCGGAGATGGGTAAGTTTACTCCCTATTGTTGAGCTTAAGTCAGAGTTTTGCTTGTCCTTTTTAACCAACTCTTACTATCGGTGCAGCGGGTTTACTTTATTTGCTTACGTTTTCGTCGGATTCGAGGGTTTGAAAGCCTTGGGATGTATCTCTTCAATGATTTGGTTTGCAATATGGTTTGCCTAGGGATTTCTTCTTATGTGTTTGGGTTAAAAAGTCTAAAAAAGGAATTCTCTTCGTTAGTTATTTTTCTTGTATAGTGAGCTGCCTAATGAGCATCTGGGACGGCTCTGAAGTGCGTTGTAATATAATTTTCTATAGAACTCCAAAGAGGCTATTTTCTACGTGACATGATAAAAAAAATCTATTTTAGTTTATTCACATGATTGTTATGATTTGTTTGATGATAAAATGAGTTTTGGTATGAGGTAATTCTGTTCCACTTGACGCTTGTTCTATATGTGCGGACATATTAGTAGAATTAGAATTAAATTCAACTGATCAAGTTGATAAATTTGTTTTATCATGTAGGTATTACAATCCTTTTGTTGTGGTTTGCTTTGTTGTTAAAACCTGCTCATATGAACTAACAAATGCTTTTTATTGGGTACTATTTGCTCCTGTAAGGATGATCTATGTCCTTGCATGAATGAAAAGGATGGATGGATTGGTGACACCTTGTAATACGGTGGTTTTTAACATTTGTTTTTATTACAATGAGAAACAAATAGGGTGTCATTTTGTCATTAATTATCTTTTTTCTATTTGTTTAGTACATTTTTGTTTTCGCTATCCAACCCAACTCATTTAGGTTATCTAGATAATAAAAGATGGCAGAGCAACATTCGTCAGCAGAACCAGATGAGCAGATTGACCTTGATGGGGACAATGATATTGAAGATATGATGGATGATGAAGATGTTGGAGACGAAGATGGATATAGAAGAGTAAGGGATGAGTACAATGAACGGCAACATGATGAGTATCATGATGAAGATCATGTATATGGAAGTGAAGGGCATGATAAAGTTTCTTCACCCGATGAGTTAGATAATGCTTCTAGCCCTTTGAAAGATGAAGGTATTTCCATGGCAGCAATTTCCGAGGAAGAAAGACAAAAACGAGTGGAATTGTTGTCCCTTCCGCCACATGGATCAGAAGTTTTTGTTGGTGGTCTTCAACGTGATGTAACAAATGAAGACCTTAGGGATCTTTGTGAACCATTTGGTGAAATTTTTGAGGTACCAGTAGCATCGTTTTTTTTTTATTTTGAGTAGTGTTTGTGCTACTACTTGATATTGAATGTGGTTTTATTAACATTAATAGGTGAGATTGGTAAAGGATAAGGATAAAAAGGAAAACAAGGGCTTTGCTTTCATAGTATTCACAACCAGGGATGCTGCACAAAAAGCTATTGAAGAGATTCAAGACAAAGAATTTAAGGTAAGGTTCTTTAAAAATGTATATATTAAAGCATTTTGTATCTTTGTTGAATCGTATATTACATCTAGTTGAGTTGTTTTAAGTTGTTATGGTCATTAACTATTTTTTTTGTCAGGGGAAAACTTTGAGATGCTCTTTGTCACAAGTTAAACATAGATTGTTCATTGGGAATGTGCCAAAGAGCTTGGCAGAGGAGGAATTGAGGAGAATTCTTGAGGAGGCTGGTCCGGGAGTTGAAAACATTGAATGCTTTAAGGTACTTCTATTCTTTTGAGATTATTCTATATCTATGCAATGCTTTCCCAACTTTGTTTTAATGATTATTGTAGGACCCTCAAAATCCAAGCCGTAATCGTGGTTTTGTATTTGTTGAGTACTACAACAATGCTTGTGCTGATCATGCTAGACAGAGAATGTCAAAATCATCTTTTAAGATCGATGGAAGCTCT
Organism: Vanilla planifolia; assembly: GCA_023846275.1. Classification (NCBI taxonomy): domain Eukaryota; kingdom Viridiplantae; phylum Streptophyta; class Magnoliopsida; order Asparagales; family Orchidaceae; genus Vanilla; species Vanilla planifolia. Next base: position 20,789,891 of record CM043865.1, read on the forward strand.
CCTACAGTGAGCTGGGCTGACCCTAAAAATTCTGTTGATGCTTCTGCTGCCTCTCAGGTAAAGCCATTGGAAATTGTATAGCATAATTTCTCTTTTACCAGTAGTTTCAATTTTATGTTTCGGGATATTTATTGACATGTTTGCTTGGAGAAGCAGGAAACTTTTTTTTTTCAGCTACTACATGACATCTAGACATTACTGGTGACTATAGCTAATTTAGGAACCTGAACTTGACAAATTTGTTTTGTGCTAGGAATACACAATGTAGGCTTTTGCATGTGTGGGTTATGAATAAATTCTACATGCTTGCATATCTTTTACATTAGGAAAGACTTTTTTTCTGTAGAATGGTAAATAACATATAGCTATGTGATTGCTAATGAAGTCTTAATATTGCACATATTGCTTATAAAATATGGCCATGTAGAAGCATATGTTGCCAAACTTAGAAGACATCTAATGGAGAATATATGGATGTATGTGTATTGTTATATTGATGGACTCATACGAGAACTACTTCGAACAATACTAGAACAAAAACAGTCACCGACATTGACTGATGTTATTTAAGATACATGATAGATCAATTTTATCTGCTTAAACTTTAGAACTAATGGCTAGAGAGATTGTTCAATTATGGTTGGATTTCATTAAGATCTCATTTTAATCATTTTTTAGTGAATTAGTTGTGTGTTCTTGCTTTTCCAATTCAAAATGAAGTTATGGAATATTCTTTTCGTGATGATATTTGTCATTAGTCTAAAACAAGGTAAAGTTATGGAGAGAATCATCAAAGATTTTAAGGTGAGAATTAAAATTGAATTTATAGAAGTAAGTTCAATTATGGTAGGAGTATAAATGACAGATTATAACAGGTGATCATATAATATTTGAAGCGTTGAAGATGTATTATTTTGGATTAATATTCTAAAATGATAATGAGTGTATTGAAAAATGTCAATAATAAGTCCTAAACAAATTGGATGCAATGGGAAAGTACTTCCAGTGCATTGTTTGATTAAAGAATTTCATCCAAATTTAAGTTTCCAGGAAAACTAACAATTTTTTTCTTATTGAAAGGTTGATTCTTGAAATTCAAACATGAAAGTATTGGTGCCTAAAGATGGGATTGTTTACATTAATGGTTGTTTATATTTAAAAGAATATAATCAAAAGTGAATGCATGTAAGATAAGCTTGATGTAGTAGATTAGGGTTAAGTTTAAGGAGGGTGATTGGTTACATTAGATATATGCCACATGATTTTTATGCCTTTTCCTGCTTTGAGACATGTTTATTGGAATTGTATCCTACATATCGACAAAGAGAAGGATAATAAAAGACTTGGCAAGAGATTTGGGTGATACTAGAAATTTATTGAGCAACAACCAATATCACATTTATAAAAAAATTGCATATCATTTATCGTTTTGTTTAATTGGAACTTTTGAACTAATTGGAATTAGTTGCATATCTTATCCATTGAATCAAGCAAAAACTTGTATTAGAGAATCTAAGGTGAGATTATAGTTTTAGAAAAAAAAAAGCTATATCCTCATTGATTGAGGATAGTTTCGAAGAAATGAGCATGGATTAAAGTAAAACTAATGTATTTCTTTCGTTTTATTTGCCTCTTTAGAACTGGATGTTTGAGATATTTTTATGGTTGCTAGACATGCCCTTTGTTTTCCTTGAGTCATGGGAGATGTTTTCGTGTTAATGGCTTAATGGTACCTGAGTGTTGGGGGAAACTACCACCATTTCTTGGAGAGTTATTGCAATTGTGAATTAATTACTCGAGTCATTAGTGCTTCATTTGGAATTACTATTGTTATTGGAAGTTCCAGAGTTTGTCTTAATGCATCTTGGTGCCGACTCATGAGCAAATGCGTGCAAAAGCCTAAAGGGGAATTGTTGTGTAGTCAAACTAAAATAACTTGGGTTCAGGCATATATACTCCAACAATTAGGTTTTAAGTGAGCATCCTTGGGAGCTAGGGCCTTAAAATGCTTCGAGCGCTAGCTTTGAGTGTTGGCCTCATGCACTTGTTCACAGTTGTTTGCTATATACCTACTTTCTAGATCAACAGTTGTCATCGACAACATAAATTTTTTCATCTTCTTTAGGTTTCTGAACCTTTCATGCCATGATTTATGGTATAATGAGTTGTGTAAAAGCTTTTGCAAGAACGTTTTTTTGGTCATTGAATGCTGATCCTTGAAATTCAAACATGACAATAGAAGTAGTGTTTAAAGATAAGATTGTTAGCCTTAGTGATATTTTATATTTAAAATGACACAATTAGAATTGAGTGTACAAAATAAATTTCATATACTGGATTAAGTGTAAGTTTAGGGATGGTGTTTGGTCATTTTAGATATAGGCCTCCTAATTTTCATGCTCTTGGGATGTGTTTATTGGCATTTTCTCCTGTATATCAGTAAAGCGGGTGCGGGAAATAATATAAGACATGACAAAAGACTTGGGATGATACTTAACCTTCTAGAAATTTATTTAGCAATGGTCAATATCACATTTATCACAAAATTGCTATCATGCAGCCTTTGTTTAACTGGACCTTCTGTACTAATTGATTTCTAAACCATTAAATTGCATAAGATCTATGATACCTTTGATCAAATAATTGTGAACCAAGTCTATGCTTTTTGATTGTTCTAGCAGTAAAATCTTGTAGCAGCCTATGATATTTCTTTGATTTGTTCTTCTTTATAATCTTTTGTGAACATTGGCAACCTTCGATTTTTATTTAATATAAATATTTTTTCCTTTTGACCATCTATTTCTTTTTGTTCTTTTTTCATACATCAAGTAATACATCCATCAGTACTCCTTTGTTGTGTGTGAACTTCCTGCTGTATACACAATAAAATCTCTGCTTGAAGGACTTTTTTTTTCTTTTTATAAATAGCCCATCCATGGATAGTACTTCCATTTGCAAAATTATCAAGATGCTTTTATTATTCTGGATAATATGCAAAAAGTGCTCTCTTCTACATCATGTGCTTGCTCTATTAACTATAACTATTTCCATTACGTTTTTTAAAGAAAAGCCTGCCGTGGATTCCTTTGCACCCTATGCTGTTAGAATGTGCATTCCTTAGTTTCCATGCCCTTCTAACCAATGTGAAATACAATTACTAAGTTTTTTTTTATAATTTTTTTATTAATTCTCTTAATGGAAATCACCTGTTACTGGTTTTCTATTGGAAATCCTGAAAAGATGCTTGTAATGTGTGATCTCAATGGTGAGTTTGCTGCTTCAAATCACAACAACTGCCTCTCTAAATGCAGTGGTAAGGTGTATAAATTAACTGTTAACAAAGCTGAGACTTGAGATAGCTCATGCAGTGTGTACACTACGTGTAGTGTGATGTGATATTCTACACTGCATCTCTTTTATCTTAAATCCATTGTCACTATACCAATCTTGTTTTTAATGGTGCTTTCTTGTACTATTTTTGTGTATTTCTCGCTCAAAATTTCAACCCTCACCCACAATGTTTGAGTCAAGTAGAAATTCATTTTGCTAGGGCAATTACACATGTTGTTCTAACCATACTTTGATGACTTATCACAATTAAATTTCGTTGTGTAACTTGTGGTGATTTCTTAATAAAACATTTCGTGATGTCTTTGCTAGAGCTTTCCCATTTCTTGTAAGAATTTTGAGTAGTTGTTTAATATTTGAGTTTTTAGGATGCCTCAATTATCACTTTATTTTTTAGATTTTATTGTTTTGGAATTTTCTATCAATCTAACTTTTTCCTCAGTTAATTTTGGCTCGAGCATGGGTAGCTAACTAGCTTTCATAATATTATGACATGTTGAATCTCCATAGACATCAAAATTATTGGAAGCTACTTCTATAAAGGGTTGGAAGTGGTACTTGTCTGTCGTGTTCTTTGGCACTAGTTTTTGCAAATTTAGCATGTCAACTTGTTTTTGTTTACAATGAAAGGTAGGATGGATTTTTTGAATCTCTAATTAAATAGTTGATATCTAATTTGTGTTATAAGTTTAATCTTGGTTGCTTAAGATTTTTGTTTATTGGTTTTCTTGATGCTAGCTTGAGTTGGATTCTACCCTTAAAAGTCATAACATTGTATTGTTTTCAGATTACAGACTTATAAGATAACATTTTGAAAAGAAATCTGACAGTTTCGTTGCATTTATTGCTTTTAGTAAAAAAAACTTTTAAGGCTAGAGGATGAAAAAGTTTCACAGGAGCTATAAGAGAGAAGATCTTGGGCTTTATTAGTAAAATGATCCTTGAAATGGTGAGATGTTTTCTGGGACAACCTGGTTTTTTGGATTTTATGAGAACTTTATGATTAAACATGGAGTTGGAATAGTTTCGAAATAAGTGACCAATTGAGAAAAGGCCTCTTGAATAGGATAAAATTTTATTAGATTGAGACAGTATCTCACTATAAAGACTATAATATCATAACATGTTATTAGAGCAATATTTTCTTTAGCCTGATGTGATTTGAAGGTAGATCAAGTAGAAGCAAACACACGTGTTAAAGTGCAATGAAATGCACCTCCCCGAAAGTGTGGCTCATGATAAAATGTGTTTAGGGGTATAAGGATGAATAAGTTTTATATAGGCTATCTGAGAATAAATCCTATAATTGATAAGTAAAGTCATATGCCTTAATATTTATTGTAATCTTTAGATATATGACTCTTTTCAAATAGTAATTGTAAGAGATGATGTATTAGAGAAAATATTAATATTTATGAATTTATTATTTTGAAAAGTAATATTTTTATGAATGTGATTTAAAGTCACAATTATGATGTAATTTTTTAAATTGATCAAAGATAATTTTTATTTATAATTTTTTTTAAGAATTGACTTAATGGAAATTATCTATTACTGTCTTTCTATTGAAAATCCTGAAAAGATGCTTGTAGTGTGCAAAATTGATATAAAATCATTTAGAAGAAATATTCAATACAGTTAATTGCAATGCTAGTTTGAAAGGAAGTTAAGAAAGTTGGAGTTTATTTCTTATTAATGTTGCTTTGCTTTTCTTCCAAATCTTTGAGAACAAGAAAGACCTTCAATTGAAATTTCTTTCAAAACATTTCTTAAATGTTCATCACCCTTTTGTTTAAGTTTGGGAGCTTTTTAGGATGTTTTCTAACAACTTCAAACATCTTCAACGGCTCTCTAATGACTATGTTAAAGTATTTCAAATTTTGGTTAAATTAGTCGTTATTCATAAAAATGAGATAAACATAATGTATATTCTAATGACTGTATTATGATTTAGCCTTTAAATAAGTATTGTATTTAATCATTATTTTTTATTCTATGTTACAGTTTCTAAATCTAATTGGACCAAAAATACTATATGTTAAATATTAATGTATTATATTTGATCCTTGAATTCAGGGTTTATCCTCTCAGCTTTTTGTTCGTCTCCCAGCGTACTGATTAAGTTAAATTGAATGTATTGTACATTAATTTAAAATGTCATATGCAAAGCTTTGAAAATCATTTTTTCATTAAATGTATCATTCGTAAAACCTATGGATTTATTAAGTTAAATTAAATGCATTGTTCATTAGAACAACCTATCATATGTTATATTAAGTTTTGGATAATTTTATAGTTCTCAATTCTATATTTGATTAATATGTTATTTGAATGTATCTGGCATATTTTTAAGTATTATCAAGGCAATTTTGTAGATATGAAACATGTGTGAATATATGTTTTAAGCTTACTTTAATTGTGCATGAGATGTGAGTAATGCTTTGAAAATCTTTTTTTTACATTCTTAAAACTTCATTTGTTGTCTTAATATCTTAAGAATATTGTCTTAGGTCATAGCATATTGAAAACAAATAAATAAGGCTTCTAAATTTGTTTTGTCAAATTGCTCAAATTTTCTGTCTGATGCCCATTAATTTGCCATCAAATACTATTAACTAAGTTCTTGAAGTTAAGACCAAACTCTCTAAATAAGTCTACTAATTAAATTTGAAATGCATGATCTAAACACCTAAGGAAAAGTATTAATATAATAGTTGATCTTTAAATCTTGAAATGCATGATCTATGTGCCTTATGGTTGGATGTACAATGATTGTGATGATGGGCTAGAAGTATGCCTTTTTGAAAGTACTTATAGTACACTTTTTTCTTTTTTTTTTCTTGACTATTTGTGATGTTTATTATCCCTAGATAACCTATATGATTGGTTTGATATTTCAAAGCAACTTTTTATGATGGAAACATTTTTATATATAGATTGGGAGAGGTTATTAGATAGAACATTTAGACATTGAATTATGGAATTGAATCTAGCTACTATTCTCACTTTTTTTTCTAATTCGATTAAGTTTAGGAGAAAGAATATGCGAAGATTTAATCATCTCTACTAAATCTAGGTCTATACTTTCTCCATTCAATTTTTCCAAGATAAAAAATTTCTTAGGAAAAAATGTGATTCTTTTGTAGAGCGAACTAATGTAATCAAATCACATCGTAGTACCATGATGTAGATCTACTCATAGTTGTTGATTGTGAAATTGTAGTGGCACCTCAAGAAGGAGAGTGAAACTCACTTTTATAGAATTTTTGTTAGTGACATGAGAATGCAAGAGATGGAAGTCATGGTAATGGAAATGAATAGCATAATGATTTTTGGGTGACTTTGCCAAAATATTGACATATGTATACCATTAACCATAAAAGTCTAGTTTCGTTAACATTCTTTTTAAAAGTAATCTTACGATGATTTCATAACATGAACTTGGTAGAGCCTATGCAATATGCTTGAAAGGGCTACATTAGACGCAAAAGAGTCTTACGAAGCTCAATACCTTAGGAGGGGATCCAATGAACATCGGACGTCCTACAAATAATCCCACTCTTACAAATAATCCCACTGAGAACTACCACCAAATCCATGAAGGATCTTATTTATATACTATGACTTAAACTCTTAGTAATGATACGTTATAACTTACTCTTGTGAAAGTTTTTAATGAAAACATGGAGGATTAAAAACACTCACTTCTAGGGATTTATAAGCTATAATTTTATTTCTTATTTTGTTTTAATCACTTTTCATCTTTCGTTGTCGACTTATGTTGATGAATTCATTGTATTTGTTGCAAGATTATTCTTGAATTTGGTTATAGTTCTTTTGTGGGATTGTTTGTAGTACCTTTTGTATTTGGGGCATTGAGACTTGTAGGTCTATATCTGGTTTGGTATACCTCCTTTGGTTGGATTGTATAGACTTTTACAGTCAGATGTTGCAATGACTTCATCTGCATGCTTTTGCCAAGGACGTTGAATATGGAAGCTTCGGCATTCGTGGTTGTTTTTGGGGGCTTATTCATTTTTATTGTGGTAATTTTTATTGCTTATTTTCATTCTGAGATTATGTTATGTCTTATATTATTTGTGTTATATTAGATATCTTATATTTGATATTAGATTCAATTATTTAATATTATAAATTAGATTAAATACTCTAGCAAGGCAGTAAAATCTAAAAATCTAAGTAGTTTGCATATAAGAGTCTAATGAATAAATGGATGGAGCCTGGTTCCAATTCAGATACCAAAAGTAATAAGTTTATTTTCTGAATTGTTGTGATTATCCTATAGTAAAATTTAATTCAGTTTCAAAAATACAAAGAATTAGACAATATATAAACCAGCTCAACAAAAGACAAACAATAGTAAATTATAAAAAGGTGATTGTTGATGATTTAAACAAGAAATTTGTATCTAAATCCAGAGAAAAACAAATCTATTAGCTTGTGAAAATACAAGGAAATAGTGAAGAAATGATCAAAAGGTTCAATCAAAAGCAAAGTAAATTTTTGTTATTTGCAAATTCGAAAAACCAAAGTTTTTTTTGAAGCCATAGGACACTAGAAAATTGGTGGGGGTTGGTTGAATGATCTGAAAAATCATTTTGCTCATTACTTTCTTATTCATTTTTATTGTTATAATTGTTTTTTGTTTATTTGCATTCTTAGATTATGTTATGACAGTTTTGTAAAAGTACTATTCACCTCCCATTTACAGTGTCATGTGACTTCACAAAAGGCTTTGCTTTTTCTGATTTGTGAATAACAAAAAGTTTGCATTCGTTTTACATTAGTAAACTTATACATTTTTTTTTCGCTGGATTTAGTAGCCAATTTCTGGTTTAAATTATCAAAGACCATTTTCTTATAGTTTACTATTTGTTGAATCTTTTGTTGAGCTGGTTTGTATTTTGCCCATTTCTTCGTATTTTTGAAATTGAACTAAATTTTATTCTAAACGTTTTTCTCTTCTAACTTTTTCTTGTGTTTCTGTTTTTTCTACTAATTTTGTAAAAAAAAAAAATGCGCTTTAGTGCTGCTTCAGTAAATAGCATTCCAGTGTCATGGATTGCAGATAATTTTAATGAATACTTGTGCTTTGTAACACCATTGAAGAACTGGGCTTTGCAGGTAAAAGCCGTTTATGTGAAAAACTTACCAGAAAATGTTTCTTCCGAAAAGTTAAAGGAACTATTTGAAAGGCATGGGGAGATCACAAAGGTTGTTTTGCCACCAGCCAAGTCTGGGCAGAAGAGAGACTTCGGCTTTGTTCATTTTGCCGAGAGATCGAGTGCGCTGAAGGCAATCAAAGGAACCGAGAAATATGAAATCGATGGTAATCCTTCAAATTTCAATTCTTCTACTTCAATCATGTTAGTTTAAATGTAGATGTGTGTGGTTATTCTTGTCACATGATAGCTCATTGACCTCCATGAACATTTTATAGATGGTCTATTTGACATTTTGTATAGGTCATGCATTGGAGGTCTCCCTTGCAAAGCCTCAAACGGATAAGAAACTGGAAAGCCAACATAAGCCTGGGCTTCTTCAAAGTTATCCTGCATATCCTTCTTATGGTTATCCTGGAGATCCTTATGGGGCTTATGGTGGTGGTGGGTATGGTGGTGTGGGACAGGTTTGCCTTTTGTTCTTGATGTTGATTTGAATCTATTCCTGTATTACTGATAAACTTTTCCTTTCACATGATTATAATTGGTTTTCTTTTTGCAGCCGATGATATATGGCAGAGGTCCTATGCCGGCTGGGATGAGGATGGTTCCTATGGTTCTACCTGATGGCCGTCTTGGTTATGTTTTGTAAGCACAGTTTTGTTTTTCTCTCTCTTTTTGATGTTGCTTGAGCATCATGTGTCACTGATGTCTAAACGGAGCGCAATGTGTGTGCATGTGTGTGATTCAGGCAGCAACCTGGTGGACAGCCTTCAACCGCACCGCCATCTCATCATCGGAGCAACCGTGGCGGAGGGTCGGGCGATGGTGGGGACAGGGGCCGAGATGGGTATCGTGGAAGAAGATACCGCCCATATTAATGGTCTAGGAATGAGGTTTCATTTCATTGCATGTTTTGGATAGGATGGCTTTGTTGCAATGTAACTTGATTAGTAGTGTTTCCCTTTGGTTGGGTTTTCACAGTAGAACTAATGCCTATTGTGTCATTCTGATTATTTATTGCAGCTCTTGGTTTTGATTATGTGATTTATTTGCCTTACTATATGAATAGTACTCTGCATGTACTTGCTATATTGAAATACTGTAAGATTATATTTAAAGATTTGATGTAATTAACTTGAAGAAATCTTAGATTGAATAGGTTTTCTAATGAACCATAAACTGCAGATGTCCTTTATACTGGATTAAAAGCTTACAAAACACTAAATAGTATCTTGTAAACCTTGCAGGCTTCCAAGAAATCAGAGTACCAACGAAAATCTTATAGTTATCAAAACACTGATGGCGAAAAAATAGAAAAAAAAAATTGTTTTCTTGTGAACTGGATCCTCGACAAACAAAGGACTAGGAGGAAATGGAGCAGAGATGCTTCCTGGCAACTACTTGAAGAGGTTAGGATTCAACCAGTCCCTGAAAGAGTAAGAAGAATTAGAGGGCCAGCTTATGACTTGAGAAACGTTAATGTTGCATAAGCTTACTTGCTAATATCATCAAGATGATCATCGAAGTCCACTACATCATTCCACCTCTCATTGGATATATAATCCAATAGCAATATATTAGCTGAAGGTTCTTTTGTGGTTAACTGGGTGCTACCTTCTGGCCCAGGAGATCGCCAAGTTCGAGAAGAGTCTCTTGTAAACAACTACAGGATGAGGTAAGGTCAAGTGTAAATATTGGTGCTAAGTTTGATCCAGAGAAGCAATGATACAACAATTAGTAGGGATGAGTAAACCATGTTCTAAATGAACTCTCTATTCGATAGATTTCCAGATAATAAAAGATACTAAGAAATGTTAAAAAGATCCTACAAAAGGTGATTTACAACATCAGATGTATCACAAGCGAATTCCAGCTGAAGAACCAATGGGATGTTAGTCATAAAAATACTCCAAAAAAATAAAGCAAAATTCAACCATAGGAACAGTACAGTAATTTAAAACGAGTGCATCAACCATAGGAACAGTACAGTGATTTTTATACTTCACAGCATGCTAATCCTATCCAATATATTGTGAATAGTACTAAGCAAAAACTATATCACATTAACATGTTTGGTTGCAGCAGTTGTGAAATCATAAATAGATTTGAACCGCTGTCATGATAAGAAAATGATACAAGTATTAATTTATTTCCCCCCATTAAGCTTTGGCTCATACTAACCAAACAGTGATTGGAACCAAAGATAAGTAGGTTAATTGACTTGGTTAAGCTCCACCTAATGAGACTTAAATCAACTTGGGTTGCTTTTAATACAATTGTGGTTGAATATTAAGAAATTAATGAAGAATAAATTTATAAACAGTATAAATTTTAAGTGCTATTGAAATAGTAAATGCTTCATGAATATGTTGTTACTAAATACTTAATATAATAATTGATATTATAAAATGACAAATAACATTTGATATTTTAATAAGTACACAAATAATTTTTAATACTATTTTTAAATGACAACTATCTTTTGTTCTGATGTTATTTTTTTATATTTTGGATTGAAAAAAAATGTTTTGCAACACGATTAGACAAATGCCGATTGAGTTTCAAAAAACATGTGTAAAAAAGACACCAAAAAAAGCCTTGGTCATAGTGCACAAATTCACAATCTCTACTAAGGAAATTTTCTAAGGAACAATAAACAAAGGAGTTGATGATTGCAAAACTTAGCTATATAGAAAAAATTAACAAATAATATACTCTCAATTTAGCTATCAAATATATAAACATCAAGAAATTTATGCAAGATAAAATACTTTAAATTTGCCCAAATATATTTTGATTTTAAAATGAGTTATCACCTTGCCAACAGCATATTAGAAGTGTTAATGCAGCTGTTAATACCTGATTCAATAAATATTGTACTTAATGACAAACGTTTTATTCTTTCTCATGCTTCAATTAGCACAATATTGGAACTTGTTTACTGCCAAAGCATAATTACCAGGAGAAAACACAAGAGGAAGAGACTCAGTTGCATTCCACAAGTTACCAATAAGCACAAGCAAAAACAGCACATGAAGCAAGGTGCAGTGTTACATATATATATATATATATATATATATATATATATATATATATATATATATATGGCATGTACAATAACACAGCAACTACTCAGTGAAATGAAGCATAAGGCAGACAAAATGCACGAGGCTAGAAACATGACACTAAACGTAGCTAACCTTGCTCACTGTGAGCAAGTGGCAGTGATGACACTCTTCGAGAAGAACTGCCAGTGACGGGCTGCAGCATACTTGCAAAGTGGATGTGACTTGGCATGATGCATCCCACTAAATGAAGAACTCCATATCGTTGCATTGTCTTACATTTCAGTTGTATTTTGTTGCATATGTTGTTTGGACACTTAAGCAAACCTAATAACACATTTGGAAGTTTTTAGTATGTATCATGAGTCATTTTGGGGACTTCAGAGTCTTTGGATGGTTTAGGATGATGATGGGATTGTAGGCAACAACATTTTTTGTGGCCTGTACATGCATACAGAGGATGTCCATACTGCCAAACCACCAACCACCAATGTCTAGAGTGGTTCGCAAGAGCTTTGTCAAGCCAATTTTTCTGCTTGATGATTACCATGTAAACCATATCTACTTGATTTACTCGTGTCCTACAGCTCAGGTAACCTACAAGAAGTTCTAATGAAATAGAAAGCTTTTAAGCTTATTCTTGTTCATGGAAAGTTCATTGTGATGTCCACTGCTAAAAATCCTTACAAATTAAAGGCCTGTTTTCATGACTCAAGGATTCTAGCATGAAGTTTTCTGTAATGCATCCTCTGAAATTCGCTCAAGGTAATATCCACTGCTCATAATCCATAAAAAGGCGGTTCTTTGTAACTTTCTTTAAAATTCATGGACTGTTTTTGTGACTACAGGCCTAGCATATAGTTTTGTGTAATGCATGCTCTGAAATTGGTTCAAGCCGATATCCTAATCAATCTTAGTTTGTTGCTCTCCATGTTCTGTGGTTTGGGTGGAAATCTGAGACAGCTAAATTGTAAGTATGACAAAATATTTAGGCAGTTTGTAGGACTGTCAAACATGCTCTAAATATCACCAAATTCACAATTTTCTAGTAGACAATATTTGCTACAACTTTAATGTTCATCGCATAAAGAGATCTTGCATCTATCTCTTGGTTTCAAGAACCCAAAGTTGGGTAGTTTTTATGTTTATATGTAAAACGTTATTAATTGCATACCTGGATTGAGTTGTTTAACATAGCATACGTGGTTCAGAACGCACGCAATTTTGTAGTCTGACAGAGCATGATACTATCCACCTCTTATTGTTCAAAATTCTCTATTTGGATGTCTCTTAATGTTCTAAAAGAACTAAGTTTACTAAAAATCATAGTTATCCTTTTCAGTATAGCAACCTAGCCTACTCTTGAGGATACAACATTTTTGAGTCCACTATTATCACAACTTCAGTTTTATAACATAAGTTGAGGGCATTACTCTAATTTGGATCTTAAACCTCTATTTTAGAGGATAAGTCTAATACTATAGGAACCACCACTTCTTGTTGTTCTCGTGATTTGGATAAAATATAAGACAAATTGTTTTTGAATTGGATAAAATTTGAGATAGATTTTTTTAATATGTGATATTGTGTTTAAGTGGCTTCTAGATCTATCAAAGTGCATTAACATACAAAACTAAGCAGTTTTCTAGCATAAATTACTTGCTACAATTCTTATGTTCAAAACATGGAAGACCCTGTTTCTATCATATAGTTTCTCTAGGCCAAATTTACATAGTTTTTATGTTTACAACCTGAGCATAAAATTATTGATTCCATACACTGGTTATGCTGCTATTTAGAATAGCAAATGTGCTCAAAACCATTATGAAATTTTGCAACCTGATAAAGCATGATATTATCAACATCATTTATATTAAAAAAACTCTATTTCTAAGACTTAATCTTTCTTTTCTAAAGGACCTAATTTTGCTGATAATTATAGCCATCTTGTTTTAAGTATGCTGATAACTGCATCTTACTCTGGCTAAAATCTTAACATCAGTGAGCAAGAAATCTCTTGAGTATGTTTGAATTTACCTGGCAGCATTACGAAGCTTTGATGTTAGTTTATAAGCTAAACCTAAAAAAAAGTCTTAAACAACGATAATCACACATAAAGCTCTTTTATTAATCTCGGCACCTACACTAAAACCCTTGATCTCCAATAATCTTATTTCAGGATCAAACTCACTTTATTTAATATTAAAACAGAAAAAAAACAGCCAAACCTAACTACCACTCTTCTAACTCCATTGCAAAAATGATGAAGCACTTTCATGCCATTACTTGATCCAAGTCATGCTGTCATCCCCTCTTGCATAAGTGTTCAAGAAGAGAAGAGCAAGAAGAATAAGAACAAGGGGCAATTGTAATGTTGCTTCTCACTCTCAAAAATCGTTGCCGAATGAGAGCGGGTTAAATAATGATTATTGCCACAGGAGTAATACTCTCATAAACAAGAAAAAGGGGCAAAGCTCTTACAAGTAAAATAAAGAGGAAGCTGACATGACAAAGATAAAGTGGAGGGGATTTGAGGATGCATGGAAATTAGGTCAAATCTTAGACAAGTGTCCCATTTGTGCCCAAAAGTGTCTCTTACATGTGCCAGGTGTTTAGCTGTGTCCAAGAAATGACTACTGTTTTTTTTTTGTAATTTAAACACATGCCACATGATGTGTTAGACACTGTCTCTTCATGTTTATGCTGTGGACAGTGTATGAATTTGACTTGGTAAGGCATATCGAAGTATCCATGCTTCCTAAATAAACATAAATATGAGTAAAACCTACAATAAACAACAAGAAAGAGCTTAAAATAATTATTTAAATGGGGTTTTACTACTCAAGATTCAATATTCTATTTTACCCATAAACTAATTTTTGTCTAACAACATAGAAAGCAAGATTACTAATTTGTGAATTAAAATTTTGATGTGAACGAACCGTTTAAGAATTTAAGATACAAAGACAAAACAAAAAAGAATGTAAAACTATAGGCATAAATCCATGCAAAAAAAGATGAAATGTGAAAAATAATAAATATAAACCTATAGCCTAAAAGATAATTTTTGCATTCACATATAACCCAAAATGAAAATTCTTAATTTTTCAATGAAAAGTATACTTTTCAAGAAAAAGAAAAAGTGCACCTATAACTATTCTCCAAAAATATTTAACTTAAGCTTCATAAAAGTTCTAACAATATGATAATCAAGTGCAAAGTAGTGCTTAACTTTATCATCAAGAAACTAAGAATAATTCGATAAAGATATTAGACATGAATTTTGAAATAGATTTAAGGGATTAGAAAAATTGTCTCAAGATTTCTTTTTTTTTTTTTACATTTTGAAATAGAGTTGCTTATAAGCAAAGCCAATGACTACTTATAAGAAAACGGAATATTTGGTTAAGACATGTTAAGATTTCTAGATGGCTATTCAATAAGATACTCAATCCTGAATTTTTATGCTTGTTTTACAATGCCTTTTCCACAAAACCAACACACAATAGCCATTCTGTAGTGATTACCTTTTAAACTCCTGGCCTGATGACAAAAGATATATTCACTTCTCGTCTTCCTTCTCTATATTTGACCTTTAACGCTGTTCTAACTTTTATATATTAACTTTCCTTACTTATTATTTGGTTAAAAATAAACTACCAAAGAATAATCAAAGAAAAAGCAATTACCTTCACTACGGGATCACGATCCTTTCCCTTAGGCAATTCTACAAGTCTTTTACTGTCCAACTGTAGGAATTAGACATATAAAACTATAAACTACAATTAAAAAAGAAATCGAGAAGCATATGGTGGAATCTGAACATAAATACAAAGATAACGGACGGTACAAACCAAAAGCAATGCCGCCTGAGGAAAGTATCGGAAGATGTGGTCTCCAATCTTCTTGGCAGCACCACCAAGCTCGGTATCATTGAACCTCTCGTTCGCATGGTAATAACCGACTACAGCCAATCCCTCGGCCCCAAAGTGCTCCTCAACCTAATTTATTTTTCAAGACAACATCAGCATCGACGAGACGACCTCCTGGAAAACCTAGGACCAACGGGCGGCCAAATCAGGAATTTCTCGTGCAGTTGGAGACGGCATACCTGGATGAGGGCAAGCTCAAGGTAAGGAAGGATGCCGATCTGAGAGTGCGATAGAGGTACAGCATCGGAGATCTGCACGGTCGGCGCACCGCCGCCGCCGCCGCCGTCCTCGGAGAGGCTGCCAAGAAGGAGGCCGTTGACGGCAGATGTACGGTGCTTGAGAGCATGAAGGACAAGCTTAATGTACGCAGACTGCAAAATCTGGTATCTGCAATCCGCCATCTCCTCTCGATCGCCCCTTGCTCGGCACAGAGGCGCCTTCAGAGCACTTCAATAACCATCGATCTTCTAGCCTTGATCGGTTGGGCTCCAAATGCTGTTATTCCTTCGTTTATTCATTTTAGTAAGAGTAGCATGTGCCTTGCACGTGACAAGGCAATTAACTGATTTAAATTAAAAAATCAATTAAATTAAAAGCTTGATAAATACTCAGGTCCTGCTGCATGGGTGATCATTATAAAAATATATTTAAGTGTTTGATGGCCAAACATCTAAATACTTAACAATGCATATTAATGGAATCAAACCCAGGGGAATCACTCATCTCACAGAAAGGAAACCCGAGCTAAACCAATGAAGTTAATCTTTTTTGACCCGAGCCCGGCCCTGCACGAGTACGAGAACCGAAGACGTAAGAAGCCCAACCAAATAGCCAGCAGCTGCGCCATAAGAGACACAAACAGGCCATTCCTATATACACAAGGATGAGTGCTGTTAAGAAATTTAGTAAACTATGAAGCAATTTAGATACAATTAACCACATGTGATTATTCAATACCTGCCATGGCCTTTCCCAGTCAAGTGGCATGGGCCAAGCCCCAAGCCATGCACCAACAACACTTCCATATGCTGGTAGAGAAACAAGAGCATTCAAAGGTTCATCTTGTCTGTCGAAGAAAGACATTTGAAATCCATCATGAACATGGACAATAGTTTTAAAAACAAATAGCCCAAACACTTACACTTAAGACTCAATTACAAACCCTAACTCAAGGAAAAGGTAATAAAGCATAAAAGCATGGCACAATTTGCAGCTCCATAGTTGATTTAGTGCCTTCTTTTCATTCACATTCCATCATGGAACTAGTTAATCATGCAAGAGACCAAAAAAGAAGTGAAAACTGTAAAACAATAGACAGAGCAACAAGACCAAAGCTTACCTGAAATGAGCTAAGATATGATGCCAATCCGCTCTTGATGAACCAAAGACACATACAGGAGGGACAAACTGTCGTATAAGAAGCTAAAGTTGAATCTATGTTCATTGTCCTCCACACTTCTTGTTAATGGAGTTGAAAATTACTAAAAAAGATAGTCTTTTGAATACTCACAGTAAACAGAGACATAAGCAGAGACCAATAGATTGTATTTGGCAAATACCTAAAGCAAATGCAAATGCAACTCCGTAAACTTCATGTATCACAAGATCATGGAAAACTGGTATTAGATGATTCAAACCAAATTTCAATTTGGACCAGCAATTAATAGGAGTAGGTATTACAAACCTAATTCCTACTGGCGCTCCTAAAACAATTGCACCAAATGCATTAACCAAAGCTCCTGCAATGAAAAAGATGAGAATTTAATAAAAAAAAAGTGAAATTTTAAGATAAAATTCGCAAGGAATAGAAGTTTATCCATCATTTAGTTTGGACAAATGATAAAGAAGAATTTGGCAATCTAATTCCTAAAATATGATATGAACTCACCAACAGGGAGGGCTGACAGTCCACGCACCACTGCCCACCAGTACTGTCAACAAAACCCAACGTTTCTTAAACAAAATCTAGATTAAGAAGAAGAACAAATAGTTTCATGTAATTACTGAGGATTGCTGGTGGTCTCGCCGTAGAAAGCTGTATACAAAAACCACAATGGGTCCTTGAATAATCTGCCACAAAAGTGATCACTAGTTTATAATGTTGTGGTAAATCACCCCAATGACAAATTAAAAATATTTTTCATTTACCAGGATTAATCTAAGGGTTTCAGTTGTGTGTGTGATGAGGTTCAAAGAGTAGAGGTTGGTCATGACATAGCTCGCTATCATGAAACTAAGCCCGCAGAATGACTGCAGAACTGCTGCCATTCTTCTGTCAATCTCAATGGCACTCATCGTCTTCAAGTTAGTGACCACTAATAACTGCCAAAGTGAGATTTAGACAGTCGTGTTAAAAGATAAAACTTAAAAGGCGAAAATGATGGCTTCAATCCATAAAGATTTTTTTATTAAGAATCCAATTATCTATTAAATAAATTGATAACTAACTATTAAAAATAAAAAGTTACTCAGCATTCTGTAAAACTAAAATGACTTATTTATCAATAGCTTTTCAAGAAACATTTTCTGACAACTTTTGTAATCACAATGTTGACAGCAAAGCAAACAAACGAGTAAAAAGAGGGAGAAAAAGGGATGCTTTGCCAAGGTTTGGCATATGTGGAGTCTTTGTTAAGAGTCAGTTCACCAGTGATCATAAGTACAAATACAATGCAG
This sequence comes from Vanilla planifolia, assembly GCA_023846275.1. Taxonomy (NCBI): domain Eukaryota; kingdom Viridiplantae; phylum Streptophyta; class Magnoliopsida; order Asparagales; family Orchidaceae; genus Vanilla; species Vanilla planifolia. Next base: position 20,808,098 of record CM043865.1, read on the forward strand.
TACACCAAATGCTGATATTTATGAATAATTCAAGCTCAACTGTTAGGAAATCATGCAAAGAGATACTAATCTTCTTTGTGCTGACAACTGGAAGCTCCAACGTAACATCTCCATAACCACCAGACCTTGACTACTTCTCTCTCCATGAATGTTTTAGAGTCAAAGAGTTCTAAAAGGAACCTGATCAACCAATCACATAACTCTTAAGTTTTCATTTAACTTTAGGTGTTGCTTAAAGTTTTAATGATCTCTCCAATAGAAGGAACGATGTATGTTTCAGCATAAAGCTTGACCTTGAGTACAACTCCATGGGCTTGACCAACCTGTCAAAATGCATGCTTACATACCCAAAACCCAAATGTCAACAGATACACCACTTCATTGTTGATCCTTTACTTGTGATCTCTAAACGTTTGCCCAAAGTACTGCCTTTCTGATAAAAATAGAGTGTGAATGACCATCCATTAATGGAGCCTTGCCAATGGATCATCATTGAAATCACCTTCACTCTGTTGTGTATCAAGAGAAACTACTCCAGATTCAGGAAGAGCATCCAATAAAAACAATGGTGTTCATCATCTAATCTATTTTGACTTCTAAAACCAGTGCAACGCAAGAATCTAAGAAATTCTTCCGTGCAGGATTTGCTTGTATTATAGGTACACATAGTGTTTTCACATTCCATAACAAATGTTAAACAAAAAAGCTACATTTTAAGAACAAAACAATATTCATTGCATGCATCAATTATCATATTGCTTGTATCACACCCAGGGTCAATTTCTCAACCATTTAAGTCCTTCAAATTGTCCAATCCTTCTTCAATTGATACTAGTTTTTTTGAACAACTTTCCATTCTAATTCTTGGCAAACTTAGAAGTAAACATTCAATCTAAATTTCTAGCAGCAAAACCAATTGAAGTGGGTAGTTGACTACCATCTGCAATCACATCCAAACATAAATCACAAATATGTATGGAGAAGCATCATCCCAATCCACACGCTGATTAACATGTCCCGATGTCTAAATAACATTTTGCACAACAAAAGGAACATGGTAAACATGGAAGCATAGTCAATAATTTAGACCGTCCATCACCATTGGCATCAAAAACCATCTTATCCACCACTGTGACGCTACATTAATGCAGGCAAACATACCTCATATTTTTGCCACCTAATGCCACTGATGACAGCAGTAGATACTGGCCAAAAATGTATTAAAACATTAACAACATAAAAAACATTAAAATCATATTTTTAAAAATTCAATGCTAGCCACAAACCGCCCAACATCATAGATTGAAGCATTAATAAAATTAAAAAAAAAAAACATCAACAACAAAAAGTAAAGTTCACTGTTAAAATTAAAAACCCAACATACTAGATCTAGGCAAAACCCAAGTAAATATAAAATCTAAGAAAACAAAGGGAAACAAACCTCAATGTGAGGAGTGGTAGCATGAAATTCAAAGCTAAACCATTGACTATTTTGAAAAGAAGAAAGCCCACGAGTGCCTTGCTGGATAAGCAGGCATGAGTAACTAAGCTGACATTCACATAATAAAACAGCATAAAAAACATGCTATCTATTTAAGAAACTTTTACGTAATTACTATTTACTCGATGCTTTTTATGATATAAGAACGCAGACATAGAGTAATTTTTTTATTTAAATACTTGAAAGACCTACATTAATTTTTTAAACTATTCCACATTAATTTTCATATGTTTTTGTAGGGATGCATTCCATTAATATTCATTAATGTCATTTAATATCACTTTTTAAACAAAAGTGAACAAATATCTTTTAAATGAAGAAATCAAAAAAATTTCTATGAGATCATGCCAAAACACTAGGATAGAGTGCTACTACTAGCATAATGCATTACCTATTTTTCTACATTTCATAAGTCATAACTATCATTCATCAACTATCCAATAGGGCAGAGTGCTACTACTTGGTTATCAAATCAAAGCTAAGACAAACCTTAGCTATCAATTTGATTCCCAACTTGCTAACCCTATTCTCCCAAATCTTCCATTCTTTTGAGCTTATCCTTTCCCATTTATTTGATTCCTCATTTTATCCTCTATCGCCAACATCTCCTCGCCTTCTCTTTTGTTGTCAATGTCTCCTCATCTTCTCCTCGCCTTCCCTCTACAGCCAACGTTTCCTTTTCTTTGTCCTTTTAGTTCATGTCTCAATGATAAACATTACTTCAAAACTTCGTTTAAGTTTTCACTATTTTGGTGGCAACATAATAGAACTACTTGTATAAATATTCTAAGTTCAAGTCCCTATGAGCATAATGCATTACCTATTTTTTTGGATTTCATAAGTCATAACTATCATTTATCAACTATCCAACAGGGCATGCGTGCTACTATTTGGTTGTCAAATCAAGGCTGAGACAAACCTTAGCTATCAATTTGATTCCCAATTTGCTAACCTTATTCTCCCGAATCTTCCATTCTTTTGAGCTTAACTTTTCCCATTTGTTTAATTCCTCATTTTATCCTTTGTAGCCGTTTCCTCGCTTTCTCCTCTGTTGTCAATGTCTCCTCATCTCCTCGCCTTCCCTCTACGACCAAGGTTTCCTTTTCTTGTCCTTTTAGCTCTTGTCTCAATGATAAACATAACTTCAAAACTTTATTTAATTTTTCACCAGAATTCTTTGCAGATGAAGAGATGCCAAAGGAGCTTCGAAAAAATCCTTCTACATCTATGTATAAAGGCTGGTTCATCAAAAATACAGAAGAATTCGAATTGTTGATTCATCGCAAGAGTGAAAGATCAAATAGGGGTTGGGAATAAAAAGATCTATGTATGTTTCACATTATATTTTTTTTTGTGAAGCCATTGTCAATAGGAATGGACTGTTTAGAAAACAAAAAACAAATTTCAATCAAAATAAATCAGAAATATAAATACAATTTCAAAAAGATACCAAAGCGGATGATTAACTCATTCCATACTCGAAAGAATCGCAGGAAATACTTTGAAAACATGGATTCATATTTCTCAATGATATCCCACGATCGAGACAATTGGCTGAATCCCGTGAAACCATTTCATAGAAGTTCACACAGATTCAGCAATTCAAAGAGAGATCGATTCTTTGGGATCCTTCTGTTCTTCAAACGGAACGAACAAAGATAGAATCAGATCGATTTCCGGAAGAAATCGAAGAATTTCTTGGGAATCCTACAAGATCAATTCGTTCCGGGCGAATATTGACTCTTTTTTCTTTTTTTTACTTTATTTTTTTTTGAGATGGGATAATTCATGTTCAGAAGAAATCCATTCTGGAACACTTTATTCTTGGTTCATTCCGCCATCCTACCCAATGAATCATTAGGATTGATTTTTATTTGATTGGTTTTCATTCGATATTTTTATTTGATTGATCTTTTATATAATCTTTTATATAATTCAAATATACAAATAGCAAAATAAATCTAAAAATATAATAAATAAAAATCCAAATTTAATCAAAATTAATAAATCAAAATTAATACTAAATAATACTATTCATAAATGAATTTAGAAATAAAATTCATTAATGAATCGTATGAATCGTAAAATAAATCAAATCTATATTTAGGATATCAAGAAATCACATAACATAAAAAAAACATAAAGACCATAATAGGTCCCATCCTTCTACTCTTTCCCGGGAGTCGATGACTATTCATAGCTATTACCTTTACACCAAAGAAGAGTTCGACCCAATGCTTTATTTCTGTTCTAGTTGATCCTGATTCGACATTAATTTTTCACCATTTTGGTGGCAACATAATAGAACTACTTGTTCCAACTCTGATTCGATATTCTATATTTAACTACGTTACATTTTGTTATGTTAAGGTTTTACATATCATCCTGTTTATATCATGACAAATATGTTTTTCTATCATACTTTTTTTTTGTTAGTTATACGCATCTCCATTATGGGCTTACGACTTTGCATGTAAATTTTTTTGTAAACGAGGGCAAGTATGTTTTCTACCATTCTTTGTTTCCTATCAATTGTACTTTGATCTATTCCAATCATGCATATTAGCTATTTTTATCCTTCACGGTACATAAGATTTATTCCTTCCTTTTTTTAGATCTTCAATTGGTGTTTAATTTGTTATGCCAAGTGTTGTTCTTTGGAATGGAGTTGCATTTTTTGGCATATTTCTTTCATATTTTCATAGTTTCTACAAATTTATTATAGATTGACATTCTATTATTCTTTGAAATTGCTATGTTTTGTTCTCAATTGTTTTTCATAGATGCATACTTAGTTATAACTTAAACTTGCATACAATGAAAGAGTGTTTTGTTTATTCACCAAACCCTACCTTAGCCCTAAATTGAGTTAAACATCTTTGCTAGTAATGTCAATCCTAATTCATTCAAATAATAGCTTTGGATAACAACCAACAAATACTACAATAACTATAATATATGCTCCAAACATTGTAATTGATGTGTAGGCATTTGAGGGCAATATTTCTATGTAAATGGATGATGTTTCTAAAGTACAAAACATCTATTTGTTATTTGTGATCATTATCTCAATATAATTGCCAATAATGGATAAAGTAATGAAGAAACATAAGTATTAGTATTGCTCGAATGCATATCTCAACCAAAACATTGGAACAACTTCCTAATAACGTCAACACATGAATAGCTAACATTATAGCAAAATAGATGCAAGAGTTAATGTAGCCAAGAAACAATAACTTTTTAATATTTTGATAGAAGATATCAATGAAGAAAACATAAATCGACCTATATGTGTGTCTAGCATACATAATCATAATAGGGTAAAGAAAATTATTGCTATGATGATAACTCTTTATGAGTATCTTTTTTTAATGGTTGAGCATCTATGATTCAACATATTCATGAACATGAATGTATGTTATCAAAACATATCTCACTTCATGATAAACAAGAAATGCATGAAGGTCTATGATATCAAAAAAAAAAAAGGTTGAAATAGTGTTTGGGTTTACTTGAAAGGGTTTTCCTTGCTAGTGGTTGTTGGACTTCCAATCAAAGTGTTGGATATATGTGCTTAATAGTGCATTGCATTGACAATGATTTGATATTACAATCTAACATCGTTATTTTTATTGATTTGGACCATTCCCATAAGGGAACTATAACTTCTAAAACAATCTCTGAAGTTCTTGTGCATTGGAGATTAAAGATGCGATAAAAAAGGTAAGAAATTTATTCTATTTTCTAAAAATGTCCGAGTAGATTGCACTAATTTAGAGATATTATAAGGCCATTGGATATATCCACAAACAAGAGCAGATGTTACAATCCACTAGAATTCCACCCATACAATATTTAACCTGCCTTTCATTACAAGGCTATTTTTTTGGAATGTGCATGCCAAGATTTGAACTATTGCTCACAGCCATTAGAGGAATATTGGGTGGGTGCATTTTGACAAAATTTGGGAATTGTTGTCTAATTTGAATTCTATAATAGAGACATTTTAAGGCACATGCCACCCAACAGTCAATAGGTACTTAATCTAGTTGCAATAAAGAGAACATTAGACAAAGCTTCAAAATGTCAATTTAATACCATATCTCAAATGGCAATTTAATACTATATATCAAATGGCTATCACCATGAACAATAAGTTTGACAAGTGCTAGGCCAATTTACACATTTTGTTCACAATTACTTGTACTTTGTATCCCAAGATAACAATGCATAATCTGAATGTCATTTATCCTTTAGATATATGATGTGATTGAGATTTCTTCCAAATTTGGTGAGATAAAAGAAACATTGCATGAGCTGTTTTCATTCTATTTAGTCCATAGAATTGTTGGCAATGGGAAAGGGTTCATGAAATCAATTTCTTATTATACATGAACTTACTGAGTCAACCAGTACTATGCTTGCTGGTTTGTGGGTCTCTTGAACAATTGAATAATTGAATGTATTGAGCATAAAGAATGTTAAAGGACCAAAAAGAAAAACTATGAGAATTCAATTAAACTATAAAATTTAGAAATTTTTCAAAAAAAATTTGAAAAAATATGAAGATTTACTTAAAATAAATTTTTAGGACTTAAATAATTTATTAAAGAAAAATTAATGTTTGCAAAAGTGACAATGAGGTGACATTGAGAACACAAAGGAAAAGAATAATTTTTATAAGAAATGTGAAGCTGCGTACTATCTCATGATAATGAAGATTTATATTTTATTTGATTATTTTGATCTATTGCATTATGATAAATGCCTAACATATTATTTTGTACACATTAAATAATGTTAATTGCGATATCCATGATATTGTAATGACTATTTGATGATGAAAGGTAGACCACTTAATTCATATGTGGATTATTTAATTGATCATAATATTACTATATGATGAGAAGCAAGTGCTTTGATTAATACACCGATACATAGTCTACGCTTGTTTGGTTGACCATCATATCAATAATTCTAATGATGTAAAATCTTGCATATAACATGAGCATACACTATCTTACATAAAAGAAAAAATCCTAAAAAAATAGATTAAAAAGAAAATAATCAAAAGTACAATAAGCATGCAAATTTTTAAAATAAATAAAAATATTTCTTTATATAGCATACCTATATCAACTCAAAATCATAATTATTAGTACTAATAAAAAATTTATTAGACACAAGATTATATGGTATCAAATAATTTCTGGCGAATATTGGATTTGAACCACTAACTCTCAACATATGGATACAATACTCTAACTGCTGGGTTAAGCAAGTCGGTTACACCACAAGATACATCTCTATCAATTCGATGGATTAGATGTTAGATCTCAACAAATGGATACAATACTTTAACTATTGGGTTAAATAAGTCGGTTACACCACAAGAAATGTCTCTATCAATTCGATAGATTAGATGTTAGATGCATTATATATAAAATATGTTTTCTAAGAAATATTAATCAATATTTTACCCATCAACATAAAAAGATCATGGATAAACGAGTTATCACCTAAGGTTATATCCTTAATGATAAGAAATTCTCCTTATGTTAAAACTAAAATAGTTATGAAAAGACAAGGTCTAACTTAGATCAATGCTTATCAAGTGAGAAGCTTATAAATTTGATCATATTTGAGTTCATCAAGAAGCACTTAGGGCTACGATTATTAGAGGAACAATACATAAACTAGAGGATGCTCTTGAATCTTTTTAATTGCTCCTTCGAGAACAACAATCTTTGACACTCGAATTAAATCATTTTCAAGTAAAATGAACTTCATAATGAATAGGAAGAAAGTGTGATTGATTAAGACAATAACAGCCAAATGGCCGCGTGATAGAAGCTCATAAATTCTTTGCGTGTGTATTGATAATCATATTGTTATATTAAACACATCAAAAGCTTTATATAGTCACTCAATACTAGTGACGATAGTCCTTACATCATATGGAGGCATTTTACAAATTTTTATTTTTATAGTTCTTCTCATATTTTGGTTATACTTATATATTGTATATGTATCGAGACTATCTGTTTGTTTAAAGCATATCTATTGCAAGATTTGACTATTGAAGCATATCCAACATTATTAAAACACTATGCATGATGTATTCTAATCACCTTCATTCACGATAGATATCATTTTGATGTAAAAGAGAATATTAAAGTCTAACAACTTTCATTGGTAAATCTAAAGAAAACCAAAGTATAGGACTGCCAACATTAAAAACCTTTTCGAAGACAAAGTTCACACGCACAACTGAATCTGCGTTATGCCAATCAGGCACCGGGACTACTAACAAATTATATCCACACCAGCAGAAAATGTATTATTATCAACACAAGCAAGGATAAGCATTCACAAACAGTCTAGCTAAATCACACATTACCATAAACTAATCAGAATTAAGGTGAAGAGCATTCCAAATCTATAACAGGTGGGATCGCGTACTAGAGGAAAAATGGGGAATATTGCAGCAGCTGGACCGGCGGAGGAAGGGGGTGGAGTGCTCGGACAGGTGGTAACCAAGAAGTAGAAACGGATAGGCGGTGGGGAAATGGAGCTTTGGATTCTTATGGGCGACGGAGGCCAGAGAGACGTGATGCGGTGGCTGGGAGAGATCGGCGGTGGCGTAACTTGGGATGCCGGGAGGCCAGCCGCGAGATGAGGTTGAGGTTGAAGGAAAGGGGAGGGAAGCGGCGATGGTTGAGGCGGGGCAGCGATGGAAGGATGAGGGAGCAGTTGGGGTAGGGTAGGGTGGTGCAGTGGACCAGTAGCAACGAGGTGGACAGGGTAGGTTGGGAGGCCGGTGGCAGACCGAGGAAAAACTGGCATGTGGGGAGCAGGAATTTGATTACGTGGTTAAATAAAAAAAAAATCAAATTGATAATGTTAAATCGATTAAAATTATTTAACAAAAATTGTTTTTTATTTTCTTTAAATTTTTTAATCTAAGAAATCAGAATAATAAAAAAAATTAATTATAATGTAATTATGTTTTTTTCATACGTTGTTTAATTTATAAATTTGATTTTAATATATTCAAAATATCATTTCTAGAACTTTAATTTGAATAATTAATGAAAAGCTATATACTATTCTTTCATTGGATTATAATGTAATTATATATCTTTAAATATGATTATAGGATTATTTTAAATTGTGCTTAAATATTTTGTGCATTAATGGAAGCATTTAAAAGTTTTAAAACGAATTAATTGTTTTTTGTAACATGTTTCATATTTTGTTTATTTTGTCTTCTATAAATTTCATGTGGCGATGTCTGGAGCTTTTTCAAAGGTGGCGTCTTCTGTCTCACCAGATTGGAGGCGAGGAGCTTAGAAACGACGGTTTTGGGTTTCATTGGGGTTTCAATGGGCGTGGTCATCGAGCGGGAGGAATGGGAATTGAACCCCCTAGTATATGTCTTCCTCTTTGCGTGTTGCTTCCTCTCTGTGTTTCTCTTCCCCCACGTTTCGCGAAGTGGCGTCACGGTCGGGGCATCGACTACTGCCTCCTCGCTCTTTGATCTCGGCCCTAGCACGACTTTCCTGCGTTTCCAGAGGAGATTCTTGCTAGTGTACTCTATTGCTTCGGGTGGGGCTTTGTATACATCTGATTTCTTATTTCACTTATGTAAATACTGAACATCAACCAGACTACCATTCCAGTTTATACTTGGATTTAGTTGTGCATCTGCTTACCTAGTTACTCTCATTTTGCTGATTTCCGTGGGTAAGTTCACTTCTGCAGCGATGGAGGGGCTTCAATCTGCTTATGGGGAGTTTGAGTTTGGGTATAATGGAATGACTAAAGAGCAGATAGTTTCGGCGGCGTTAGCTGGAACGGTTATTGCGTTTTTTTTGGGCACTTCTGCTGGGATTCTTTCTGATATCATGTGAGTTTACGGTTATGCTGTTTTCTGGTTATGTTTATTCTAGCTTAGGTTCTATTTGGCACCAAAATTTGAGAATTCCTCGGATGTATGAGCATCATATTAGTTGATTGGGTCCACATCCTTAAATAATAACTTACACAAGCAATTGCATTTATTCAGCTACAATAGATTTTCTAAACTGAATATGAGTACACAGAAAATAATTCAAACATTCAAAATTTGTGTTAATTCTGCACTAGTTAACCGTATGTGCACTTAATATGTTTCCAACTAGTGAAGTGTATATAAGAAAGTAAATTGTCTCTATCGTTGTTTCTCTAGATGGAATTGTAAGAACCTTGTCCTAATAAAATAAAAACCAAGATAATGGAAGGCTTTATTATGGGCATTGCGAAGTTAATCAATGGATGAGATATACAGTACTACACTAAGAGCTCTACTTCAGATAAGGTGGCAAGTGAAAGTTGATGTTAAAATACTCCGTTTAGGAGTTAAAGATTGGATTAAAATGTCATTTGGTGGTATTAATATTATCATAATAGATTATTGAAGAGTGCGAAAGTAAAATTTAAAGCTTGGATAAGAGCGATAAAATCTAGATGATTTTAGTAGCGATGGTATCACTTGATTGGCATTCGGCTTCTATTATTGCTTATCCTTTTTTGAGCTCTAGAAGACAAGATTGTACCAAAGATAAACATTATGAGTACTTATGATAGAGAAATCCTGTTACCCACTAAGTTGACATCTAAAAAGCATTTAGAGCCATGATAGAAATAAATATCATTATCTAAGATAACACCATAATATATGAGAAGTCATTTCATGGTGTTTTAGTGGGTGATGTTAGAATGATCTATATATTAAGATAGATTTTTAATGATAAATAAAATGTGGGGGCAACTAAGAGATAGGTGTTGCAAGCCAACAAAAATTATTTTGTGCTAAGTAAGATCTATGAGAGTCATGTTAGAGTGCAAGATGAGAGATGGATCTATTGAAAGTGAGATTTGAATCGATTTGCACTTAAACAGGTTAGCATGAGCTAAAAGATCCATGACATTTCACTGTTGGGAAAGTATGTTTCCATGATTATGAGAATGACACCAACGCTAAGAAAATATGTGTTAGGGCTAAGATCCTCAACAAATAAGCATTGCACAAGTGAGTAAATTGATTTGTTGATGACATCATTGTTGTTTCTTGTGAGACTAATGTCATCAACCTAAGAGCATGTATTATCAACTTTTAAGAGAAAAAGAGTTGTATTTGTATGAAAATTGGTGACCTTGAATGTCATGAGAAGCCAATGAAGCTCGTTTTACCATACACAAGTGGCTTATATTAGACCACATATCTCACCTTATGAAGTTTGTAAATATGAGTTGGGCAATTAAGGTCCCTCGAGGCTAAATTTGAGGCATTTAAACATCTTTAATAATTTGATTTACAAGAATGCATTATTTACATTAAGTTGTATTAGGGCCCACTCATTAATCATCTCCATATTAATGAGGGTAATGCTAAGGACGAGGTACATGATGATGCATTGATTGCAAAACGATGTATAGTTGTAGTCAGTGCTAGGACATTGATGGGACTCTTTAGCATCAAGACACACATTTTATTTGTCAATGGAACCATTAGAGAGTCATTTAATTTAAAAAGCACATTTGTACCCAATGACATTTTTATGGGAGAAGATGGAACTAATTCTCTTTTCCCATTTTCAATGAGTATTAGACTTTTTAAATGTTGTCTAATGCCAATTTGAATCTTTGAGGGATTGAGTAGCAATGTTGTGTTTAATGGTGAGAGAGGTGGACAATTTGTTAGAGGTGATGTTGAGTTTCTTTATTGGTTTGTGGATTGTATTCTTAACTTCATTTATCATATAGATTTGGTAGATGGGAAATGATGTGGGTGGTTCAACTTCATTGGACATTGGAGTGGGTTTGGTTTCATCGACGATATGACTAGTAGGTGATTGGGTAGTGTAGGTTGTTCATTACACTTAGTCTTGTATTGGTGGGTTGAGTTTTGAGATGGAGTCTTGTGATGATTATTAAGTAGGGATCCAAGTAGAAATGGTTTGTAGCTATGAGTGATGAAGTCATGGAAGAAGAGAGGTTAATGAAAAGATAGATTCAATGGATTTGACATGATTAGATTTGAATATTTTGGGCATGGGTGGATCATAACAAGGATAGACGCTTTATATAAGGGAGTAGCCTAGAAAAACACATAGAATTGAGTGAGATTCTAGCTTGTGATAATTATGTGGTAAAAAACCAAGAGTGGTGGGGATATCCAAAAATCCAAAATTTGGAGCAATTCATGGGGAACCTAAAATTGTACATGCAAATGGGGAGGAAATGTTTAGTTTTGGTGCTTGTGCATGTGGTATATGAGCTGTAATAGTAAATGCATGAGTTCAAAACTGTAACGAAAAAGAAGCGTGGGAGATTAGAGTTAAACTAGTTTCAACAATATGATAATGATGACTTTTAGAAAAACTATTATATTATTCGATATATGGCATAGAAGTGAGATGAGCTATGTCATAAGCGATCAAGATGGAAAACTAATGTGTTTGTTACTATTATTGGAGAATATTGTGATTATTCTCCCACCAAAGCAATTTTCAAAAATGCTTTTGAATCAAATGAAGACATCATGAACATCAGCTTTTCTTTTGAGAAGATAAGGATCTATATGATGTGTATAATGATCAATGAAGAGAACATAATAATTGAAACATTGTGACAATTCAAGATATCCATATGTCAAAAAAATACATTTTCTAAAGGATTTAAGGAAAAAAATAGTATAGAAAGGTAATTTGTGATTTTATTGTATTTGTTTTACATTGCATGAAAAATGCAAAATGGTGTTGGATGAATACTCTAGATTTTTATGAGATAAAACATTCTTTAGAATATGAATTGTGAGATGACTAGTCTTTAATGCTGCTCATGTTAGGTGCTTTTGACACTAATGAAAGTTGAGTAAAAGTGAATTGAATACAGCAATGGTCATTCAGTCATATATGTTTACATTTGTTTATCTTGTCAAAAAACTGGTCCCATGCAAAAACTTCAATAGAAAGATTTGGATAAGATTTTAAGAGAAAAACTCTCGGAGTTGTAGAATTAATAAATTAAAATAAATGCTTTTTCATGTTGGAAGAGCAAAGAACATTGGGTATTGCAAAAGTAGTGAGAGTGTTGAGGAAACTAAAACTTTTGTAGGTGATGAGTACACCTGTGTCATCACTGATCATGACATCATCAATGTCATTGGGTTAAAGAAAATAAAAGGTAGTCAAGTCAACAGCAAAATGATGTGAAGCACCACTATTAAGAATACTGGAGGGTGTCGTAGAGGACAAATGTGAAACCTAGTGTCATGATTGCCATGAAATTTGAGGAGTTTGTCATAATTGACAATAACTTATTGAATCTATAACTAGTTCAAGCCTAAATGATAGACATTTTTTTGTTGTATGGTGTTGAACATGATAGATTCACAATAACTCATATACAAGTGAGGTGGTGGATAGTCGGCTCAAGATTTTAGCTATGCAGGTCGTGGTGCTGAATTTTAACTTATTTTAGATGGGGGATAATAATTGGTGTTGTAGTTCAACAGTAATGGATGAGGAGTTTGTGGGAGATTTCGTTTTGGAGTTCGTGGGCCATTTTTCTTACAAATGGTTGGATGAGTAGTTGTAAGGAAGTGTATTTTAGCAGACTTTTGTTCTTGGAGGTTCATTTCAAATGTGAGTAATTTCTTGTAAAGTTTATCAAAGGAGACAAGTGATTCTTGAAATTGCACGACATTGACGTCTTTGTAGTCATCATTGAGTCCATCCAACTAATTGTCTTTTGTTGGTTCTCCAAGAATGCGGGTTCATCAGTTTTACATTTGATCGATTGTTGAGATTGAATGATGTTTTGATTGCCTTTTGTGACATTGTTTAAAGTGCTTTTGATTTGTTTCCTTTGCTTCGAGTTAGTTTTTTTTAATATTTGTAAGGACTATCTATGGTTCTTGTGAAGAGTTAACCTAAGCAATGAATAGAATAACATCTAATAGAGAGAGAGAGAGAGAGAACCAATGTTTAAATTTAGTATGTGTTGATTTTGACTTAACCTAGGTTTTGTAGGTTTGATTTGATTGAGTAATTTGATTTGTGGTGACGGTAGGATAGGAACAAGGTTTGATGCATCAATGTAACCAAGAAGATATAGCCATTAAATAGAGAATTAGTGCTTACATGATGTATAATTTGAAGTGCTGCATTTGAGTGGGTTTTGATTGTATATGTTGATATTGATTTACCATTTGAGTGTTAAAACATTTTGAATTGAAAATGGATGAGGGAGATTATTGGTTAATCATGAACATGGGAAGACATGTCATTGGTTATTGGTGAGTAGGGAGAGGATGTATGGAGTTTATCTTACAAGTTGATTGCATGTAGATGTAGGAGGGTTTGTGGGTGATCTAGCAATGACGTGAGTAGAACTTTGGAACCGTATGAGAGATGTGGTAATGCAAAAATTTTCATGAATGTCAATGCAAGGATAGTGACCAAGGAGTGCAGTATAATGCGGGTGACATGACTGTGTGGGGTTCAATTAATGCTGCAAGGCAAAGGTTACACAAATGACTTTTGTGATTTGGAGACTTTGGAGGTATGAAAAGAGAGATAAGCACGAGAGTCTAGACATAAGGATGTTTTAATATCATGAAAATTTAAGAGTTCCTTGAATGTATGAGGCTTTCAGTTGGGCTCATAGTTTTAAATAATAATTCATTTGTTTAATAGCATCTAACAACTAGTAATTGATTCCTTAAACTTATTACATGTAAAAAAAAAAGAAATAATTTAAGCATTCAAATTTTGAATTAACTTGGCATTAATTGCAAATATTTATACTTAATATATTTGCAATTAACATAGAGTATAGTAAGAAAATGAAGCACCTCTATCACCATTTAGATGAATGGCATTTTAAGCAAGTAAAATCTGACAATTGGGTATGTTTCTATTTACATCCATTGGTTTGTTACCTTTTGACATAAGAGTTTTGTTAAAGTACTTCTAAATACAATATATTATATATCTAAGTTTACTTGATGCAAAGGAATCTAGAAGGGCATCCTTTCTTTTTAAAATAAGTCCTCTGAGTATGCTAGTTCTAGAAAGTAGGCAAGGCAAAATAATTTTTTGCATTTTTTCATCAAAATTTCTTGATCCCCATAGGACTTCTTGTATCGTATCTAGCTTAGCATCATTTAAGCAGTGTTGGAATACCTTGGCATTGTTATGCACGTGCCAAACATGTATTAAATTAAAGCTTAAATTTAAAGTTTTTTTATTATTGTTATAATTTTTCTTTATTTAAGAAATTCTTTTATTTTGTTGGTTGTATGCCTATAAATAAGTTTGTTTTTTGGTTGAGATGCTAGCTCTAAAGAAGAACTTTGCCATCGAATCCAATCGTTCGTCATCTAAAGTTGTCTCTAGAAATGGAAGTTATTTTTGTGACATTCTCTTTCATCATCATCAAAAATTTTGAACTTTTATTACTTTATTCTTTTATTTTTTTGTGTGTCCTAATTTTTTGTTTTTCTTTTCACAAACCTTGAACTCTATATTTTCTTTTTTTGCCCTAATTGTTTGTTTGTTTTTCTTTCCACAAACCTTGAACCCCATATTTTGTATTACATCAAATTGGTGATAGAGTGTCTCCATTTTCTTTCAGGCATTAAGTTAATATCAAGGTTAAGTTATCCTATATCATGGGTTTAGAAGTTGATGGTATGGTTCATACGCAAAACATGACATTTGCATCCATATGCATGACTGCTTGTTGGTATGGTATGGAACCCACATGTTTTTTATTTTAAATTAATTTTCTTCATTACTTTCAAGGTACAATAAAGGGAGCTGATTTTTAGAATTTCTAAAAAACGTTGATGATAAAAATGTTGAGTCACTGAAACCCCAAATAAGCTTTTAATAACCTGTCTTGAATGGCATTAGTACTATACTTGACTATAATAAAAATGATAATCATTGAAATTTGCTCAAATAAGCTTCAATAAATTTACAACACTGTTACATCAATGGTCGATCATAATTAACAGAGTAATTATTATTTATAATTTGAAGTGTATGTATTCATTATACATATATAGTCCTTTACTTTTACAACTTAATTGCTCTCTTCTCTAACTTCCTTTTTCTCTCTTTCTATACCTCCATCTATAACTAATATGAAAATTTTTATTGTTTTGTTTTCAGATCATTGTGGTCAAAGTGTTCCTTTGTCTATGTCATAGATCACGAAGCTTGAACTTTATAGGGTTGAGGAGGCTTGCTTTCTCTTGCTTTTCTTTGCAACTTGGTGTCATAGGGCACCTTTTTGCTTTTATCTCCCTCATTGCTTGGTATCTGGAGCCACTTTCCTCTTTTTCTCAACCTATTCCATAATGTGGTAGCATGGAAGCATGGAGATGAGCACTTTGTTTCTATCCCTTTTGTTAAGTCTTGATGAACCACTCATTGAATGGAATTATTGTTGTAGATTTCACCATTTTGGTGAATCTTAGGATATCCTTAGTTCTCATATTTTTCTTGTTTTTTATCTACTTGAGGAAGAACCCTCATCGTCGATACACAATACTTGGTAGGGTAGTTGATGGTTTCCATGGATCTCCTTGAGCTTTCTCCAGGCATCTCTAACTTGTGGCCTCTATGTAGTAGGAGTTTCTAGATATCTTCTTCAACTCCTCTTCGAAACTTTATGAGACTTGTACCATAATGATCGATTTTCATTTGTGGATTGAAATTAGAATTAAATTTGTATGCTCGTAAATTGAAATATAATATTATTTGCATTAGTAAGCTTTTGAGAGATCAAAATTTTTCAATAGCACTTTCTCCTTAAATTTGCATTTTTCTAGCTTGTGTTCAAGAAAAATGATTGATTGTGCTACGGAGCAAAAATAGTCATGATGTCCTCAACAATGCTAGTTTTTCCTTCAATTATCTTATAATGGTTTATTATCTAATTTATCAAATTAAAAAATAATGTTATCACTTAAATGTTTTGTTTATCCTAGTTTCATTTATTTAAAACTTTTATATCCAAAATTATGTATCAACAATTATCTTTTTGGTTTTTTTAGTGTGAACATTTTAGTTTAGCTAATCAAAAGAGAAGCATTTTTTTTCACACCAATCATATAAAATGTATAAACCTTTCCATCTCATTCACAATGATATTTGGATCTTATTTAAATATTCTCGTGACATTTTATTTGTCTATCATATTTACTGATGATTATAGTTAAGTGTATTGGATATACTTCATTAGAAATAAAATTGAAGTCAATTTCTTTGTATAAAATTCTAAAATTATGAGAAAAATATTTTTCAAACATTTATCCAACACTTGAGAAGTGATAATGATAGAGAATATTTTTCTAATAATATTATTCAATACATATCTAA
This sequence comes from Vanilla planifolia, assembly GCA_023846275.1. Classification (NCBI taxonomy): domain Eukaryota; kingdom Viridiplantae; phylum Streptophyta; class Magnoliopsida; order Asparagales; family Orchidaceae; genus Vanilla; species Vanilla planifolia. The sequence goes on from CM043865.1 coordinate 20,825,039, forward strand.
TCATGGAATTTGTTTATCAAAATTCATGTATATATACTCCCCAAACAAGGTTATTTGAAATAGCTCAGTCACTTACGTTTGTCAATCATATTCTAAATTTGTTTTAGGAGAAAGCCCTTTTAACTTCAACTATCCATACTTTAATTAGTCATCTTCTTGAACCAAAACCTTCATGTTCAACTACTTGATTCTCTTTCTTTTTAAGTCTTTGACATTCAAGCGTGCCTTTTTTGGTTACTTTCCAACACAAAAATAGAATAAGTATTTTCATCCTCTCACATAGTTTGATGATCAAATTTTTTATTCCCAATGGTTCCCTTTAGGAGGAGAAATTGATTGAAGATAACTATTGGGAACCTTTCATTTTTTATTCTTATCTATTTAGAGCCAATTTTTTTATTCCTCACAACAAAATTATCCTCCACTCCTTTCACAAATTCCAAATTCTAAGTCTTTGCCAAGACTATTTGAGCATAATTTGGTATTGAATCAAGAGGGTGCACCAAGCACAAAACAACTAGTTATGATTTCTTCCTGAAGGCCAGAAAATCTGTAATAGAACTGAAGCTAAGTTTTGAATATGCAAATGAAGGAAAAATATTACTTGCAATATAGATCTTAGTAGTGTTTTCAAGAAAAGAGTTAAATCATGCACTCAATATCTCTTCTTTAATGACTTGGGTCATAGAAGATATCCAATCAATACAAAATGTTGGCTACTTAGAGATTGTAGAGTTTCCAAAATAATATCTAGTAGACTTTAAAAGACCTAAAATATAAAGGTTATAGTGGTGGAAAAATGGGCGCATTAATTGCAAATAGTACTTGAGCAATTATTGATATTCTAAAAGAAATAAACTTATTGGATTGATTAATAGAAGACATTCTCTTTAGTAGTCAAGATGAACTTAGTGAAGTTATTGTTATCTCTTGCTATAAACTTTGATTGGTAACTCTATGAAATGGAGATCAAGAATGCATACTTGAACATAAGCTTGGAGGAGGAAATCTTCATGAAGATGCCAATTGGATTTGAGGAATGAAGTAATAAAGTTTCAAGGCTTGAGAAGTTATTGTATGGATTGAATAAATCTCCAAGGTATGGTTTACAAGATTGTATTAAGGGAATTAGGTTTAGATCACCTAATTGGACATTTCGGTCAAACAATCAATTTCCTCACCTTTTCACCAAACAATCACCTAATTCATGATCGAAATGTTCTTGAAATGAACTCTGCATTGGTTTTTTTTTTAATCCCTAAATTGGACATTTTGATCAAGAATTAGGTTTTCCGATGCCACCCTATGATTCAACTATACCATTGATTAAATGGTTTGTTCCCAAAGAAGTTTTATGACCTAGTGTATGAATAGAGTGGGATGGCAATGCTAAGTTTTCATTGAGATGTTTTGATTGCATTATCAAACCCTAACAACTGGGCTGATCTATATGTAAAAAGTGGAAATGAATATTACATATGGAGTAACATTTGCCTTTTTGTAAACAAAGAAAATTGCGATGGAAAAGCATTCCCTTTGTAGTAGTGTTTCTAATGCCCTCGAGTTTTAGAGCTGAAGTATGATATCCACATCAAGAGTTGAACTTAACACCATTTTTTTCAAAACATGTGTGCTTTCTTCATGGTGAGTGAGCAACATCCAACCAGTTGGATGGTTGGTGTGTGGTGAACTTAGGCATGATAATAGTGTCAAATCACCTAAACAGTTGTTTGTGTGCATATTTATTATTTCTGCAATTTTATTTTATTTTTTCTGTGATTTTCTCTCTTGCTTGTGCATTATTATATGATGATTATCTTTAAGTGCAATTCACCCCCCACACTACTCCACCATAGTCGTATGATGTGTTTAATAAGACTTATGACTTTGTTATCTGGCTTCTTCAAATTCTGTCTTTCAAGCTTACATTCATGTTGCCTAGGCTTTTCTCCTATTGATCTTCCAACATATTATGAGTTGTTCCACCTTCAATGTAGATAATCTGTATGACATCGCCTTTGAACGTAATGTTGGGCTTCAAAAATGGGCTGGTTTCTTTCGACATTTACTTTTGAACCCAATTTCTGTCTTAGTTCATATTACCAAAGATTGGGTCTTTCTTTGATTGGTATCTTCTTGCTTTATCTTGAGCATGACCTGATTAATTATCTTGAGTATAACCTTTTTTTTATTTTCTTATATGGCTATGAACTTGAAGTTGTTACTCATCCTGACTTGGTGTAAGTTTGGAATTATCTCTAGATCACCGATTCTTGTGATCCCTCAGGAATGCTTTATCCTCTTGTAAGTGCAGCTCTTTCAACTCTTACAGGACTATGTTGTCTTGTTTTTAGTTTTGCTGCAGTTCCTTGCAACATTATTTATACATTTAAAAAGCTTACATCAATTTATTGTTACTTTTTTCTCTACTTTTGCAGACAATGGTACATGAAAACTCACACTAACTGAAATTCTCTTAATTTTAGAGGCCCAAGAAAAATTTGCATCTGTTATTGCTTCCTCCATCTTTTGGTGGGTGTCGCAAAGAGTGTGACCAGGCAGCCGGGTTTGTTACTATCACGAATGGGCACTGGACTTGCCTCTTCAGTATTTTCATTTTGCTTTGAGTCTTGGATGGTCAATGAACATGAGAAGGTCTGTGCTGAATTAAGTTGCTTTAGTTTTTTTGAATATGAGGGTTGAAAACTTTACAGCATCTTTGTTATCTTTGCAGCATGGTCATAGAGTAGATCTTTTGAGCGATACCTTTTGGCTGATGACCTTATTTGAATCTTCATGTTTCATTGGTAGTCAAGGTCTGGGGAACCTTTTAATCAAGAATCCTCAGAAAGGATTTCTTTCACCAGCTTCCCCTGCTGTTATTTTTGCTATGATCTGCATTCTTTATATGTGGAAAGAATGGAATGCTGACTGCCAAAAATTTACCGTGTCAAGTTATCGGCAATCATTTACGGGGAAAATTTTTTCAGGTAAGGATTCCAAATGCAGAAGGGAACTTTTTTGCTGAAGCAAACAAGTTATTTTAAGTTAAAGAAAATGGCTAACAGTGAGTGATTTTCCTTGGTCTTGCAGTTGCATTTCCCTTTCTAATCTTCAAAATAAAAATCATAAAACTTTAAAGAGTGAATGTTGAGCATGCGATCATGATGGATAAAAATATCAATCAACAATGGGGATCCATAGCAGTTTGCCTTCATGGAGTAAAAATTACTTGTTGTATTAATTGCCTTGAATTAAGTGAAAGTTCACATTTGAGTTTATTTATATCTTTTCCAATTATGAATTATGTTTATTGTCTTCCAAATACAATTTTAAGATTGTGCTTGATATTGACTATTAAGTTAATTGATAAAAAATATATTTGAAATGTATTATTTTTAAATGTTATTTAAAAGTTGTGTATTTGATAAATATGTTGTTGACAAATATTTAATGAAATGTATTGTAAAATGTCAAATAACTTTGATTTTTTTTTATAAAAGTAAAAATTTTTAATATTATTTTAAAATGATAAATTTGTCTTTTGTTCTCTACATTTCTTTTTTAGATTTTGAAAGTGTATTTCAAAATGTGATCGGTTAAACAGCTGATTGCAGGTTGAAAATGATATATTAAATGGAACCTAGATCTGTGTTATTTATCTTATTAGATTTTTTTTTTGTCGCTGGAATATATTTTTTAATTTTTTCTTGCAGGGTTTGAAAAATGGATTAAATCAACAGTTTATTGTTATTTTGCCTTAAAATTCACGTTGGAAACAACAGCAGAGCTTTACTTGGTTTAATAAATGTTCTCTTCACTGTGTGCATTGGCTACCTTAGCTTGTGCATTAGAAATTATTAAATAGTTAAGGGGTTCAATTCCTTGTCACCTATTCTCTAGGTTTTGCTCTCACCATATAAAATGGGTTTATATTTACCTGAATGGCATTTCAGGAGCATTTTATTGATGAAGATTTTGACAATTGGAACAGTTTATTAGTTCTGCATTGTTTTGACCTTTTTATTTTTTTGATCATTAATGTGATTGCATAATCATGGCGCCTTTTCTTTGTTTCGAGATGAAGCCATGAAATCTTTTCTTTGTTTTGAGTTCAATATCAACTTATTTCAAAATTGTATAGGCATTTACCAAAACTTGATGTGTGTACAAAACACTTTCTCAAATATTCAGTTAATATTTGAATGTTTCAGCATTATTAGAAATTTTTTCCAAGGGAACTCTAGGTCAATCTGTAAAGAAAACGCTCCTCCTATCCATATGATTTATTGAAGACTGTTAGCTTTATCGAACTATATTCTTCTGCAGGGAAGTTTCTGCCTTTTGAGCAGGAATAGCTTTTTCATGTCGCTTAACTAAATAGCTCATCCTATTTAATTTTATGGTGACATATGAGGCAGATTTATTTCTTGCATGCTAGCACGTTATAAAAAGAATTTGTCATTTTCCATTTCCTTCTGTAAATTTATCTTTGGCCTTGTAGACAAGAGAGTATGGATGCTTGGATGGGCTCAAGCAAGCGTGCAATTTTCTGTGTCAGTTTTTTGGATTCTTTGGGCACCAACCATAGTGGTATGCTCAAAGTTATTTTTAACCATTGAGCAAATGCCATTTCATTTTCAATTATTTTGTGATATTCTTCCTTTCAATTGGCTAAATATTTTGTGATTACACACATTGCTTGCTTTGCATAACTGCTTTTACTTTTATGAAATTATTGACATTCTCGAAGTGTAACTGTGAAATTTCAAGTGCAACTTTCCTACCTGTGATTTGCTTGTTACATTAAATTGAAGAAATTTCCTGGTCAAATGACAACCGTTATTGCCAATTTTTGTAAGAACATGCTAAATTATCATTCCACTTACTTGGATAGCAAGCATGACATTGTATCTTATGGTACCGGTTCTATTAACAAGAGGCTGCTTTGCCTTTATGATCCTCATCAAAACTAGCTAGGTTTGGGATGGTTGTGGCAAATCCATCACCGTCTCCATCTTTCTCACTTCACTTTTCATTTGTGTGTTGGTTCAGAAAAACAATTTAATCATTTAGCATGGTTCTAAAAGAGGTTCTTTTCCATTTATTACCTTCTGTCGGAAGATCCATTTACTCTTGATGATTGCAGTGAATGTCTGCATCATCCCCATCTGTTTCTAACTCTGCTGTGTTTTGTGGTGGTAGTGCAGAAGCAACCCTGACCTTACAAATGGTTTTGTCCAGCTTGTGGACAGCTTGCTTGGAAGCAGTTTATAATTTGATAATACAATTTTGCATTCCTTCTAAACTATTGTTTCAAGCATCCTTCACAGGATTGTTGATTTAGGAAAAGTTGCACACCTGAGCTAAATGTATGTAATGATACATGAGTCTAAAGTTATCTTAGTTTTCATTGCAAGCACTGAACAAAATGGCCTTCTTAGAAAGATTTCAGCAAGAATATAAGTATTTGTTTGGTTTGATTGAAATATTGTGAGGGAAATATAAAGGTAAAGGAAATTGAAAGCAAAAAAGCTTTGATAGAAATTGGATTTCACTTGTTTGATTTAGAAGAAATTAGGTAGAAAACAAATTTTCTGTCTTGTTTAAAACCAATAGACTCAAAATGTTTCATTTCTATATTATTAAAATACTATATAACTAAAAGTTATGTTCTTTAACATTGAGTTTATTGTTTTATTAATTATATGAGTTGAGTTTGACAATCCTTCCAAGTTCTGAGCCTTGCTTCCTTTTCTATGTTTGACATATATGTTATAGTTCAGGCCATACTAGGATTGGGTTTAGTTTCTCTTTTTGAGTTGACTAGGCCTAAGAATTTGTCAAATGATGGTTAAAGGTGCAGTTCAAAGGCTCTAAATGCATCAAATTCCTCGTAAATGTTTCTATAATCCCTCAAATGCTCTTTAAGTTATCCTTAAGTACCGTACTTTTAATAACAATATCATCAACAATGTTTCCAATATTCCTCCTTATTTCATTCTTAAAGTAACATCAATCATGCACTAATATATGACACCCATGTTTTTAATGCCAAAAGGCATAAACTTGTAATAGATAGTTCCAACATCCTTAATGTACATTGTCATCTCTTTAACCTATTTGTTCTTCCACTATTCCAAGCATGCATCAAGAAAGTTCATATATTGAATGCTAGCTGTGGATTTGCTAAGATTGCTGCTCTCTGGTAGCAAATGAATGTCTTTTGAGCAATCCATTTTAAAATGGATAAAGTCAAAACCGAACCACCATTTAGCATTGGTTTTTTTAATGAGGGAAAAATAGGCTAGTTAATTTGGGTATTACACTAGTGAGGTGACTTATAGTTTGATATGTTTTCTTCTTTCCCTTGATAATATTCTTATCCTTGAGATTTAATGACCATTTCTACTATTGGATTGGTGCAATCTCATGCTTTAAATATTGAGACGATGTTTAGCCATCTTGACGTATTCCAAGCATATGTAGCACAACCTAATGCAAAGAAGTCTATACATTTTGCTTAACATTTGAGAGTGATAATTCTCTTATTTTTGTTAATACTACTAGAAATATTTAAATCTTTGATGGTTACTTTGGGATGAGCGATATGACGTTTTGATCATCATATATGCTTGTCCACTTGAACATCTTCGAGGTTGGATCACCTTCAATGTTCTAGAAAATCATTTTCCTTCAAAGCGTTCAAGAAGCATTTGCATGATTGAAGAAAGTCCCCTAAATGCAATTGAGTTAGAGCTGATCTAAACAATAAGTCAATCATGTTTATTGCCAAAACGTTTTAATCCTTAAGGGTTTATGGGACAATAATGCCTCCTTCAACATTATGGCACGGGCATTTTTTTATATATTTTATTTTATTTCTTGTTCTAGCAATGCATTTCACCAATTTGACTCTTCCAATATCCTAGGATGTTCTAATGAATTGTAGGTTACATTTGTATATTTTGGGGTCATTTTATAGGATTTTATTGGTCATTTACATTACTTGGGACAATTCCTTGGTAGGTTAAAGAGGATTAATTTATATTTTAGTGATGTTATGCTAAATGATTCTCCCATACAGTCCAATATGGAAATATATTTGTATAGGGTGGTCCACACTAATCATGCTAGCTAGTTAGGTCAATTACCTTGGATATTTAATTGACTACCTAGGGTAGTCTTTATGTAAGTCCGTGTTTGATGTTCCTTATGATGGTTGCTCATCTTTGTCATCTCTCAATATTCAAACCTTGTATCCATATCAGATAAAGCTAATAAAGATTACAAAAGTATTTTTCATGATCTTCAAGTGTGGGAATTGATCACTCCTAGGGTATTGTGGTGATAATAGGCCTCTAAATAGAAATTGTATCTAACTTGCTAGAAGCAATCTTGGTTACACCATGATACGAATGTTTAATTTGTATGCCTTTCAATGCTAATGATATTGTTATAGAAGGATAGAGTACTCTTGCACTTATAACAATCCAAATTTGAGATAGAATTTATCAAGAATAAACTTTTGAGATGAGAAATTCATAAATTTTCAAGGTCGTTTCTAAAGGGGGCCCATATTGGAGGGGAGCCCTTAACCCTAACTGTCTAATTATTTTAAAGTAAAGAAATTAATTTTGACAATATAACTCATTTAGGGAATTTTTTATGGTTGTACGTAGAGATTGACCTATAATCAAGGATATTTTTAATTTGCTTTATTTTGGACCATTGTAAATGAGGACATTGTTGATAGCTTTTAATCGTCTCTGCATATAACCTGCCTTAAATGCATGCCACACGGTCTTAATAGCCTCATCGATATTATCTCAATGGAATTCAACATCCAACCCATCTAGACCAAGAGCTTTGTCTTTGGGAGAACTTTTCGTTGTGTCATGAGTTTCTTTAGTCATAAAACCCATAGTGAGATAAGCTACTTTATTAATGTTTGACTCTGTTATCAATGAGAGCCAAAGAACTTGATTAGTGATATGGTATGTTAAAAAGGAAGTGTAATGAGTGATGATAGTGTCAACTTCTTAATGGAAATCAGTAATGTTTCATTGTCATGAATCCCTTGGAAGATTTCCTTAATTCTCATGTGATTGTAAAGAATTTTGTGGTTATCCTTACCCTTCTTAATATAGTGAATGAGTTGGATCCTAGCACTTCTCTTCACCAACAAATTTCTGACATTTTCAAAGAATAATTCATAATTCTTATTCTCTTTCAATAGGGTTGGGTGAATTCTTACAATGTAGGTTGTGAATTGTGTCGAATTCCTCCTTTCTTCTGTTGATCTTGAACTTCAAAGATGGCTTTGGAGTTGTATGATTTTTTTAGCAAGTACTTGGTTAAACCTTCTTCTTGATAACGCTTTGGTTGCTCTTTCATCCTATAAGTAGTTCTTGTGACGATTGTTGAGCTTCACCCATTTAGAGAAGCTATTTCCTTTTTGGAGGAATTTTCAAACAAGGATTTTGAAGAGTGCATAAGTTGTATTAGTAGTCAACCTCTATAAATCATGGGATGCTTATTCTCTTTTGGCTCTCCCAGTCTCATTTTTACTCGATCAATATTGTGTTTCTTATTTATGTTGATAAGCCAACTATTTATTATCTGGCTGTACTACAAGGCATAAGGCTTGATTATTTAACCTATCACAGTTGTCTGGCTAGATTGTGTTAGGCATATTGGACAACCATTGTTAGATTGGATTCTCATTGTAGTGATACAGTCAACCTCCTCATCTGTTTTGGCTTTTTATGTTTGTATATGTGCTTTTCTTTGTTTTAAAAGTTATTAACACTTTTTCAATTTATAATAGAAGGCGTTTTAAACTTGTAAATATATACCTGATTTTCCCTCCTTGGAATTCCATATGGGTAAGCTAGGTAAATACGACATAAATCTCTTGCTTGTGAAACAACATCAAACAATGCAATCTAGTTGGAAAATTGTGGAAATGAACGAGGCATAACAACAAGCTTCCATCGCATTGAGCATTATTTATATTAATCAGAGCATCACTTGGGAACAAAACATTGAATATGGTGGAAATCAGCAAAAGTATAAATGAATGCAAAGGAAAGTTGGACACGAATAAGAAGAGGGAATTGGAAGAATAGTATCCAGGGTGGCTCAAACCCAGCTTCAAGCCCATAGGGACAAATTAGAATCATTAGGATTTTCAAAATAATTCAACTCTTAGAATTCCACGGAAGGACTTCTCAATTGCTGTGCCAATAAGCACAGCATTTCTTAGCATCTTCTAATATACAATCTCAGGGCATCTCACAGCACTGTAGTCCTATAAGATTGTACGTGACATGCGTGCAATGACTCGATGCACGGTTTAACTACACATTGAAGTAATACGAAAAGCATTGGCACATATTCCCCAACTCTCAAATATGATAAAAGAAAAAAACATAGTCCGAGTACATAAATCTAGATTAATCACTAGAAACGAAGGCTACAAAGGGTTCCACATCAAGCATCAACCCTCAATTTTTTAACCCATAGTCATGAAAGTTGTATATCTGCACTTCCGTTCTTATGACTTAGTGTTGCTCATCTTTTATTGCAGGCGGATGGTAGAGAAGTGCAGTTGTCTCATATCTATCCCTGTTTTCTTGGTTCAAGAATGCTTGGAAGTACTGCCTTTCCATGGTTAACAAGTGCTGCTTCACCATTGCACAATGAAGATCATAATCTGTTAACAGCTGCATTAGCTGTTGCAGGACTAGTTTTGTCTATTGTTGCTTATGATTATCAGGCAATAATCTGTATCAAAAAAATTTCTATGTTTTCACGTTCTAAATTTTGGGACATCATTTAAGTATTTTAAATCAGTTCTTTTTGTCTTTCTTCGACAGGATATTGCTGTATTGATGGCATTGTTCTGCATCTTTCACTCTTGCATTGGCTTAATTCTACCTTGCCTAGCTAATTTGAGAACGAAGTAAGCCTATGTAAATAATTTCTATACTTCTTTATAAACACTATATGCAAATGGTTAGCTTTTCCCAGATATGTGCCCAATGAATTGCGAGGAGGCATGATTAGTGCATCCCTAGTGCCAGCACATATTGCATTTTTATTGATACTTCTCTTGGTGAGAGTTGCTTCTATTCTGTTTAGGTTGTTCCATATTAGTTTTCCATGCTTATGTCAGTTTTAACCGTGTGGCTACAGGGTGCGTATTATCGTAGCCTTAGCAATGCTTCTATTCTGGCATCGGCTGCTGCTGGTCTATTGAGTGCCGCAGGCTGTGTCCGTGTATTGAGATTGTGGGGAAAGTATCATCGACAGAACCAACGTGAATTATAGGCTGTTATCTGAAGTGTAATAGGTGAGTGCCGCTTCAGTCTCTTTCCTAAATTTTCTTTTGAGGTTTTTGGAATTCAATTGTTCTACTGGTTACTGTTATTCTTTGTTTGAAATCCTTCTAACTTATGCTGTTGGAATTAAGTTGTACAAGTCATGAGGTCTTCAGCGATTGCCCATCATTGCTATGTCTAGATTTAACATGTCTTCCTAGGACCAGGTGCATGGTAGAGAGTCCAACTAAAAAATTGAATGCTTTATTCCACTGCAATATACTGTTTAGTTATTTGTTTGATATCTTTTATGAGATATCTGGGTGTGAGACTAACTTTAGACAATCATCACAACCTCACAACCTCCTTGGCTTTTTCTTCCTCAATTCAATGCTACTTGATTGGATCTGTTGAATTAGACTGTGTAATTAAGAGGAGGTGAAAAGAACGATTAATATTGGAATAGTGAAAGAGTGACTTTTTGTCTATCACATGGAGGTGTAACTGCAAACCTTAATACCTCAGACGCCTTACTCAACTCTGTCTGGGCTATGGAATGACCAAACAGGAGAAGAAGGGCAGTGTGAACTTGTCAATTGCTGCGTTTAATAATCATACCAAAGACAACTTCATAGTTGACAATCACAACAGTCTCAATCCATTTGATTGCCATCTTTCTATTAAATTGGGCCATTAAGATGCTTTGCTTTCTTGCTTTATGCCTGTAGAAATTTTCCTGTTAGTGGATTCTCTCTCTCCTTATACCTTGAGAGTCATTTTTTATGTTGTGTAGGCAAGGACTTACAATTGGCAAGAAAAAATTGCATAAGAGAAGAGAGATAAAGTACACAAAAACCTTAAAGCTACGTCCATTGGAGCCCCTTTTGAGTGAGACTGCCATAGCCAAGGTTTACTTCGTTTTCATCCATTAACATGTGAGAAGAAATCTTGCAAGACCACTTGAACATTATGAATTTTACTCTCAATAAGAACTTTACCAAGCTTGAGCTTGTTCCTGTTATCAGTCCTATAGTTGACCCCATTGCCACATACTTGAGACTGCATACACTTCCTATTCATGATACACTTGTGCTATTGCCCATTCTTTCTACAGGATTTCCTCTAGTGATGTTATTGATATGTAACTGCACCAGCCATCAGGTTGTCTCATGATTTTTTCCATCATCTCATTGCTTGACTTGTGGCCTCTAATGGGTTGTCGCCATGTTTTGATTTGTTATCTCATTCTCCATCACCATGAGAGATTATTACTACTTGTATTCATCTGTAAGCCACGTGTTGCTTCGTTGACAGCGCTGGGGCGGTAACGTGGCAATGATATAGACACCATGGTTTTCCAAATTTCACATTCATTTGACTCTTACCCGCCGACGCTATTATCCAAAGGAAAAGATTCACCCGTCACTGCCGCCGCGTTCCGTTTATCATTTGGCTGACGCTTTTGGGCTTGACGACGTCCAATGCTCAACCAAGTCTTCTAACGGCGCTGTCAACGTAAAATATTTATTTATCAAATAACTTGGGCAGGTGTTTCTTGTTATAAAAATATTCATAATATCAAAATGACAGATGGATCCAACCCTTTGAATGTAGACAATTTTGATCTTGAGTTCGACTTAGGAATTAACTATGACTATGTGAAATTAAAACAATTAAATAGGTAATCTTATTATCTAATATGCCAAATTATTTATTTAAATGTTGTAATCTTATTAAATAGTCAGTTTTGGGTAAGCTAATATTTAAATCAATTGATTAGTTTTCTTAGTCATTTATAAATTGCTGGTGGTCTGTGGTGACCGTTTAGCCCAAAGTTGGCTTAGTAAGCCAGTCCAATAATAGGGATTGTGTCGGACCTGTGCTTTAAATAACATTGTTAGGTCGATTAGTTTGGCTGACACCATGACTGACCCAGTGATCGTGGCTATTGACCACTGAATTATAATATATTATAAAGTAGTATACCCATTGTAGGAATGATGAATGAGAGTCCATTGGAATCCTTGCAAGCTAACCTTCTTTCCAAAGGCGGTTCATTAGGGTTAAAGAATGAGACAATAACTGCTGTAAAAAAGAAATCAAGTATTAAATGCAAAAAATTGAGAAGTGAGCATCATGAGTTTGACAATCAATGAAGTGTTTTTTAACCTTTGGAACAGCAAAATGATGAGTAATGGAACACTATATATGATAATAGAAGAAACAAATGTTACCAATGAGATTCTTGTGAAAAATGACACAAAGGTTAGCTTATTCAAAACAGCCACAATACTGACAACGTAGACAAGCAACTTGGTCTTTAAAAAATTTCAAATAACCTTAAGATGATATTACGACACTGACATCCAGACATACCATATTATGTTTAAGAACCCAAAAGATGCATAAAGCATGTCCATTCTCACAGATGCTAATATCAAGAAATGATATAAAAGAATGGAGAATAATCCATAGAAAAAAAAAAATGATTCTAGCTTGGCAATGGCATCATCATAAATAAATAGTAAGCATGCTCAAGAGTTAAACCCTAGAACACCAATCTGCAACTTGAAGGCGTGTGTTCTGAGAAAGCTAAAATTTAAGAGAGAGTACATTTGATGATATTACTACAACTTAATTGAGAGATGAGTATTTATTTTAGGTCTTCTTTAGTCGATAGAAAATACTATTGAGCAGATGAAAATGGAGAATAGCAAAAGAAAAATAGAATTGACAATTATGTTATACAACAATGGAGAAGGGTTTTTAAAGAGAGAAGAAATTAAATGGGAGAAGAAGAAAAAGAAACTCAATCGTCATGTCAAACCTAGAAAAGGAGAAAAGTGAAGCCCATGCATACACCACAATTTCATACAAACCCCAAAAATATTCAAAATAATCTAACTAAACCATGAACAAAGTCAAATACATAACCAAGATAACTTTTGGCACAATGATCAAAATTTTTAGTATTTTTTATTGTGGGGTCACAAGTGATTTGTTAGAGAATTATTAAGTATTTATGAATGTAGAATTTGAGAGGCAAGAGCAGAAAAAATAACAACGAGATAGAAATCTACCATAATTTTACATGAAAAATCCTTAATGGGGTGATATCATAGAGCAACACTAACACTTTGGAGTATAGGAATTTAAGATTCTCTACAATGTTCATCCATACATTTGAGACTAGGCATCAAGTGTGTAACTCTTGGGTGATGAAGGGAAAGTGATCTGTCTATAATGCATCTTGTGTAAGACTTTAATAATATATTTTTCTTTAGAGTTATAATAACAAACTTAAAGTGAGAATAAAAAAATACTAAAAAAATACAGAAAGAGAGAGAGAGACTATGATTTTTGTCAAATGTTGAGAATTAAAATTCAATGAAGATAATCTCTTTATAAGAGGCCTATCGCGAGTGATCAGCTGAACGTGTCATGGCTATCTTGCATGTCCTTTGTTTTTCTTCTTGACGTGTGCAATAATTTCTTTATGTCAATTTCTTTCATGAAAAAGTTATTTTCTTTTTCAAGATCTCCTTAACGTTAAATAATTCAATTTTTTTACAGGACTATGAATAAACCCCTTTATGAGAAAATCAGTCGAAGATTAACACAAAGAATCTTAAGGTTACTCTTGAGCTCTTCACATTTAGCTTTTCCTAATGAATATAATGCATATTGGTCTCTTATTTGTTCACACAAAGTTTTGAGTTGAGAACACTTCTTTGTATTTACTTCAACAAGCATTGCTTCGTCTATTTCCATGTCTACATGATTGAAGGTCAAAGCTTTATAACCATTCAACTTTAGAAGTGCCAACAGCTTCTTTTTCTTTGTAATCTGAAAGCAAGCGATGTATGCTTCGTTGAAGGAACTTTATTTTTACATTTCTTGCAATCCTTCTCCATTAATGAAGTTCAAACAAACTTTAATATCTTCTTGCATAATATTCAAGGACCCTTTAATATCTTTGTACCAGATTCTTAATACTGCATTTCAAATAATTCTTTCTAATGGCTTGTCTATCCTTTTGGATGAAGAAGATTTCATTTGGTATAAGATGGAATAGGGAATTTTTTTTTTCTTATGCACAATTAAACTTTGTATGCAATAGTTCAATACCTTTGAACAATGGTGATAAAGACTCCGTTAATTGCTTTTATTATCTATTTTTTTCAAATATTTTTTAGTACTCCTAATGTTTGGGTTGTTTAATGAAATAATCACTAAATACATCCTAAAAAAAAGAAAGGCATAGTTTTGAAGACCAATGGTGATGAAAAATTGGAAAGAACAATCTTAGTCAATGATGCTTATTTTTTATAATTGTTATCACATAACTATTAACCATTATTCCAATAATCCATGAAACAACATCAATTTCCCTTGGAGTGAAGCTAAATGGTTATATCTTTTTTCTTGAACCCATGAAGGAGGTGAATATCACTTTAATATTTAAAATTATTTTATTATTATGTATTGTCACATGAAATGTGATATCAAAATATTTTAAAAGAACTTATTTGGTCTGTGTGGTTACATTTTAAAGAAAATGATTTGTTCGACATCTGATGTCATTTGACATTGATCTCTTCTTATCTTTTATTTTTATTTTTTATTTTTTTTAAAGATTTTTAATGTATTAGAATTTTTCATTGGATTTGACATTGGATTTTTAATGTCTTTTATTTTCTATCATTTTTTTAACTTACTTTGTTTTTAATGTTTTTAAAATTCATTAAAATAATTGTTGACATTAAGAAATATATACAAGTTTTTTTTTTTTTTTTTTTTTGTGAGTTGACATTCAAATGTGACTTCTTATTCAAATGAAAAGATTGCTAAGGTTGCCATGGCACAAGGTGAGAGCTAACTTAGTTGGGAATGGCTCATTATTACAACTTGAGAGCATGATGACTATTGGTTTTCAAAGAAAAATGAGGGGCTTGATTGAGATATCTCATGGAGAGATGTTGTTTGATAAGAGGATCTCAAGGAACCTTTGAAGAGGGAGGGTTTGCCAAGGACCTAACAAGGTAAATAATAGAAGCATGACCAAGAGGAATCTTGGGTTGAAGATTTTGATAAGACTTATAATTTGAAGTCATAAAATTGTTGGATTCAACGAGTCACACATAACATGTGAAGGTACTTAGAGAGGCACCAAATAAATATTTAGATATGATGATGTTCATGATCAGAATAACACATAGAGGAGCACAATTAGATATTACAATTATAATTAATAATAGATAGAATAAAAACCAAGTATTAAAACTAAATAGAATTATTGAAAAAATTTATGAAATCAAAACTACAAACAATGTATAAAAATATTAATATAGGTTATGCTTTTAACTATTATGTTATCTTTTTTTATCTTTTCTCTTACTATTAATACATTATATACAAAAACAATCACGATTCTTAACTAAAATAATAATCCAAATTAATAAAATGTGTTTGATTTGATTTCAATCTAATCTTAATCCAAACTAAATTAGTTAACAATTTTAAATTGATCTAAGTTAAAATAATCTAATTTTTAATCATTTTAATATTTCAATTAAATCCTTGGTGATAAAGGTTTATACATTTTCATATTAAAGATATAAATATAAATTATTATAATTTCATATTTTTATTTATATAAATATTAATTAAATGGATAAATAAATATATTCATAAGTTTATTATTATTTTAATATAATTTTGAAGTAATTTGCTTTGAATTCTTGTCATTTGATATTGTGACTCGATTCAAGTTGAACCAATAATTGACTAATTGGATTTGCATTTAAGCACTTCGGATGCTGAGAATTGGCCGGGCGAAATGTCAGAGAAACATCGCTGACATTAAAACGAAATGCACTTTAAATTCACGCGTCTTGGCAGTTGGCACGTAGAGAAGCTGAGGGCGCGAACCCGGGGATTCGCGTCGCTGCGGAGAAGAAGCTCAGACTGCTGGAAGAGAGAGAGAGAGAGAGAGAGAGAGAACAAGTCGGGATTCCATTCGAAAGGAACCATTCTGGATAGAGATAAGAGAGAGAGGGCAGAAAGGCAAGCTCGCTTTGGCTGCTCCGCCCTCTTTCGGTGTCTAGTTGTCGTCTAAGGAGTCTTTTTACCATTATCTATTCTACATTTGGTCCAATCGCCTGGCCAAGGAACCACTGCCGGCAGGCATTCTATGGCAAGGTAATTACTAATCCTTATACCTCTTCTTCGACCAAACCCATTACAAGGTGTCGCTACTGTCGTCTGCTTCTGCTTCTCTTGATTCCTTATTAATGGAGGAAGCGGAGTCGTATCGCAAAGAGAAGATGCAGATGTTGAAGTCCTCCGCAACCGAAATTTCTTCTTCTGGTCCTCCTGTTTTTCCCAACTCTTTGGATGCTCTCAGTTTCAACTTGTCTACCAGTGAACGAGTTGCCTACCCTCAATTCCCTCCCAATCTCAGCCAGGAACTCTCCAGGCGCCCAGGCATCCCTCCTGTTCACCCCTTCTCTTCGTCCGCGTCTCCTTACTCTCCGATCCCTGCCTCCGTCGCCGCCCCCTCGCCGTCTCCGGCCTCGACAGCTCTGTCTCGCCCTCTCGCTGGAGGACCAAATTTTAGCCCCTTGCCTTCCCATTCTCGCTCCCTATCCCAGGCTTCTTTTTTCTCTCCAGACTCGCTGCCTTCTTTCAATTCGCTTCCATTTCCTGACGCCGCTGATGCGTTATCACAACCGGATCTACCAGCATCCAGCAATGTGACCATGGAGTACAGTCGCACTCCGCTAGCCCCGATTCAACATGCCAAAACCAACCCCAGGAGAAACGTTGCTGATGAGATCACACCTCGCAAAACCCACAGACGATCGCAGAGCGACATCCCATTAACGGCTTTCCAATCTCCCGTGCCCATGCCCGGGCTTCCCCCTTTGCCTCAGCACTTCACGGGTTTCCATGACCAGCCGGCACTGGTTGTAAGAGAGAGCTCTTCACTCGGATCTGCGAAGCTTCAGGCTCAGTTTGTCAAGAAAGAGACGGAATGGAATAAAGAAGGGGATAGTGATCGAAAATCCGAGGAAAATACAGGAGATGACCTTATCAGTGCTTACATGAACCTGGACAGCCTGGACACGGTCAACTCTTCAGGTACCGAAGAGAAGCGCGATGACTTGGATAGGAGTGAGAATGAAGCTGAGAGTAGTATCGATGGTAGTGTAAACGAAAGGTTTGAGAGAAACGAGAAGAACAAGAGAAATACAGGTGATGATTTTGGTGAAGTAAATAACACAACACATCATGTTAGGAGTGTTTCCATGGATAGCTTCATGGGCATGTTGAATTTCGCGGATGAGCTGCCGAAGCTGCCTCTGTCCCCTGGAGCAAGACATGGACACCATCTACGTAGTGAATCAATGGACGGAACGACAAACTCTTTCAGCTTGGAGTTTGGAAATGGAGAGTTCACTGGTGTAGAGCTAAACAAAATCATGTCAAATGAAAAGCTGGCTGAGATAGCGATGGCTGATCCTAAAAGAGCCAAAAGGTTCTCAACTTGACTCACCTCTTAAGGCATCACTGAACATTTTACTGTGAGCTTCCTATGTGACTTCTTTTTTCTTTTGAGTAGGATATTAGCGAATCGTCAATCAGCTGCTCGTTCTAAGGAGAGAAAGATGCGCTATATCTCAGAATTGGAACACAGGGTGCAGATTTTGCAGACGGAGGCAACCACATTGTCAGCTCAGCTGACTTTGTTGCAGGTCTTTTAGCATAGAACTTCTTTTGAGGTGTTTTGGTTGTGGATTAGTAATCTAAACACTATAATATATAACATGTATTCTTGAGAATTGTTTTATGTTTATCTTAAGGGAGTCACCCATTTCATATATATGTTTTTTTTTTTTTTTTTCAGAGAGACTCAGCTGGATTGGCATCCCAAAATAATCAATTGAAGTTTCGATTGCAGGCCATGGAGCAGCAAGCAAAGCTGAGAGATGGTACTTTTCTTTTTTGTTTTGATCTTTTGGTTCTCATTTTGTAAACTTCTTATGCACAATTGCCATGGCTTTTTTAGAATCTTGGGTGTTTTTAAAGAATTGTTGACATTCTTGTATTATAAAAATGAAAATAGTTGGACCTATGAGTTTAAGCTATCTGCCTTTATAATGGAATACCAGTGATGGTTCTCGACGTAGGCAGGGTGAACCACTCAAACCATGGGTTAGAGTAAGCTTTAATTTGATGTAAACACGAAATTGACTTCGTTAAACATGGTCATGTGTTCCCAATTGGACTTGGGCTTGAAGAGTTGGGTAATCGATTTGGTTTGATTTGACCCAAGAATTCAATGCAATTTAGATTGAATTCGCCAAAGAAATGGCTGATCTTTTGAAACAAAATCCAGTCTAATATTTGGGCTACAATTCATTGGCAAAACCTTAGGAGTAGTTGGATTAGTCCTGAAAAATCCAGCCAATGTTGATACCTAAATATTATATCACGACATATTATTACCTGAATAATAAAAATAAAAAAACTAGTTGAACAACCAGAAGAATGTCCAGATGGTAACTACCTTAATGACCCCCCAACCATCCCATGAAGAGCAGAATTATTATGGAAGTTAATCACTCAAAAGTGTGTTATATAGAGAAGAAAATGATATTTAACTCACCTATCGTCATTGTAATGTTTGATTGAAGAGTGTAGTAATGGATGCATTATATTAGTACCTTTTACCAGTTAACTGCGTGTTTTTCATATACTATTATGTGAAAAATGTAATGCAAGTTCATCCTAAAGACTTTTTTTATTATTCATCTTTTCAATTATCTAAATTCCCAAGTAAATAATTGTTAGACAGCAATACCCTTTCACATTATAGATTAGCAAAACAATAGAATGATCACATTTGTTTCTACGTACAAAATTTCAATTGAATCTTGCAGAAGTACATTGTCACTCTCATCAAGTCATTCCAATGATATCAATTTGTATTTTGAAACTTCAACTTGTGTGCTGTGGAAAACCAAAGCTAGACAGTCCAAACCTCCATTTAGTTTGTAAAATAAAATATCTAAAAAGTCAATCTAACCACATTTTATTTTCGCTTGTTGTCAGCATTTTGCTGTTTGCATTGAAGGGCTTGGGTTTACCCTTTTGGGTTTTGATTTGGTTATCATGGAATTCAACTGGTTTCAGAAATCAGATGAAATTGTTTGGACTAGGGGATATTATAGCTAAAAGCTTGAATAACTCTGTTACAGTCACAATTAATTAGCCCTGTCTATCTTTCTAATAAAAAAGGGAGTAGTTTCATTTCACCATTGTAACAGCTCTACTTTGTATGCATCTAAACATGAACGGACAATGTGCTGCTCACAATTAGAGAATATTGCATGCTTGTTGATTCCCTTAGACAACTTGCTACTATCTTTCCTGTCTATAGACCCTGAGCAAAACTTCTCCTTCAAGAAAAATATAATTTTTTCTTCATAGCTTCAAAAAAAAACCTTTTAAAGCAGTGTCCTTTGATCTTTGTTAAATTGGTAGTGTTGTAATTGTTTTGTTTTTCATTGTTTTTAAGCCTTGGTATTGTAAACTTTGTACTCTTGTTTTGTATATACTTTTTTTGCTGCATATGTATTTCATGAACCAATCTAGTTTATTGCTTCTTTGATAGAATAAAATCTTTAGCCACTTATAAATTAATCTGTTGTCTATATAGAGATTGTGGTTTATTACTTCTTCTTCCACATGAACATAGAAGTCATCTTTCATCTTCTTCCTCATTTTCTAATTTCAGCAGAATATGCTCATAGGTATATTTTTTTGTCCCTGTTCTCAATTGTTCGACATGAACTAAGAAGTCTGACTGATTTTTCTCATCACTAGGAAGACATGATTGATCCAGCCTTCATATATAAATCTCATGCCAAATTGGTTGTTTTGAATCCCATCATTGTTCAAATTGATTGACCTTTGTATGCATTACCTTTATCTTCCATATGCTATGATGTAATCGTGTATAGATTAAACTAGGAGGTCTCAACTCAGTTTATGAAGGATCAACAACACTATTAACACATCTTTTGTTTGTGTAGCTTTAAATGAAGCACTTTCTACAGAGCTTAAGCGTCTGAAACTTTCTTCTGGTGAAGTCATGTCTGCAAGCTTAATGTTCCAGCTGCAACAGCAGCAGCGATGCGTACATGCGTCTTTCGACCAACTGCGATCTGTAGAGGAACAACAGAATGCCGATGCCGTCGATGATGAAATGAAGCAGTGACCCATTTCGGTTCTTCACCAAAATCATTTCTTAATCCCAGAAAATTAACAAAAAAGTTTGGCATGATGAAGGAACTGATGCAAGGAGTTGCTTAAGTTGTTCAGCATAAGGATGTTCTGTATCTTAAGAATCTCTATTAGTTTTTTTTTTTTTTCATCAATGTACTCATGTGTTATTGCAATCTGTCTATTTTTTAAAAAAAAATATTTTATGATTTAGGATGTATAAACATTCTATTTATTTTGTTGATGTAAGCATTTGTTATAAAAAACTAATAGAAGATGTTTGTGTTGCAGATATTTAATTCATGCATTTGTTTCTATTGTTTACTGAAGATGTTTATGTTGCTAATATTTCATTCATGCATTGTATCACATTTGAATAGATTGGATTTACAAGTAATATTCAAGTGGGTTTGGCTTAGTTGTGATGAAATTAACAAACAAAAAACTTATTTGTTATTAAAAAAATATTAAAAATTTTACTCAAACAAATAAAGGAAATTTACTATTCAATTACTAATTTTATGTTCATTATCATCACAACCCAACCTAATTAAAATAAACAAATAACTGCAAATATTTCATGCTTTTCCTTTGTTACAACTGTAAGTGAATGAATTCAGAAATCATTATATGGTAAAGTACAGCTGGTATTATTGTTCATTTTGTTGTTAAATAGATTTAAATAAGCAATTTTAAACAATTATTCAAAACAATCAAAGCAAAGATATTAAACATCAATCTTGTTCTCATATCTTTTACATGTGGCTAAAATGATTAGTAAAGATTATGTAAGTATTTTTTACACGATTTTGCGATTAAAACACAAAACAAGCAAAAAGTATTGTTGAACTAATGGCATACCCTGAATCGAGACAGCATGATAGCTAAGCATGTCGAACGTTAAGCTGCGGCTGCTGCTGTTGTTGTTGCTTTGACCAAAGCATTACAAGTGAAAATCCCATCAAAGACATCAAGACTACCTGCAAATTTTGTACAGTGTGGATAAAATACAAGTTTCAGAAGATGGTTAAAAAGCATTGAGCTAATTAGAAAAACTGGACCATATGATTGCTTTAGACAGAAAAACTATCAAGCTCATATGATTGTTCAAGTCAACACAAACTTCTCATCTAAACAGCCTTTGAAAGTGTTGTTGGGTACTATTTAAGACCAAGCTACAAGGGTAACAACATAGTTTGTCTCTTGTTCATGGTCTTGCAATACTTGCCTATCAACATGTATCTAATGTCTTCATGAAAATAAACTTGTTCAAGATGAAATTGAATTGCTTTTACAACAACACACACAGACAAATGCAGGGCCCCCAAGGTTGCCAGTATGGAGATTGCTTGCAGTCATCTTGTCAAAAAAGCCATCTCAAATGCTAAATAGTTAAACAAGAGATTGTTCAAACTTACAGATATGGCAGGAGGAATTCCTACAAGGGGATCTTGAAAGAATCTGTTGGCAAGTGCAAGGGCTAAAAGACTGCTTTGCATTCCTGAAAGGTCGTATCAGATCAGTGATTGAAGGTTTATTTGTCAGTCAAATGAATCAATATCCAAGTTGAAGAAAAACCTGTCTCATATGAGATGGTCCTTTGGAGTGCTTTTGCTTCACTGGCCTGGCGAAATACCAAACCAGAAAGACTATATCCAGCTACAAAAGCTGACACATGGAATCCGAAAATGAGAAGCAAAACAGCTAAACCAAAAGAAGACATTACTGAATTGATGTTTATCGCTAAAGGGGAACCAACACAAAGAGCTGTAACAAAAACAGAAAGAGGAGGCACAAAGGGTTGAATAGCTGTACAGACCCTGGGAAGAAACCTGCAGGTAAAGGTTAAGGAAACTTTGACAGTTAATCATAAGTTTGCCCAAAACCGAAACTATAATGCTATGTTAACTTATGAAGTAAATGAAACCTCCTAATAGTCAAGAATGAGATGAACATACATAAATGCCAAAATGACTGAATCTAAGTTTACAGTGTGAATAAACAATATAATTTGGAGCATAATCATAAGGAATCCAAGGTTGGAGAAAGATTCAGTAAAATAAAGAAGCTCAGCAAAATAAAGTTTCCAAAAAAATGTAACCGTTGCAGAACTTCAATTACAAAAAATTTTGAAAAAGAAAACAGTTGTGAAATGTAATGAATGACATGCTTCGTGCAAGGCTACAAAACAACATTTTTTACCTGTTCAAAAGCAAACCTGCTACAATTGGTGCAACGACAATCTGCATGATGCTGTACATCATCCCCAATACATCTACAGGTAATTTCTTGCCTATAAGCAACAACGACAGAGTAGGAGTAACAAAAAAGGCTGTGGAAGTTGACAAAGATGTCATAACAATGCTTAGAGGAGCCAATGGCGGATCCGTCAAAAAAGTTGCATAGTTTGATAGCTGCGCACCGCTAACACATGAGACAAGCATGATCCCTACACCTAATAAGAAAAATTTCACTAGTTAGCATATTTATGCATTTGAGATACTAAGAACATTAAAGATATTAATTTCTCACCTAAAGAATTTGGAAGCCCGAAAAGTGAAACTGCTAAATTACCAAAAATGTATCCAAGAATAGGCTTTATAATGAACTGCCCAATATATCCAACAGCAATAACGTCAGGCCTCCTCACAGCTTCCACAAAATCCCTGGGACTTGAGTTAATACCAACAGCAAACATCAAAAAGCCCAATGCCGGTGCATAATACCTGACAAAAGTTTAATTAGATCATACACAATTGCAAAGAAATAGTAGTTAATAATGAATTACTAGGGGAAACAAACTTCAGATGAACCGGAGTTGGATTTAACAGTCATAGAATTTTAAGAGAAAGAGAATAGATAACAAGATTTTGTATGTCATGGACAAAACATAATATGACTTTTATGCTTCTTTCAAGAAAATCCATAACAAGATCTTGGGAACTCTAACCTAATTGCTTGGGTTCATAAGTCAAGAAAATCCATAAAGGTTCCTGCCAACAGACCACTTAAAGCTATTTTTACAGTACCGTGAGACAAGAATCCCTTAGAGTAATCCAAAAACACAACATCAAAATAATACAACATGACTCCAAAAGACCTAGACATGTCTTAAGGGTGTCATGGGGATATAAAATAATTATTCAATACATAAAAACACAACATGAAGCATAACATAGACATGACAAAATACAAAGGCAACTGAAATTTAATATGAAGGGGTTTACCACACCATATCTTCTCTTACAAAAAAGCTAATGAAAGAATTTTCCCTATCTTCTCTTCCAATTGTAATGGCATTAATTTTATCTTCTACATCGCTTAACGCAAAAGATTTTTATATCATCCAATCTCCTTCATCATCTTTCTCATATCCTTACTTTTTCAAGTCCACAGTCATGTATGCCCTAAGAGCATTGAGATTGTCATGTAATTTCAAAATTCCAAAAAATTCATAATCATCTCTTTTATCCAATTTTTCCATCTCTCATCAAGTTGTTTGTCAAATTTACAATAGATTTGGTCATACATATCATACTTAATCATAAAGGTGGCAATTTTGATTACGCAATGTGCTCAATAATGGTTAGCTTTCTAACATGAACCTCAATGACATATCGAATATAGCAATGCTTAGACTGCGGGGCAACTCACATTACTTCTTCTACAACTCAATTCTCATCAACCTTATCAAGGCGCTAACTCCATTATATTTGGTAATGGATCTATGTTACCCATTTGTTAACTCGAAGACCTTCCTAACACAAATTGGATCAATTTATTTACATGATATCCTTTTATGTGCCACGAAATCTATTATCTATAAAACACTATGCTAGTAATTATAATTAAATTATAATCCTTGATTCCCAACAAATAATGCTCTCCAATAGCAAAGGAGGCTTTTATCACCTAAGCGCAGCTCCTGCTGCAGCACCATCTACAATACATAATGCTCCAACCTTAGCTGATGTTTAGCATGCTCGTCTTAGCCTCTCATTCACAAAAGTTCTTATTCAATTAATTCAAATTCTCCCACTAGGTGAATCAATATATCCTATTTTCCTCTATGAAAAGTTACGTATACATCATTTACTTGCAAAACTTATAGAGCTACTACAACACCATCCATTTTCTATGATACTTAAACCTTAGCTAACGTTCGCCATGTTCATCTTAGCTACCTATTCAAAAAAGTGATTATCCCATGCATGGTTCATCAACACCCTCTCATCTATCATATTTGACTTGAAGGAGAGTTATGCATCCATCCTTTTTTTGTAAAATTTGCACAACTTATACCTTTATAATTGTTGCATATGGACTTATGGGATCTCTCACCCATACTTTTGTATCTAACTATAGATTTTATACAACTTTTGTAGACAATTACTCTTGCTTTACTTGATTACTCTACAACATAAATCTAAATTCATTATTGCTTTTCTACATTTCAAATACATGGCTAAGAATACCTTTAACATAAATATCAAATGTCTACAATTGGATAATTTGGTGGGTGGGGGATAGGAAAAAGGGAATTTACAAAAAATTATACGTGATCCTATCTTCTTCAACATGATATTAGACAATGATGTTTGTTGATGCCGAATAAGGATTTGAAAAATTTAAACAAAAGTTTACTCAAGGCAAAAACAAATAGACTGATCTTATTGGTGATGTCATATATTCGAGCACCTTACTGAGAGACCTTTGAGCAACCTATTGTTGGAGTTGGAGCAAAATGGCGCAATTCAATTCATTTTTGGAACTCGGACTGGTTCAACGTGTTATGGCCCAATTCGGGGCATTTTTTACACCATTTGGCACAAAACTAGCTCATTATGGGCCGGTTTGGTGTTTTTTCGTGGTTCAGATTGAGGTCGACCCAATTCTGGTGCAATCGGCGCATGGTCATGGGGTTTGTGCAAGCCACACAAGTGCGCATAATTGCATCCTCTATACAGTGACTAAACTTGTCTCGCATCCTACCCTGCTATGTCATCTCTTGCAAAGGTTAGAGGTGTCTTGATATAGCTACTGAACACTTTTAATCTCCCATCACATCACTTTTGACAAAAATCACTTTTCATTCAAACCACCATTTACAATACTAATGTGCATAATTGCATCCTCTACTCCCACTTAACTACATCCTAATTCTAGTTTCCCATCTACAAATACTTAACAGCAACCACCTTTTAATACTAACACTATCATTCTCCTTCCCAATTTTATAAAACCCTTCATGTTAGTCACCACTTTGGAGATCCACATGCACTTCTTGTCTACCATCTAAACTTAATGAATATCAATCTAGTTTCAAGCATTTCTTTCAACAAACACTAATCCTCATAAACTTAAACTCATTTCTTATACTGAAGCATCAAAGTACCCTCCTTCAATTGAAGTTATGAATGAAAAATTCACTATTCTAGCGCAAGTTAGTCCTTGGACACTAGTTTTGTGTGATTCTACAATGAACACATATGCTAGCTAATAGTTTAAAATAAAATAGAAAACTGATAGAGTAATAGAATACTGTAAAGCCAAGGTTTTTGCAAAGGGAGATCATCAACATGGACTTGATTAAACTTTTACCTTTAATTTGATAATTGAAGGCATACAAAAGTATATGCATATTAACTTTGGTTGTATATAAAAACTAGATGCTTAGCTAAATACGTGTTGAAAATGATTTTCTTAATGGTTGTTTTATCAAATTCATTTACATGCAATAAACTCCAAGCTTATCCATAGCATGTCTATCTCTTACGAAAGCACTATATGACATCAAATAAGCCTCACAAGCTTCGTTTCACATTCTTCATTCATACTTTACAAAAATTGGTTTTTTCATTAACAAATTTAACTCTTCATTTTTTTATTTAGTATTTCAAGAATGATTTTCTAGTTTTCATAGAATATGTCAATTTAAATATAGAGACATTGAAACTACATTCTAAATTTTTGGATATGAAAGTTATACTTAATCTAAGATCTCACCTTCTAACATAGTCACAGTACTCCATAAACCATCTCGATGCTACAACATGAAGCCATAAATAATGTTCCAACCCAATTGTTGTTGTACCTCTACAAATTTAATTCTCTTGTACCTCTACAAACAATCCTTGATAAGGCACCATTGCTGATCCAAACCGAGTTCCACCACATCAATGGCACTTCAATATCACACAATTACAAGGCTGGTACTCTCACATGCAATTAAAAAAGTTTGCCAAAATCTTCACATGCCAAGAATATTAAACCTTTTAAGTAAAGAATATCTGTACAAACCTTGAAGGCATGCTTAATCATGACTTTTATTTCTCAAACTTCTACATATCCACATCATCACCATATAATGAATTCGATCTTGGCAAAAATCTTAATCATTGTCAATCTATTTGTACAACATCCATCTTTTGTAGTGCCAACTTGCATTCATAGATGGTAAAAAAAAATAGCTTAATGACTCTCGTTCAAGAATGAGTTTGAATATTGAGTTGTTGTGGTGACATTGTAGAACTTTGAGCCTTCAAAAATACACTTAACAAAGGTTTTGTCATAATATTTAACTTTTCATAATTGGAATCTTAATCAATTAAATTTTAAATAATCATAAAAAAATAATTAATCACTACTTAGAATACATAACATGAAAATTAACTAGAGCTCGCATTCCCTCGTTATACAATGCTCAAGAAACAAACAAGATACCAAAATGGGACCCAAGAAGAATTTGAGCAATAGCTCTATACAAGTCCAATGTCTATTTGTAATAAGCTTAACAATGTTTCATATCATGAACATGTTACTAAAACTCTTCATTTGATAGGAAATTTTTTAAAAATGTTTTCATATATAATTAAATTAAATAACAAAAATTAGATGCAAAATTTTCTCTAAATACCCATGAAATGAATACATTACCTCGTTGTGAACCATGTAAAGGATGGAGGCCAAAGTAAAGCCAGTATAGTACTTGCCAATACTACATGTGGGATGACAGAATTTGCCCTTTTAAGAATACTCAAAAACTCATTAAACTTTCTTTGCTTGACACCCTGGAACAAAACAAACAACAATTATCATAACCACCCATAGCTAGTTTAACACTTCAACTAAATTGTTCCGTATCATTGCTGAAATCATAATGGCTAGTCAAGAAGACTTGTCTCATTATATATATGCACTTTTAGCATTTCCAATATCAAACCTGTAAACCATTCCTATGTATTTACAATCACCAAAATGCAGATGACAGCTCATTTGTCTAGCAAATATTGATAACTAATACTATCAACTAACATGTCAAATAAAAGTATTATCCATTAACAATAACTGTTAATATAAACAACTAATGCACAACATGACATGAGAATATCATATAAAATAACAAGTCAACTACGACATTAGACAACTATTTGATTTTTTCTATGATCAACAACTTCAACTTACGATATATGAAGGAGAATGGGTTTTCAAACAATAAAAACCAAAATTATTCTACACTTCAAGGAAACATAGCCAAAGAGCATATAAGAAGTAATGGAATATAGTAAATCATGCTACAAAGAACTTTAAAATTGTAAAATATAAACTTCTATGTATATAATTGTTTTTCTATTATTACTTTACATGGATGTAGATTATTATTCAAGACTTGTATCATATGATTTACTTGAAAAATGTTTGATTTTTCAATGTTTTTAACGGTTTTAATAAAACATTCCCATAAAAGTATTTCGACAATGACTTTAGTTAGATTATTGAGCTTAACAATCCATGATATATATTGCGCTCTTTAAGATAATTTGACTCGCCTTATTAGAAAAATTGGTTTTCCCGCAACCTTACCTCCACAAGTTTTGCTCACCTTACCAACCTTATAGGAAATCCTTACTCCCCCTGAAACATAATCTTTGCATATATCCATGATCAAAACATAATATAGTAAATACATAAAACATTTATCTTTATTACGTGTATGAATCATGTAAACTAGATAAATAAAACTTCACGCAACTTAAAAACATATACTCATTCTCTTTCGAAATTAAAAATATGATCAGGAAACACACTTCTTCTAGCCAAAATTCACACTTAAAAAATTAGCATGTGCTCATTCTCCTTTAGCGATTGTAATACATTCTTGAGATGTTGGGTATGACTATCATTCTTTTAAAAATAAATTATAATATCATCTATGAAGATTGAAAAATTGATATAAAGAAGGATGAAAAACTATGTCCATCAAACCTATGATAGCAGTTGACATATTCAATAACCGAACAGCATCAACAAGAACTCATAATACCTATAACAAGTAAAAAATGTAGTTTTAATGACATTTAATTCTTTGATTCTTAATTTATAATACACAGACTTTAAATCGATCGCAGATAAGATACAACACCTTGAAGTTAGTCAAATAAAGAATCGATATAAGGTAACAAATATTTGTTTTTCATAATATTCTTATTCAACTCTCTGTAATCAATACATAACCTCAAACTCTTATACTTTTTTTTAATAAATTAGATAGAAACTCACTAGGATGAAATACTAAAATAAATGAACTCTCAATCTTAAAGTTCTTGCAATTGATTCTTAAGCTCTTGAAGTTCAATGATAGTTATACATTATGATACCTTTCAAATACTTGCAATGTCAAGTAGTAATCAAATAAAAATCTCAACTTCTTGATCTAGAAGTAGTCTCAATAACTCCTCTAAACTTTACTAAAAATTCCTAATAAAACAAAATTTTGGCTTATCAACTATATGAAAAGTGACGATTTTTTCAAAAATAATTTATGAGAACATGATATAAGATAGCCAACCATACCAGGGATCACAACCAAAAAGTAGCAATACAAAACTAATAGAAAGGGTTTTGTTTGAGATCATAGCATAACAATTCTCTAACAAATGGGTGGCTACTAAATTGATATCGACAAAAACATTAACCTATAATTTCAATTCTAACATGCTAAGGTGGGAAATATACAAGTAGCAAAAAATGGAAAACATGATAGAATGTATAACAACAAAATCAAATAAAATGATAACTAAATAACCACATATAATAAATATACCTATCACAAAATTAGGAGATCTTTGTGCCTTATTGAGTCAGAACACAAACTCTAGCATGTCATCCATGTTGATGTTCACACTAACCAACAGGTAGCCTAAGCCCACTACATAATTGGCACTTGCCTCTACTATCCTCCTCCTCCAAAGCCGACTTTAAGTCTTCTAAAAAGAGTAGAACAATTTACTTTAATGTGTCCTAATTTGTCGTGTTGTAGCAAACTCCAATGCCAAAATAGCAATGGCCCAGACGGTGTTTTCCACATTTGTTACAAAATGAATTTAATTATGGACCTTGATTGACTGGCAAACGAGAAATAGAATTTTGCAACTAATCAATAAATATCCTTTTATGATATTGGCCTCTATGCTTTGAAGCACCAATAGCTTTTCCTTTTCTATCACTTTCTTTTCATTTCCTTACTTGATCCAAGCCTTACTCAAGCAATCAAGCCATTTTCATCAATTCTCTGAGTTAGTAAGCTACAAAGGAATGAGTCAACATCAAACACCATTCCACAAACTAGCTTGGAATCCATGGCATCTGTTCACATCAATTTGAAATAGGATAGGAATATATCGAGCCAACCTAAAAAACTTTGGGTAGTAATTTCAACAAATGATATATCCTCTAATTTAATAATTATCTTAGAATCAAGAAATAAATTTTTTAGTAACATCTCCACAAACTACTACAAAATAATAGTCCTTTCACACCCTACCACCAAATCTCTATTTGCCATCATGAGAAAAAGTAACGAGGGTAACATTTTCCTCTTTTGGACAATCCATATTCCAAAAGATCTCAATATAAGCTAACTAATTCTCAACTTCATGTTGGTCAACTCTTTGAGTTTTTCCATAATCATCAACTTCAACCTACAACATCTAAATGGGAGTTAGTTTTCAACTCAGTAAAAACTAAAATTATCTCATACTTACAAAATAATATATCTAAAAAACATATAAGAAATAATTAAATGTTATAAATCATATTATAAATAGCTTTGAAATTATAAAAAGAAAACATCGATACATATAATTTTTCTGTTCTTTCTTTTATTATTTTGCAAGAATGCTTAGGAAGCCTTAACACTCTATCTTTATCTCTATAAGGCATTTTGACTCACCTTGTTACTTTATAGGAAAAAGTATTTTATTTTTCATCTTTACAAGAAAACTTTGCCCTAGTTATTAACTCTACAATAAAGCTTTGCTTTTCTTAGAACTCTACAAAGATACTTTACTCTCTTCAATATCTTTTATGCAATGATATTCATTCATTCTTTAAATACTCAAATATATTCATCATCAAAATACTATAACCAAAGTATAAAACATTTATCGTTATCCTAAGCATAAATATGAAAATTGGATAAATAAAACTTGATTTAACAAGCAAATAACATTACTTTATACATGCCAATAGATATACCTTTACTTCAAATGAACAATAGTAGAAAAAAATATTGAAATAACAATCCACATCTTATTGTTAATATTAGACTTGACCTATCAAAATCACCCATAAAAATGCTTTCTAAATTGATCATGAAATTTTTCATCTCTCAATAACCTCAATAACTCCAATTTCAATATTAATTATTAAAAATATATTTTATTTATCTCAAATTACGATAATATACCATGGATTTGCTAAAAATTTATTAAAAAATCTCTAAAAAATAATTTTTTATCAACCAAAAACTTTTATTGATAAAACATAAAAATTATTTTTAAAAAAATTTTGTTGTTTTTAATTTTCAAAATTAAATCGTTTTTTATAACATATTTATGGATTAAAAAATATAATGAAGAGAAAACTTGCAATTAAAACTCAAATAGAGCTTGTATGAACTGATTTTTGCTGAAAAATATCCCATGTACCACTATTTACCATTGTCAACCAAGTGTTGGTCAATGAACCACCTATTTTCAAGTGCAACACACTCAAAACACTCTCCCCAAATGCTTTTTCTTCTATCCTTGCCTTCTCCCCTATTCCTCCTTTCTCCATATTGGCTTGCGCTTGCTTAAATAGCCTAAGAAGTTGGAATCTATCACATCTATGTTAATATTAATGAATTGAACATTTTCCTCTACCATTTCCAGAAAAAAGAAGCTTCACGGCCCCTCTTGTTCTTGAAACATAAAAGAAATTATTTTTTCTACTTTTACTGCAGAGACAATATTATCTAGAAACAGATAACAACTCAAACAAAAGCTTATCGAATTTATAAACAGGAAAACTTTGAACTATAGTTTAATCACAACACTATAAGTGAAAACACTGAATCTAAGCAACTCAATTACTGTTCATAGCAAGTGCAAACGAGATAATGAACTTCCACAATAAAAGGCAAATTTTGTTTGGTACAGTTCATTTCGTTCTAGGTTGATGAATGGAAATTACAAAACTTAGGTAATAAAAAAAAAGTTCAACTAAAGTACAAGCACCTGTGCAGTTGTGACCTGAGCTTCCCCTGGATTATCGTGCTCGAAATGGTTCGAAAAATTCAGAGAATTTCCTTTCCTTATCAGAGGCAAAAACTTCAATTCTCGAGCTTGAATTCGAGTTAGAAAAGAACAAGTCAGAAACAAGATAAACTGGTTTAAAAGAACAAACAAAAACCTACATCTGTGCATGGTCTCATGTAATCCTGGAAACGACAAAAGAAATGGCTCCGTTTTCGCGGAGGGAAAAGTTTTGCGGGAGAAAGAGGAGAAAGGACCGATCGGTCTCCGGAAGACGGAGGTGGGAAATGCAGCTTTGGGGAGCCAAACTCCGCCTACTGCGTTGGGAATCATCTCTTCCCGTTGAGATAGAATTATGCTTCGATTCAGATCTTCAGCAAACCTCCATGTTCGTACTTTACAATGCAGCAAGACGACTCCACGATAGTGGCGGACCAAGACCCAAGTCAACCGTAAGCTTCCATTCACAACAATAAACCAGATGGATTTGTCCACTATCTCACATTCACTTGAAGTAATTACATTTATAGTTATTAAATATATGTTAAAATATTCTTTTAAAATCATGATTATATATTTATATTTTATTTGTTTTGTATATTATCACATTAGTGAAATACAAAAAAAAAAGAATTTTTCTAACTCTCTTCAAGCATATTTTAGTTAATTATAATGTTGAAAATACACATGCTATTATAGATACCTATTTTTTATTATAAAAATAAAAATAATTAATTAATTATTCAATTATTAACATAAGTTGTACATTCTATATATATATATATATATATATATATATATATATATATATATATATATATATATATATATATATATATATATAATCTAAATGAAACAAAATACATCAATAATAGAACTCTTTGCATCTAAAACATCTCCTTTATATAGTATTTCAACAACAAAGACATTCTTCTCAAAAAAGGAGTAAATAAGAGTTTAATTTCACACTAAAATCTTTCATGTTTGTATTTAAAAATAAAAAATTCATACACAAATAATAACTATAAAAATGGAAAATTTGTTGTTTAAATACAAAATAAATTGTTATAAATGAATATCTTTTATAAATAAGTGACATTTTAGGTTAAACAAAACGGCAAAAGTGATCTTTTTTCTCACGAAGGATACTCCCTGTGCAGCGGTAGACCATAATATAACATATATCAATAAAAAATATTCAAACTAAATCTAAAATATGATAATTTAAAAAAAAAATCATAATCTATTCACAAAAGTCATCACGAATTCATTTAATGGAAAAAGGAAAGATTAAAATCATTATAAAAAAAAAAGTATTTTTCTTAATTTCACTCGAACAAATATAATCAGCCAGCAAGAGGGTTAGCGTGCATGGTGACCCGGTTCAATCTAATCTCAGCAAGCGGTCGATCAGCCGGCCCTGTCTGTGTCTGCCAGAAAACCAAGATAAAACAACACTAAGCTGCATTGACATTTGAAACAAAAAAAAGAAAAACTCAAAAATATTAAAATAAAATTAAGCATGATATACTCAAAAAAAAAAAAAAAGTCTGCTTTATTATGCCTATGTTTGATTAGCATGAAAATTAGAAAGAACTTGACATTATTTTTATATATAACTTTTATTTTATAACTATGATGAAAAATCAATGTCATTTCTTCATTTGTTTATCCTTTTCAAAATCAAAAATATTAAAATTTTAGCCAATAAATTTTATAAAAATTCTATTTTTCACATAAAGTTATTCTTTTGAAAAACCCATTTTCATGTCTCCTATTACAAATTGTAAGCAAACACAGACAGAGTAAAAGTCTATGCGAAGGAAGAGCTAAATCAGAACTTCAAGGAAAAATAGAAGTTTTACCAACAAAACTAGTTAACAAAAATTTTTGTACTACTTACCTTCTCCATGATGTCAAGGACTTCAAATCCATGAATAACTTTACCAAAGATGGTGTAAAGCCCATTGAGATGTGGTTGCTTTGCATAAGTGATGAAGAACTGGCTTCCATTGGTGTTTGGCCCACTGTTTGCCATCGAGAGTATTCCTCTAGCGTTGTGCTGGATATAAAACAGCCTCAGATTTCAATACGAGAAAGATTAAAAAGTGGGTTAATGTTTAACTACAATTGCTAAAAATTTACTTGAATTACTACCAATCTTGGACAAGCTATGTGGTGTCATGATATAAAAAATTTGGGATGGATACCTCAAGGATACACACAAATCCCATTCACATCATGCTTCACAAAAGAAACATATGATTAGGGTTTTGCTTTTCATCTCCTTGGGTTCAATCTCCTATCTTACATTTTTTTAATCTTCCCCTCCACTCCATTCATCACATAATTTATTTCGAATCTTGCTTGTGCACGAAAAACATTCCATTGACTAGTATCAAGATTTTAAAGTCTTTGTTGTCTATTTCATTATTAGTATTATAAATCTTTAATTAGTCAAATGCTACCATTGACATATCCTAGTTTTTTAAAACTCGTCTTAATCCCATGTCCTATTGTATGAAATCCTGATATCTACATTTCACTTTCGTGCTTTATTGACATCAAATTCATCAAAGGTACAAAATACGAAGTCACAAAATATAACCATTAGGTACCTTTAGTGATTCACGTATCTCATCATTGAACTTTTTACCCCATATGCTGGTACCTCCCTTGCCTGTTCCTGTTGGATCCCCACCCTGAATCATGAAACCCTTGATGTTTCGATGAAATATCGTCCCATCATAATAATCACTAGCACACAGTGCCAAAAAGTTCTACAGGAAGATTGAGAGAAACAAGTGTTAAACAATCTCCAACTCCAACTTTACTTTATAAATCAAAATAATAAGAAGATTGGAATGGATAATATCAAATCAAAAAATATATTTGGAACTTGTCGAAATATACACAATAAATAAAAGAAACTCTACCAAAAGAACATTTAGGGTCGTTACGCAAGTATAAAGATGTAGAAGTTGGGCAAAGGACATCACTAGAGCTGATTGAACTAAGGTTAACGATGATGACCAATGCCGAAGTTCTAGGAAATATTTAAAACCGAGCTTCAAGCACTAGGAACATGCCTGTCATGCCCTTAAGGTAGAATGAATTTTAAAAATTAAAAGAAAACACATAAGAAGAAATGCACTAGGAAGTAAAGGTTAAAAAATAGAACATTGCTACTGTTGACAAATAATCCATCAGATAAATAAACATATATGAAGATGCATGAAAAAGAAAATATGGCTTTAATAGAGTTTATTTAAAAAATGTAGAAAATAAAAAACACGTACACATAAATTTTGATAAATCAAAGCAGGGATTTTAGTAACACAAAAAACTACCATTAGTACAACGAAGAAGCCATGCATACTAAAGCAAACAAAACTGTTGATAATAGTGCTTTCTTGAATGATGAAATGAAACTGCTCATACCAAGTTGTTAAATTTGAGTTTATCAAACAACCAATGGGACAAGAATGGAAGCCAAAATGTATGCAGACCATGACTCAAATTTTGGTCACGGGTAAATAGCTGCAGTTCAATGCCTTAGAATTCTACATCCAACGATAATGGACTCTATCAAAAGGGCAACGAAAAGAAATGGAAGATGTTGCAGACTTACATAACCCTAATGAACTTAGCTATTAAGGTTGACAACAGAACTAATATTGACAATGAATGGATAACAAGGTACCATAATGGTGACCCCCAAGGAGTATAAAAGCACCTTATATTAAGCTCGAGTTTTGTATGGAATTTGGTTTATCCAATGCTTGAAGCAAGCCAAGCAATCAACTAAAAACATGTTATGAAGCATACACAAAGGGAGAATTTTAATGAAAAGAAAAAAACAAACTAAAGCCTAGGAAGTTCTAAATCCAAATTATTATGGAGCAAATTTTTAATGGAAAATGGTGCAAAAGAATTCATTATTGCTCTAAAAAATGCAAAATGGTGTTAAATCACTTAAAAAATGATAGCACCTTTCCAAATTTAGGAAGGGTACCAAAAACCATAAGAAATTACAAAGGAAGTGTGTACAATAATACATCAAACATGAAAGAAATATAAATGATCCATGCATTGTGCAAAAATAGTATGTTTTCACTAATTAAGCTTCTTGATAATCAGCACAGCCATAACATATAAAATCTCTATCTGGGTTCAATTTCTTGAGATATTCTCCACAACTAGGTGGGAAATGAATCAACATTTTTTTGACAATATTGGTACTAGGAAAACCATTTTGAGTACTATGGTTATATGGTATGCATATTTTCCTCTAAAGGAAGCAGACATCAACTTCAATTGATGATTCATCCTCATGACATACAGACTAAGAAACATTGTTGATTTTAATCATCTACAAGAAAAATAAACTGATAAATCTGTAATATATAATCTTCATCACATATAACCTTCCGATAATGGATGGTATGATATTAGAGAATCTAGAACTTATACATTTGACAGATCTGTCATTTAAAGATATTTCATCGATCTAGATTACAATAACATCAGGTCACTACCTTTCAAATATTTCTCCAAAAAATTTCATGTGAAAGCCAATTAATTGCCCACACGATTATTTTAGAAACAATAGCCATCCTACAGTTTGCAACTCATGGATGCCAAGCAAACAAAATGCACGCGAAAGCGAGGGTTTAATATCCTAATATATTTAATCTCGTTGCGCCACCCATAAAAACCAAGCATCAATTACTTGTTTGGTCCTTAAAAACAGAAGACACATACCATTTGTTTTGCTCATCCGCGGCACCCTTAGCTAAACGTAAAGCTGTATATGAGGAATCAAGACGTAGAGATGTACCTCGGCCGTTTTGGGAACCTCGTCACAGAAGATCTCGCATTTGATGTCTCCGAGATTCGTGTGGAGAGTGACCGACTGCAAACACAATGGTAATGACAAATTAACTAGGGTTTTCCAGAAGGACCAGAAAGCTTCGAAACAATCCGCTCATATGAAAAGAAAGAGGCAAAGAAGAAGGAATATCTACCATGGTCGTTCTTGCCGAGGAACGATGCTTCTGACGACTGAAATTGCTGCAGGCAATGGACTACGAATGGAAGAAGACCATTAAAACTGGATTTCAGCAAACGTTGAGGCAAAGATATGATAAAGTAGCGATTTCATCGCTCCCCGACTATATCTATATCTATAATATATATATATATATATATATATATATATATATTTTTTTTTTTTTTTTTTTTTTTTAAACAAAATATATTCTACCCCACAAAGTACAAAACTTGGCACAAAAAGCCAAGGGGGAGGAGGCAAACCTAAAACAGGCCCAAGAGGGAAAGAGAGTAGTTTTCGAGCATGTTGTCTTTGCGGCGCCTCGCCAAATAAGCTCTCCTTAGCAGATGCTGTGTTTCCAAAAAGGGGGCGCTGGCCGAAACAGTAAGGCCAGAGATGGTGGCGGCGTTCCATGCTTTCCAGACCGTCCAGCAGATGAAGGCTGGAATGGTGAAGGCTAAGGAGCTAATCTGTGTCTTGAAAGCCCACCAGCTGGAGATGTCGGTGGAAGAAGAGTGGGGGACGTCGAGCTTGACCTCAAACCAGGTCCAGATGGGGCGGGAGATGGAGCAGGACCAGAAAAGGTGATCCGGTTCATCCTGATTGCTGCAAAAGGGACACTTCGAGACGAGCGAGATGCCAATCCGATTTAGAGCTTTTGGGAAGGGGAGGGCGGCGTGGTGCAGGCGCCAGAGGAAAATTGAAACCTTCTCAGGAATGAGTCGGTGCCAGAGGAGGTCGTTTTGGAAGGAGAGCTGACGGGGAGGATGCAAGAGGTTGTTAAAAAGGGTGTACGCCCTGTTCGGTTCGAACCGGTTCACGGTGCAACACCCGGACCGGATGCGGTGGAGCAGTGAACCGGTCTGATCGACCGGGTCATCGTCCCACGCCGCAAGGGCAAGCCACCGAAGGCGGAACGAGACCATACGGCGCCAGCCCGGGGAATCGCCAGCGGAGGACCGGATTCCGTCACGGCAGTCAACGTAGCTGCTCCGAATAAAGTCTGCCCAGGGAGAACGAACGTTGAAGAGGCGCCACCAGAGCTTAGCCGAGTGCGCCATGACCTGTGAGCCAAGATCGCGGATGCCCATGCCACCGGAAGACGTAGGTTTGGCGATCTTGCCCCACGCCGCCCAGTGATGGCGGCTGGAGTTGTCGATGCCGCCCCAGAAGAACCTGGAAAGAAGCCGTTCGACGGCTTTGAGGATGGTTCTCGGAGGGAGGAGAACCGCCGACACGTATGCCGACATCGACGTGAGGACGGAGTTGATGAGTATCTTCTTCCCGCCCTTGGACAGCAGCCGGTTTTTCCACGAGGCGATGCGGCGAGCCATCTTCTCCAGGAGGGGTTGGAAGTGGATCGACTTCGAACGGCCTCTGTCGAGGGAGCAGCCCAGGTGGGCCAGCGGGAGGTGAGCACGCCTAAAACCCAGGATCGATTTGGTGGAGCGAACCAAGGCCTTTGGGGTAAACTTCCCATGGATTACTATAGACTTGGAAGGATTTAGGGTAAGCGCCGAAGCCTCCGAAAAGGAATTGAGCAGGCCGGCGAGGTTGGAGACCGATTCCTTCCTTGCCGAAGTGAATATGGTGAAGTCGTCGGCGAAGGCGGTGTGAGAGACAGGAGCAGAGCGACGAGGGGAGGAGAATTTGTCTATCTTGCCAGAGCGAACCAGATCGGAGAGGCCGCGGCTGAGTACGTCAATGGCAAGCAAGAAGAGGAGAGGGGAGAGGGGGTCACCTTGTTTGACTCCACAAGAAGGTTTGAAGAAACCTTTCGGCTCGCCGTTGATGAGCACAGAGAGCCAAGAGGCGTCGAGAGTGTTGCCGACGAGGCGACGGAAAAGCTGGGAGAACCCAAAGCCTTCCAAAACTGCATCCAGGAACCGCCAGCTGACCCTATCAAAGGCAGAGCGGATATCCAGCTTAAACAGGGCATTGGGAGCCTTCCGCTTGCGGTCGATACGGTGGACCATCTCCTGGGTTAAGAGAATGTTGTCGGCAATGTTCCGGCCACGGATGAACGCGGTTTGCTCTGGGGAGATCAGGGAGGGAAGAAGAGGGCGGAGTCGGTTAGCCAGCACCTTTGAAAGCAGCTTCCCGAAGACCGAGCAAAGTGCGATCGGTCGAAGGTCAGAGAGGGAGGCGACCGCCGAGCCCTTCGGGATGAGGCAGAGCCAGGCAGCGCCGGCAGAGCGAGGGAGCTTCGTGCCGACCAGGAAGTCGTTGACCGCTGCAGTCAAGTCGTCGCCGATGACGTCCCAGCAAGCTTTGAAGAAAGGAACCGTGAAGCCGTCGGGGCCGGCAGCACTGGAGTCGCGCATGGAGAGGATGATGGATTTTACCTCAGAAGGAGTCGCCTGGCCGCAGAGGATAGAGTTGTCTGAGGCGGAGACGGTGCGAGGGATGAGGCGGAGCAGCTCGGACGTCGATTGGGTGGATCCGCCCGAGCCGCGGAAGTGAGACATGAAGTGGTTGGTGATGGAGTCACAGAGGTGGTCATGCGATTCCGTCCAACCACCGACGGGGAGCTCCAGGCGATTCAGCTTAAGGGATTGCCGCTTGACGTTGACGGAAGCGTGGAAGAAGGCCGTGTTCGCGTCACCATCCCGAAGCCAACGGAGGCCAGCCTTCTGCTTCCAGAACTCCTCCTCCCGAGCCAAGATAGAGTTGAGGTTGTCATTGGCGACCCGCAGGGCCGATTCAGCCTCCGGGGAGAGGGCCGAGGCGAGCAGGCGCTCCGCCTCGCGGACGGTCGCCTCCGCCTTCGCCTTGTTGGCGAAAACATTGCCAAAAACGGCTGAGTTCCACCTCTTCAGGTCCTTCTTGAGTCGTGTGAGCTTACCCGAGAACCTGTAAAGACCCGAAGCCGCTATTGGGTCCCCCCAGGATTTGGAAACCACCTGCAGGAAGTTCGGGTGGGTCAGCCACACGTTAAGGAACCTGAAAGGCCGAGCGACCCGATTGCGCGGGACCGAGGAGCGGAATAGGATCGGGGCGTGGTCCGAGCCCGTCCGGGGAAGAATGTCAATGTGGCCGTCCGGCGAGAGATCCAGCCAGCGAGGGTTGCAGAGGAAGTAGTCCAGCCGTTTAAGGAGGGTTTTTCCATTGCGATTCCCCTGCCAGGTGAAGATGCTACCAGAGACCGGCGGGATGAGGAGCCCGGCGCCGTCAATGAGTTGGCGAAAGTCCTCAGCCGCGGACCGGTAGAAGCGAGCTGTCCTAGAGACGTCGTCGGAGTGCAAGGAGACATTGAAGTCTCCGCAGATCCACCAAGGGTCAGACCCGACGGACGAAGAGTGGGCCAGGAGGTCTTCCCAAAGCAGTCGCCGGAGGGTTCTGGAATGTAACCCGTAGACGGCCGTGAAGAAGGAAGCAGGGGCGCCGTCCACGGAGAGGTGGCAGAGGATGGATTGGGCAGAAGAGCCTATGGGCCGGACAGAGCATCGATCCGACCACAGGACCCAAATTTTCCCGTTGTTGGAATGGAGCCCGCCACCGAGCCCGAGCTTGCGGCAGATGGAGGGGATTTGGTCGCCGCAGATGAAAGGCTCCAGAAGGATTAGGACGTCGACTGAGAAGGAAGAGATGAGACGCTTGAGCCTGCCAATGGTGGCGCTGTTCGCCACCCCCCGGACATTCCACGTCAGCGAATTGATCATTGGAGGGGGGGGGGGGGGGGGGGGGGGGGGGGCGGAGCCGGATGCGCTCCTGGTGACCGGTACCGGAAGGTCAGGATTGAACTCCCATTTCTTTTTCCGTCTCTTGGCTTTCGACCGCGGCTCCAGGAAGGGTTCATCTGGAACCGAGGAAGTTGACCTCGATTCGTTGTCACTGGCCACCACATCAGTGGAGCGGGGGGTATGGGACGGCGAGGAAGGGGAAGGAGGGGGAGAGGGAGGGGGAGAAGGAGCTGCAGCTTGCGACGGAGCAGAATCCTCCAGTTGAACCATCAGTCCACCGGTCGGGGATACCGGACAACTGGCAACGAGAGATTCCGGTGAGGAGAGAAGCTCTCCATCTTTGGGCGGCGAAGCGGGAATGGGAATAGGCCTGCAGGGTGCAGGAAAGGTTGCAGGAGGAGAAACTGTACCTGGGGCCAATTCAGGGGGCGGGCCCAGGATGCCCACGCCACAGTGCGGAGGTGGAGCAGGGGGAAGGGTGGCCGGAAGCGACGACTCAGCATCAGGCAGAGCGGAAGAATGGGAACATTGACCAGGGTCGTTGAAGGACCGGGGGGCTGGGGGGTCCAGCTGGATAGCCAGGGCTTTACCCTTGTCAGTCGTCGACGCCGACGTCGAAGTCGAGAGCACCTTCTGTCCCTTGGGTTTCGCCTTGCCAGATTGGTGCTTGCAGGCCGACGGGGCGTGGCCAATGGTGAAGCAGTTGTCGCAGTAAAGGGGGAGGTTCTCGTAGGTGACGCGTTGCCAGAAGCCTCCCGCCTTCACCCCGGGGATGGAGGAGATGCGGATCCGGTCAGGTAGTTGAGAGGCCAGGTCAAGCTCAACGCAGACCTTAGCGACGTTGGGGCGGGACAGGGCCGCCGTGGCCGTGTCGACCTTCAGAGGCTTCCCTAGAGTCGCCGCAATAGAGAAAAGGGAGGCCTTGTTGAAGAGGTGAACGGGGAGCTGCTTAAAAGCCACCCAGACCGGGACCTGGGACGGCTCGGCGTCGAAGCGGAACGATGGAGACCACTTAAGGAGTCTCATCGGGAAGTCGTGGATGAACCATACCTTCTTCATCCAGCAGAGGAGGGAATCCTCCTCCGACAGGAAACGGAGAAGGACGTGGCGCTGGTTCAGAAGCCCCACCTGGACTTCGTGTTGGAAGCCGGACTTGGCCAGAGCGGAGCGGATGGCGACCAAGGGAGGTCTGCCGTGAGAGAATTTACCTACAAGCGAGAACCGGAGCGGCTCCGCCAGCTTCTCCACCTCCTCCGACGAGAATGCGACTTCCGGGGCGCCTTTATAGAGGGTGGAACCCCGGATCCGACAGGGAGAGGTAACCTTGGCCTTGCCGAGAATTGAATTAGTTAATCAATTTATAATTATAATCCTATAATTTAGTCATACGATAGTAATAATTTAAATGATCATCTAGTTTGAATTAGTTATTATTTGTTAAGAAGATGATATGTATAAATTAAACTTAAAAAATCAATCATCTTGATGAACATTAGAACAGTTGATTTAAAACTTAAAAACTAATTTTAATATCTCATTTTACCTATTAAATATATGCTTTTGATAAAAAAAATTGAATTAATTTGAAATT
This sequence comes from Vanilla planifolia, assembly GCA_023846275.1. Lineage (NCBI taxonomy): Eukaryota > Viridiplantae > Streptophyta > Magnoliopsida > Asparagales > Orchidaceae > Vanilla > Vanilla planifolia. The sequence goes on from CM043865.1 coordinate 20,867,557, forward strand.
AAATTTGACAATTTAAGCTCTACATGTATCCCTTACTTTTGATAATCACTCATATACATAGATTAACCTTACTTTGACATTGCTAATACATTTTACATAATTTCAAGACTCAAATCTAATTTGAATCAAGCATCATTTATTTAGTTTCAGCATTTAGATTGAATGTACTAAAATTGAATTAAATATATCAAAATAACTTATTATCCTAAATTATGTGATGAAATTTAAATTATTTTTGCTCATTATTGGACTTAATAAAATAATAAATTAATATCAAATTATGTAAATTTAGTAATTAATTTAAAATCTTTAATAAAATGACATAATAAAAAGTATGCTATTTGTGTGTTCTTAAATAACTGCTCAACTAGTTTAATTAAGAGTATTTTTTTAGTTGCCTTTCGATAAGAACTAAGGATGATTTTAATGGCCAATATTTTTAATATATGAAATGAATAAATAAGATTATCATTATCTTTTATTATTTTAATATTTTTTTAAAATATATTTTATTAAGTATTAATGATAAGTACGACTTGACAAAATCATCATGACTCATTCTATATTGACTTTAAAATGTGCAATATTCAAAGAGAGATCTTAATCAATACATAAGATGACAATTTGAAAATATCGAAACATTTTTATATAAACAAATTTGTATGATATCTCATGAAAACTACATAATTAAAATATAGTAGAATTGAAATAATTTTAAGATGAATGATCACATATCAATATATGTCAACATAATAAAATCATAATGTCACAAATCATTTTATTTTTCCCCCTCATAGAGAATATGTCATAACCAATGAAACAATAAAAATCATATTCATAATGAATAGCTTTGTCAAAAGCTTTTATTCTTAAAAAAAGTATGAAAATTGATAAAAAAAAATATTATCAAAACAAGAAAACAAAACCTATAACTTATAATTCATTTGATATAATCATTATAATTTGAAAGAAAATATTAAAAAGAATTTGAGCATGATTTTCTACGTAAATTATTTTAAAATGTTCCAGCCATTACGATGTTAACATTCTTTTGTAAAATTAATATTTGATCTAAAATAAGATTTTTTTAATAGATTATTAAAAATCGTAACGCTAAAAAAAAAAATCGTAGGAACAAGGCCGGCCATACGATACAGAGGGGTTACGTGGTGAAATAAAAACAATCATCATGATAATTCCGGGCATGCCATCATCATTATTTTTCCCGTCATTAACGATGCTAATTTTTTTATTTGTAAAATTAATATTTTAGAGAAAAATTCAACCATATTGAACAAAGAGATCTGTATTAAAAATATATATTTTAATAAATTAATTGAAGACCGTAACGCTGAAAAAATCATAGGTACAAGGCCGGCCTCATCTATAATACAATGAAGGGACGGTTAACCTGTTCAGGTAACAAGCCATGGTGCCACAGCGAAGAACGGCCTCTCTGCAGCTCTCAGAGCTCATCACAAACCATCCTTTCTGCACCTTTTCACTTCTCTACATACCTTTGGCCCTTCTCTTCTTCTATGTTGCAGGTTTCATCCTTGCTTTTATCATCTTTTACGTCCAAGAAACCATCCATGGCTCCGACCGTCCTCCCATCGCCGGTTCCATTTTCGATATGATCATTCATTTTAATACCGTTCACGATTTCCTAACCAAGCTTGCCCACAAAAATAAGACCTTTAGATTGATAACGCATTACAATAGTGACATTTTTACTGCCGATCCAAAAAATATTGAACATTTCTTGAATGGCAACTTCTCTAACTACGTGAAGGTATGTTGTTTTTTTATGAGATCAAAAGATTCTTCCTTTCTTTTGCTTTTGACCTTCTTTGTTGTTGAGTTTCATGTTGGCTGTGAACAGGGGGATTTGAACTACGACACCATGAAGGACCTCTTAGGTGATGGAATCTTTGCAGTAGACGGCGCTCGATGGCGGCACCAAAGAAAGCTTGCAAGCTATGAATTCTCGACGAGAATTCTAAGGGAATTCAGCAGTGTGGAATTTCGTCAAACGGCTGCAAGGCTCGCAGAGAAGATAGAAGATGCTGCAAGAGATGCAGCTGCCGTAGATTTGCAAGTGCGAATAGGTTAGTTGTATCCTCCATAACGAAGTTCTTCTAAAGGGTATTTCCTTTTGTAGGATCTACTGCAGAAATCCACCATGGACTCGATATTTAAGGTTGGGTTTGGTGTGGAGCTCGACACACTTTCAGGAACAGACGAGGCTGGGGTGGCCTTCTCAAAAGCCTTCGATGAATCGAACCACATCATTTTCTTGCGGTTTGCTGATATATTCTGGAAAGTGAAGAGGAGATTCAACATTGGATTAGAGGCGCGGCTTAAAAGTAATCTAAAGGTGATTGATGGGTTTGTTCTCCAGCTCATAAGCCGAAAACGGGAGCAGATGCGAGGAAGAGTCGAAGTTGTAAGATATAAGCCACTTTAAATTGCTTCTTATCCATGTTTAAAGCTGAAAGCGGAACATAATGCTGCAGAAGACGCAGGAAGATGTAATGTCAAGATATGTGTTGGCAAGCGAGAAGGATGCAACGATGACCGATCGATATCCGAGGGACATAATCCTCAGTTTCTTGATAGCGGGGAAGGACACATCTGCGAACACTCTAACCTGGTTCTTCTACATGCTTTGCAAGAATCCATCAGTGCAGGAAAAGATTTGGGCTGAAATTAACTTCGCCATGGAAACGAAAGCTGCAGGTTTCGGAATCGAAGAGTTTGTGGGTAGCTTAACAGATGAAGTACTGGAGAAGATGCAGTACCTCCATGCTGCACTAACCGAGACTCTCAGGCTTTTCCCAGCTGTTCCAGCGGTATGATCGACTACTTCGAAGAAAAGTCTCAATAGTCACTAAGAGACGAGCTTCCTCTTTTTTATTTTATTTTTTTTCTTGCAGGATAGTAAATTTGCAGTGGAGGATGATGTCTTACCCGATGGCTTCAAGGTGAAGAAAGGGGACGGGCTCACCTATCTCTCTTATGCAATGGGGAGGATGACTTACCTTTGGGGTGAAGATGCCGAGGATTTCAGGCCGGAGAGGTGGCTAAAAAATGAAGTTTTTATGCCTGAGAGCCCATACAAGTTCGTCTCTTTCCACGTAAGTTGTCATTTTTATGAAGATTTCATCAAATCAAACAATCCAATATCTTTTTTTGATACATGGTTTGTTCTCAGGCGGGACCTCGAAGCTGCTTGGGAAAGGTGTTTGCTTACAGGCAGATGAAGATATTGGCAGCCACCCTCCTCCATTTCTTCGTCTTCAAACTGGAGGATGAGAGAAAGATTGCAACTTACAAAACCATGTTTACTCTGCACATGGAAAATGGCCTAAGTGTCATTCCATTTCCCAGACTCAACTGATATTGCTCGCAGGCTTCATTAGGTCTGCAATCCGCCGGTGATCCACAGGGACATCAAGCCGAGCAACATCCTGCTCGATTCCCTCTCGAAAGTTTGACATCCACTGCTTTGATGTTATTCTATTAGTGTTCCTGTTTGTTAGTATTCTAGCTTTTTGCCCCTTTCATGTCCTATGTGAAGGAAGGTCATACCTCTTAGTCACGAATAACTGAATAAGATGAACCCATCTTCATAGATTTAAGCTTGTTTCATATAGAGAAAGTCTAAGTTGAATTGATTAATTAATTTATAATTATTCTTTTCAATGATAAAATTTTAAAATCATTTTTCTTACAATTGAACATTATAAAATTAGATTTGAATATCAAACTATGTGAATTTAATAATCAAGTGAAAATCTTTATAAAACTTATATAATAGAAGTGCTATTTGAATGTTCATAAATAGTTGTGCATGCAAAATATAGCTTGGTTATTTAAACAAGAACATTGTTTTAGTGTTGTCTTTGAACGAAGAACCAAAGATAGTTTTAGTACTTGACATGTTAAACCTTTGTATACACGAAAGGAATAATTTAAGGTCTGGCAAAAACCTTCATGAATCATTTAACTTTTGCTTCTATTGAAATAATTACCGAGGAAGAATTCTTAGTCTAAGTATGAGATAAAAAGGTCTTAAGATATTGATACACTTCTATTGGGGTAAACTACAATAAAGAGACGGTTAACCTGTTCAAGAAACAAAACATGGTGCCACAGCGAACAACGGCCTCTCTGCAGCTCTCAGAGCTAATCACAAATCATTCTTTCTGCACCATTTCACTTCTCTATATACCTTTGGCCCTTCTCTTCCTCCATGTTGCAGGTTTCATCCTTGCTTATATCATCTTTTACGTCCAAGAAACCATCCATGGCTCCGACCGTCCTCCCATCGCCGGCTCCGTTTTCGACGTGATCATTCATTTTAATACCGTTCATGATTTCCTAACCAAGCTTGCCCAAAAAAATAAGACCTTTAGATTGATAACGCACTACAATAGTGGCATGTTTACTGCCGATCAGAGAAATATTGAACATTTCTTCAAGAGCAACTTCTCTAACTACGTGAAGGTGTCTCTTTTTTTTTTGTACGAGGCTCTTCCTTTCTTTCGCTTGTGTATCCTTCTTGTTTGTTGAGTTTCATGTGGGCTGTGAACAGGGGGATTTTAACTACCATACCATGAAGTGATAGAAATAAAAATGTAAGAAAAAATTCAAAAAATGATAGTAGAAAGCTTAAGGGGAAGATAAAAACTATGAACTTTTCATTGATGAATTCATATTTACAAAACAATCATTACATCAATTTATAGTAAAAAAAAATAACCAATCTTCCAAATATTTGCTCCTAATTTGAAGGTTTGTTTCTAATTTAAAATTTAAAATTATTTAGATATTTAAATTTCTAAAAATACTAAAAAACTAACAAAACACTTAAAATATACTAACCACACTTCAAAGTGATAATCAAATGCTTAAAGTTTGCTAACATTACTTGCTTTCAAACTTGAAGTATCTTCAACCCTAATTGATTTCGTAATTCTTTAAACTTCTTCATTCCAAGCAATTTAGTGAAAATATCAGTCACTTATTCTTCAATACTGTAATGTACCAGACTTAAAGTCTCCTTGTTGATATGATCATAAAGAAAATAAAACTTTGTCTTGATATGTTTGTTTCTCCCATGTTAAACTGAATTTTTTGTAAATTTGATGGCTGACATATTGTCAATAAATATAGTTTTTTGCTCTTCTTGTTGATGATGTAACTCCTACAGTAAATTTCGTAACCAAATTGCTTCACAAACGGTTGGTGAAGCTGCAATATACTTTGCTTTACAAGATAAAAGAGCAATGACATCTTGTTTAGTTGATCTCTACATAAATTCTAATGAATCTATGAAGAAACAATAACAAGTTGTATTATTCCTTTCATCTATATCATCTTCTCAGTTTCTTGATAGCAGGGAAGGACACCTCTACGAACGCTCTAACCTGGCTCTTCTACATGCTTTGTAAGAACCCATCAGTGCAGGAAAAGATTTGGGCTGAAATTAACTTCGCCATGGAAACGAAAGCTGCGGCTTTCCACCAAAAATAAAGTCAATGTGGACCTTTTCTGAATGACACAAAGTGTTTTTTAAGAGTGAGTTCTAATAATTAAGCATCTAAGGCTATAGTAAACAAAAAGGATCAATTATGTATTAATCATAGACTTTACAATATGTTGGATCAAGATTCAAATAAACTTTAATAAATCTCAAATTTGGAAGTCATGATGAGGGAATCATTTTGATTGTGCAGCATGTCGATTGAACAATATGCAAATGACTTTTCAAAAGAAAATACATTTTGGGAGTTAACATTTTTATAAAAAGAGGTACATAATTTAGAAATTAAGTCATTTTGAAGCATCAATTAAAGAGCTAAGAAAGAACAAATGATTAAAATAAATGACATTCTAATGCAAGTGTTTTGCATTTTATTGTGATTTCATCAAAGGTTGGAACCACAAAAAGGGTTAGATAAATGTACAAGATTAAAACTTCTTTTTTTTTTCTAAAAATAGAATAAATATCATCAAATTTCAATATCGATGTGAAAAGCTATGACCATCATATTCAAGATATTTGTGAAAGTGTTAAAATATATTAGCTATCTAGTTAGACAATCAAATTTGGAAGACTTGATCAATTATTGAACATAAAAGAACAAAACTAATTTGAAGAATAACAATTTTTGATAAACAATATCAATCAGTTGGTTAAGAGATTCGATTTCATGTAGAAAATAAGAAGTTATCTAAAAAAGCTAAGACTTTTTCAAACTTATGTATTCAAATTAGTATAAATGTAAATTTGACTTAAATATGTATTATTTTTGAAATATTTAGGAATAGGAACTAAATGGAGTTTTGAAATTTTTTCTATTTTTCTTAATTAAATCTATATTTAAGAATTTCAATACTTTTGGATATTTTGTTTTATTATATTATGGACCTAAGAGATTATGTTATTTTCAAAAGAACTTTTTATTTTCTATTTTGAAATAAAATTTTTTCTAACAAATTCTTTCTTCGTAAAAAAGAGAGTTTAAAAGGAAAACCCATAACGGGGATAATCCATCTCTACAAGTTTTAATGATATGTAAAATTTATAATAAGATGTATTAAAATGTATTATTGTCTATAAAAAAGGTTCATGATTTAAGTTGCTTACTATTCAAAATGAATTTGAAAGTTTAAGCATAACACAAAATTGCATTCTTTACAAATTTGAAAGAATAATAATCTACATCACAACTACATGGGTGTTATTCAAGAAGCATTATATGTTGATTTCTATCAAATTGATTGAAAGAAAGAGACTAATCAAGAAAGAGAAATATCAATAATAATAAACTTATATTCAATAAAATTTTTTATTGATTAATGAAAAAAAAAAGATGAACAAAAAAAAGAGTGATTATTCAAAAAGAAGATCTTAAGAGTAATGAAGTTTAATCATTATTCTTCAAAGAGGTTAAGTCCATTTGATGATTTAAATATCTCTAATGTTTCTTTCATAAGAAAGCCACTTGTCATGTTGTAACACTTAAAACATACAAATGGTTGTTAAACAAGCTCTGTTAACTCTTTATTATGTCTTTTGAAAAGAGCATCTTCATAGTTTTTTATTAATTTTTTTATAATTTATTTAAAAATTTAAATAATAACAAAAAAAATACAAAAATTGGTCAAACCCAAAAGTACAGAGTTGGAGACTACAGTTGAACACAAAAAATACGGCAAAACTAAATCCAACTATGGCCGGATTGTACGGCAGGCAAACGACGCCGGTGACGGGCCGGAAAGGAGCATAGGCGGCATAAAAAAATACATATATGGGCTGTGAAGAGGCGTGCATATGGAGAGATTGGAAGGCTACGATGAGCAAGCCGGCGTGCAAACTCGAGAGCATACGCAGCGCAACGGGCGAATGCCGTTGGTAGGTTGCTTGCAACAAGATACTGTGTTTAGAAAAGATGATAAACAATAGAGAACAGCACGGCAATAAGAAGCTTGGCATGGCCTGGAAGAAGTAGAAAACCTGTGAGACCATAAAGGACCTTGCTTTCTTCTGGTTGTTCTTTCTCTTTCAGCAACGGACATCATCAGCATTCACTTTCGGAGTGGCCACGCCTATGGTGGTTTTTTACCGGCGTTTGTTATGCAGCCGCGCTTCTGCCGCTAGTAATTCAGATGCACTACCGAGTCCCAACCACCGCTTTTCCTTCTCCCAGCTTCGCCGGGCAACAGCCTCTTTTTCCCCAACCCGCAAGATTGGGCAAGGCGGTTTTGGCCCGGTATACCGTGGAACATTGCCCTCTGGCCAGCATATCGCGGTGAAGCTCATGGACTCAGAATTCTTCCATGGCGAGCGCGAGTTCCAGAACGAGCTCACCCTTGCAGCCAAAATGCTCACCATGGGCTCCTCCCGTGATGGCGGCTTGGTCGTCGTCCCGTTTGGTTTCTGTGAGTGCGAGAAGTTTCGCGGTTGCGGTGGGTGGTGGACACGCCGGAGCGCGGCGGACGAGGAGGCTGTGGATGATGACATCGGAGATCGGTTGTCTGGACGGAGGTTACTGCTGGTCTACGAGCTTATGCACAACGGGAGCTTGCAGGATGCGCTGCTCCACCGGCGGTGCCCGGAGCTCATGGACTGGCGGCGGCGGTTCTCGGTGGTGGTCGACATTGCTCGCGGGCTGCATTTCCTACACGAGGTCTGCAATCCGCCGGTGATCCACGGCGACATCAAGCCGAGCAACATCCTCCTCGACTCGCGCCTATCTGCCAAAATCGCCGACTTTGGTCTTGCCCAGCTCAAACCGCCAACTCAAACCCAGGGCGGCGACATTGAAAAAATATCTTCGCCTAAAATTTTTTCGATAGACGCATGCTTGCAATCGCAAATCCGTAGCAGGAATGGTTTCGGTGTAGGAGACGACGACGCATCAGCACTAGGAGAGACAGCCGAGGGCGGGACGAATGCAATTTTTGATGATGTAAACGGTTTCCACAACACCGAGGAATGCCAGGAGGAAGGCGATGTCTTCGTTTCGAATCCGGCGTTCATAGCATCGCCAGAGGAAAAATTGGAGACTCTCGAGGTAGCGTCGACTTTGGAAGGAGTGGGTTCTGATAGGCCAAGCCTGGATGATTACTGCGGTGGACGACGAAGGAGCCTCCAAGACGGTGGCAAGATAGGAAACACCGAAACAGGGAACAACGTTAAGGATTACGTGTTGGAATGGATTCGCTCGGAGATCAAAAAGGAGCGTCCTGCCACCTCCGCAGAGGATCGCCAGCCTCACCCCAGTGGAAGACCCGGCAGGAAGAAGCAGCATAGAAAGCTCGAATGGTGGATCTCTCTGAATAAGGAGAAGACAAGGAAGAAGTCCCGACAGGCGGGGAAGGCATGGTGGCGTGAGGAGTTTTGCGAGCAGCTCCCCAAGAGCAATCACAAAACCATCCTCAAATCACAGAGCAACATCGAAGCAGCAGAGCGCCAGTGGGGTCAGAGTCGGAGAAAGATGAAGAAAAGTCACAGCAGCGACAACCATAACCAATGGCTGGATGGGCGAAGGAGGAGAATCCGGGATTGCGCACTGAGCAGCACGCCAAGCACAAGAGGCACTGTGTGCTACTCCGCGCCGGAGTTTGGGGGAGGAAGGCCTCCCTCTGAGAAGTTTGACATCTACAGCTTTGGTGTGCTCCTATTAGTGATCGTCTCCGGACGGCGGCCGCTTCAGATTGTCTCGTCTCCAAAGTCGGAGCTGGAGCGCGCCAACCTCATTTCTTGGGCGCGGCAGCTTGCCCATGTGGGGAATCTACAGGATCTAATCGATCCCTCTCTGTGCGCAGTGGATACACAGCAAGCGCTGCTCTGCATTATGGTAGCGCTGCTTTGCATACAAAAGTCCCCTTGCCGCCGCCCTAACATTAAGGCAATCATGGACATGCTTCTTGGGCAATCTGAGCTCCCAATTATTACATCATTGAGTTTGTTTTGACATTCAAATTTCATGGCTTTCATCTCTTCATCATCCATCATAAAAAAAACCCACCAAAAATGGATGATGATTTTCAACATGAATGTTAATACTGAGAAATCAAAACAAATCAATTGAGAATAATTCCATTTGTTCCAAACCAAAAAAGAAGCCAACCTTCGGTGCAGTTCCAGTCCAATATGCTGTTCTCTTCTCAAGCTATTTGCTTGAAGTGACGACTGGGTAATGTTTTCCTGTGGATTTCTCATTCTTTTACGGAAAGATGGAGGCATAAACTAATTTGATCTTCAAGTAATACCCATCTTGAACTGTTAAGCATTGTTGGGTTTATAACGTTTATAATTGAAGTAGGGACATTTGATTGGATTTTGTTGGGTTAATGTTAAACTTTTTAATCCAATAGAGCATCTTTTGAATTTATCATACAAATATTAACTAGGAATATTCTAAACCATCAAAATGCACACCCAAAACAAAGCAACAGAAGCCTCTTTTTTCTAGAACTCTTCAAGATAAGGACTTAGGGTCACCTTGTACCTCCCAACCAGCAATGTTACCACTAAAAATGCAGAGAAATGAACCAAAGACAAACAAAGAGTTCATAAAAACAAGTATGACCACGAAAGGCTTGGAAATTAAAGTATTAAATGTTGCATAAGCTGTGAAATTTAGCATTAGAGTGTTCTATATGAGTTCAACCAAGGAAAAATCATATAAAGAAATTCAAATGGTGAGAAGTGGAACTAATCATTACATTGGCAGGCCATTGGTGTTGCTACGCGAGAAACCTTTTTAAGTGGGCTCAAAAAGCTCATACTTGTTGAATATTAATAAATTCGAAAAGTAATATATCTATGAGATAAGGATTGAAGGTCACTTTATACATCCCAAATTGATAAAAATTATAAAAGAAAAGAAAATTAAAGTATCAAGTGTTGCATAAGATGTGAAATTTAACGTTAAGGTATTCTATATGAATTCAACGAAGAGAAAATCATATGTTGATAGTCTTGAATTCTAAACTTTGAAAATTAAAAATGAAGTACATTTTAAAAGATGAAATCAAATATGATGGATAGGATAATTATTGTTAGAAAAAATAAAGGAAGGAATGTTATGAGGGCATATTTGTAATTTCACTTTCTTAACTTTTTTCGTAAACCTATCTATATATATGTTATGTTAACTTAGAGTTTTGTAGTTATTTTTTAGGCCATTTTAAGAGCAGTTTTCTTCGTCTTTTAAAACTCTATTTTAACCCTCAATTATAATGAATTTCTTTGCTCATTCTCTCTTATGATTTTTCCCATTTAGATTTTTCATGTAAATCTCTGTATCACTTAGATTTGGTTTACTGTGATTTGATCTGATTTCATAACAAATTGGTATTAAAGTCACGTCCTTTGATTCATTAGATTTTCTATGAATGACAATCATGATGTACGACATTGAGAAATTAGATCGGAGTACACACACAATTTACTTTGTGAAAAATTAAGATGCGAGCAATTTTGGTGCAGTTAGATTTGAATGACGTCCTTCTCAGCCATAATAGAAGAAGAGAAAGAGAGAAAAATATCAAAAAATAAAATCCTAGATCGAGTTACACTTGTCAAATAAGATTCTATAAGATTACCTAAAGGAAGAGACGACTGCGACTTTGTGGCTTATATTGGAGACTCTTTGTATGACAAAGAGTTTACTGAACAAACTCTTTATGAAGCAGCATTTGTGCATGTACTGTCACTGAAGGCAAAGAAATCAAGTCTCATTTGAATGAATTCAAGAGAATTTTTATAGATTTGAAGATGTTTGAAATTAAGTATGACGACGAAGACCTTGCTCTACTTCTATTATGTTCTATGTCTTCTTCTTACACCAATCTTAGGGACTCAATACTTTATGGTCGAGATTCGATTTCACTTGAGGATGGTTCACATGTCTTATTGTAAAAAACAGTGCTTAACAAAGATTCGTCAACTTCTGAATCACAAGAAGAAAGTTTGATTATTAGAGGATAATCGAAGCAAGTAGATTTTTCTGATGCAAAGTATAAAGGAAGATCAAAGTCCTAACAAAGAAATTTGATTTATAACTACTACAAGAAAAAGGGTCACATAAAGTAAACTATTTTAAACTAAAAAAGAAAAATTTAAGAAAGGTGATCATAGATCTGAGAAATCAAGAGAAGCCAGCATAATTAGTGAAGAATTGTATGTTAAAGACATAATGCTTGTATTAGATTTAGGAAACTCCTCTAGTTGAGAATATATTATGGATTCAGCTTGCTTTTTTCACATGACACCAAAGAGGGATTGGTTCTCCACCTATAAGTTTGTTACGAATAGAATTATGTTTATGGGTAATGATGCATCATGTAGGGTTGCCAATATTGGGACTGTCAGAATCAAGATGTTTGATGAATCTATTCGCACACTTGATGAGATCAGGAATATTCCAAACCGAAAGAGAAATCTTATGTCTCTTAACACACTTGATAGTAAAGGTTATCTATGCGCTGAAGAATGTGGAGTTATAAGAGTTATTCACGATTCCTTGGTGATAATGAAAGAGAAGAATGTCAATAGTGGATTATGCATTCTTCTAGGATCTATTATGATAAGAGAAGCAGTAGTATCATCTATTTTAAATTCTAAAATTATAATGCTATGGCAAATGCTACTGGGACACATAAGTGAGAGAGGTTTGATTGAACTAAGCAAAAGATACCTCTTATCTAGAGATATGATGGAAAAGCTAGAGTTTTATGAGTAGTGTATTATGGATAAATATACAAGAGCAGCTTTTAGTCTTGGACAATAAAGAATCAAAGAGATCTTAGATTATATTCATTCAGATTTATGGGACCCATCTCAGCAACCATCTAAGGTCGATGCCAGATACATGCTAACTTCATTGATGATTACTCTAAGAAGGTATGGGCTTTCATTTTGAAAGAAAAATTAGTTTTTTTAAGAGTTTTTGTTGGAAACTTGCGTGTTACAAGAGGGGGGGGGGGGTGAATTGTTCCTTTTACAAATTTTTAAACAATTTTAAAGTTAATTACAATAGTAAAGAGAAATTATGAGCAATAAAGTAAAGAATGAAAAGCACACACAATTTCAAGTGGTTCGGCAAAATCTTTGCCTACATCCACCCCTAGCTGACCCAGCCAGGCTTCACTACTAAACACTGCCTTTTGCCCAACCGGCGGGTAGGCCGAAACCCTCACATCAACCAATCAACCCAACTGGTACCAACCAAATACAATCAACAGCAGCAAGACACGCTGCACACTCACAGCAACAAAGCTGTTATAATTTTAGCAAGAAAACAGATTTCAGCTTTCAAGTAAAAGTTTTACATCAACCTGTACCACAATCCTTTAATCTTAATTTGTGACACAACTACTAAACAAGTATTAAAAATGTTTAACTAAAAAAAAATTCAACAATATAAATTTCGTTAAAAAAAACAAATTATTTGGAGCTCTTAAATATAAGTCCTTGTGTACTTAGAGCTCATACTTAACAATTAAATCTAATTAATTAAACTCAAGATAATTAAAGAAATCACTTTTCAAACCGCAGCTTAAAAAAAAACGCACTTCTGAACGCGCTTCAAAACAGGACTACGCGCCTCTGAACGCGCTTTCCAAACAGGACAATGCCCAAATCGCGTTTGCGAGAGGCGTTGTTCTGTTTTAGGCGGAAGAGTTGTTTCGGAGGTGATTTGGTCTGAAATTCGACGCAATAGAAATTCGACACTGATAAGTTGTATTTAGAAAAGCTAATAGAGATTCCAAGGCGTGTAACAACAATCAAATTCGTTGAAGATTGGTCCGAAAAATCAAGATCGGCGAAACTTGGATAACGGAAAAGATTTGCAGTAAATTCAACCTCAATTCAAGTAGCTAAGCAGAGTATGAGGTGTAGTTGAGTAAGCAATAGTAAATAGAAACGAAGAGGGATGAAACCGTGCGAATTTGAAGCAAGAAGAGCGCGTTTTCGTTTCGGCCCGAGAAGGCTGAGGAAGACGATGAACAGTAATTCCAGTGATTTTTATCCGTCTCTGCAGGGATTTTTCCAATTCTTTTTCTAACCAAAATCCCTCGAATTCAATCCTTCTTATAGAAGGAGATCGAGCAATTGATCGTTGGTTCCAAAGGCTAGAAGAGGGGAAAAATAATTTAAAAAATATATAGCCGTTGCGCCGGAAAAGCAGAGAAGGAACGCCGAAAAAAAATAGCACGCTTTTTAGTCCCACATTGGCTATTGATAGGGAGAAGTGGCGCATATAAGAGTTCACTTCTCTATTTACCTTCAGCCGAAAATATTGGGGTTGGCTGCCCCCTGGTGCGGTTGGGAAGTCATTACCCAAGCCGACCTGTTTAGAGCATAATGGGTCAATTATGACCCGAACCCGAATTAGGAACTCTGGCTTGCGGATGCACCCTTCTAGTCGTCCCCTTAGGTTCTCGCCTGGCCGGTTCGGCTTGGTTCCGGTTCGGCGTTAACCGAACCCTTTTTGCCCCGGTTTGGCGTAAAGCGAAATTTTTAATTAAATCGGAAATAAAATTTTGAAAGCTTTAACACTTGCGAAAATAGTCGAAAACGCTTTAATAAATAATAATAATTATATTTTTATTTAAACCAAAATAAATATGGTGTAAAATGTTGATTATACAAGTCAAGGACTTGAGAAGCATATGAATCTCAAAAATGCAATCCTAAGTGTGTCACATATTGATTAACAAGATGGGTTTAACAATCTAACCTTGATAATGTAGTATATGAAAATCTCCAAGTGGTTTTGCCACGCCGCAAGGAGAACCTGATTGACTCTCATGAGCTGACGTTTGAGAGTCGTTCTTGAGCCATGCCACTAATGAACTTTGACAATGCTTTTCATGTGGATCGCTCCATGGATTAATCGACCAAGCTCTCCAATCTCCTAATCCCTGTAAGCACTTGAGAAGCATGATCTGAAATACACTCAACAAATCATTAGTAACATTAGTACAATGGTTTTGTACTCATCAAACTCGTGGAGCACAAAGGGGTTCAACAGTTTTGTCCAATGGAAGACATTTATTGAGAATAAAACGGGAAAAATCATAAAACATCTTTAAACTAATAATGGGTTAAAGTTTTGTTCAAATGAATTTAATGAATTTTATAGAAAAGAAGATATAGTTAAACACAAACTAGTTTAGTAACTTCCAACAAAATGGTTTCTCTGAGAGATATAATTGAAACATTTTAGAAAGGGTTAGGTGCATATTGTTTACAAGTATTTCAAAATCATTTTCGACAGAAGCATGTTCCACAGCTTATCATTTGATTGATATTTCACCTCACATAGCTTTAGATATGACAATGTCTAAAGGGATTTGGTCATATAAAAACTTTGACTATTCTTAATTAAAGATTTTTTGTTGTGTTGCTTACTCTCATTATAGATAAGAAAAATTGGACCCCAGGTCAAAGAAATGTGTCTTTCTTGGTTATGCTTAAGAAGGAGGAACAAAAAGTTACAACTTTTGTATCCTTCAAAATATAAATTAATAATTATTAGAGATGTTATGTTTGATAAATTATCTATTTTAAATGCTAAACAATCTGTTGTTATTCATGATGATGCTTCGAGTAATAGTCCAGATGATGTAGAAATTAAGATTCATTTAGATGACTTATAAGAAGATACACAAGTTATTGAAGATGATTAAACCCATAATAAGGACAATCATATAGTATTAGGAGAGATCAAGATAAAAGGATGATTAGACCTCCAAAGAGATATGCAGATATTAATTTGGTTCCATATGCTTTGTTTGTGACTCAAGACACAAGTTTGAGTAGTAAAACTTGTACTTATTCAAAGACTATTACTTGTGAAAATTTAAGAGATTGGTTATTGACTATATAGAAAGAGATTGAGTCCTTATATATGAACAAAACTTGAGATTTGACAAAGCTTCTAGCTGGTGAGAAAGCCATTAAATGTAAGTTGGTGTTTAAGAAAAAGTTTAATTTTTAGTTGTTGAGAAAGATATGTTCAAGGACAAGCTAGTAGCCACAAGATACAGCCAACTTAAAGTATTGATTTTATTGATATTTTTGCACCTGTGGTAAAGCACACATCTATTAGAATTTGTCTTGGTTTGATTACTGTGAATGATTTAGAGTTAAAATAACTAGATATTAAGACTACTTTCTTACATAAAAACTTTGAAGAAACTAATAGATGGATCTTTTATGCTATCTCATCATTTCTACAAAAGCAATTTTGATAGTTGTTTATATGTGAAGGAACTAACAGATGGATATTTTCTATACTTATTACTCTATATGAATGATATGTTTTTCACAACAAAAAGCAAGCCTTATGTGGAGAACTTAAAAGGACTTTTCATACAAGAGTTTGATATGAAAGACTTAACACTTAGGATAGTGATCATAAGAGATATGAAGTAATGGAGGCTTTTTTTTATCTCAAAGTGATTATATTTGAAATGTGCTTCAGAGATTTAGGATGAAAGAAGTTAGACGTATTCCTACACTTTTAGTCACTCATTTCAAGTTGTCTATAAATCTACGTCCAAACACTGAGAAGTGGCATAATACATGCAACATGTTTATTATATGAATGCTGTTGGTAGTTTGATGTATTCAATGATTTGCACTCATTGTGATTTGGCATATGCAAGTAGTGTTATCATTAGGTACATGACTGATTTAGGCGAGCAACATTGAGAAGCTATTAAGTGAATTTTGAGGTACTTATGTGGCACTATTAACACTTGTCTATACTTTAGAGGAAACTTTTCAGGACTAAAATATTATGTTAACTTAGATTATGGAGATGATTATGTAAAAAAAAATCTCTCATATGACATGTCTTTATTCTTGGGGGTTATGCTATCAGTTAAAGATCAATTTTGAGAAGTATAGTTGTATTGTCTAATATAGAGATAGAGTATATAATAATCACTGATGTTGTGAAAGAAGCTATTTGGCGAAGAGTTCTGTTCTGAGAGCTGAGTAAGATTGGTGAAGTAATCATTATAATTTGTGATAATCAGAATACTGTATGCTTGTCCAAAGATAATATATTTCATGAGATGACAAAACATATTGATATCAGATACCATTTTAATAATGATAAGATTGAGGTTAGAGATGTTGCTATTCAGAAAATCAATGTTAAACATGATGACAAAAGTGCTTATAACAACCAAGTTTAAACTTTATTTAGACTTGATTAATATAATGTGATTCATAGAGACATCTTTTGGAGAGTTGAACTTGCTTCAGTTGACTTTAATTTATGAGAAAATTCAAGTCAAGATAAAGATTTGTTGATATTGTCTTAAATTCTAACAAGCGAAAAATGGGATCCTAAGCGTGGTGAAGGCGACGGCGTGGTGAAGGCGATTAGCCGGCATCCGGAAGGCTATTCTGTGGGCAAGTTGATGCGAATCCATGACGTAGGCGCAGGAAACTGGGAAGGTAGGCGACGCTGGTGACTGGAGCCGGAAGCTTGGACCTTGGAAAGTGATTGAAGGAGGCACTGTAGTTGGATCTTGAATGTAAGTGGCTTGGAGGTCAAGCGGTCTTTGCCGGGTCAAAGCTGAGCTCGCTATCCCGTTGACCAGGATTCTCGAGATCTGTTTCATTTTCTGCACTCGGAGGGCAATTCTGTCTTTTGCCCTCTTTCAAAATTCAAATCTGAAACCCTACCAGGGTACCCCGTTGCCCTGCGCGCGGTAGTGGAGGAACCGGATTAATGCGTCTCGGTACGCCACGGAACATTTAACTCTCTTCATGCAATTTAGCTACGTTGTCTGCAGGGCTGTGCGCAAGGGCTGACCTGCTTCTGCGTGCTTCTTGCGGCTCCCCATTGAGTCCAATGGCTGGATCCAAAAGCCAGAAAAGCAATAGGAAGTCCAAAGCCTGTGGTAGTGTATCTCCGAACAGGGAGTGTGAGGAGGTTGCTGGTGTATTAGATATCGGTGGCAAAGGCAAGAAAGGGCTGGTGATTGGGATGTCGGTCATTGATGGGAAGGATGGGTATCTCCTGCACGAGCTTGAAATTTCTAATACTTCGGCCAGCTCTTCCAACGCGGACGCAGGTACCCCTGAGGAAGGTGTGACCTCGGCCCCCCCAGTGCTGTCGCAGGCGCGGATTGGAGATGAGCAGGGTGACTTAGCTGTTGAGACGGTGGAAGCCCATCAATCTGTGAGTCCTTGTGCGTCGAATGCGAAGGTAATAGCACCTGAGGGTGCCTCCCTGCCGGACTTGAATCCTTCCAGCGCAGCGGCTCAGGCTAATAAAGTCAGCTTCAAGGATGTCTTAACGTCTAAGCTTGCCATGCCTAATGAGGGAGGGGCCTCCTTTGCGAAGCCGGCTGCCGTTGACGTTAAGGATAGGGCTGCATCCATGGACGACCCTGTTGACAACGATGAGGTCATTATGTCGGAGGATGCCTACCTCAGGCGCATTGAGTTCCATAGGTTTGATCTGGTGGGGCAAGTGTATGGTAGCTCCCTCCCATTCGCCGTCATTGCGCGGGTACTTTAGAGACGATGGGGGCACTTGAAGAACTTCCGAATCTTCGACATCTCCTCGGGATGTTTCTGTCTTCATTTTGACTCAATGGAAGACAGAAATGTTGTATGGTGTGGAGGCCCATGGCAAGTTGCTGGCATGGCCATGGGTTTGGACTTGTGGTCCCCCGAATTCCGCCCTAGTGCATCTACGGCGATGCGCGCCCCTGTGTGGGTAAGATTCCTGGCTCTTCCTCTGGTCTATTGGGATGTTGAGAACATCCTGAGGATTGCGAAGTCGGTGGGCGATCCAATCCTTCTTGATGGCTGGACGGCGGACATGCAGCGCTCGTCCTTTGCTTGGGTTTGCATTAGGGTAGACTTGTCGAAGCCACTGAAGCCGAGCATGTGGTTACGAGGGCCTATGGGGCGCTCCTTCCAGCCTTTTGAGTATGAGGGACTTCCCAAAATTTGCTTCGCGTGCGGGCTTGCGAGTCACTCTGCGGAGCAATGTAAGAGCAGGGCGTTGGGGAATGCTTCTGTAGCGACTGTTATGGGGGACGGGCGGACTTTGATGAAGAGCCCTGAGGGGGCCTCCTCCTTGAGGGCGTTGCCTGACGCCCCGACTGTCCCTAGGGACCTCAACGCGACGTTGCGGGACTCGCAGGTTGAATCTGATGGTGTGAATTTCTGCCCTGCCCTGGAAAACGACGATGGATCCAATAAGGAGAACCTCGGCCCGTGGATGGTGGTTCAACCGAGAAGGAGAAAGGTGGCCATGAGTGCGCGTAGTCGCAATCCTCAGGGAATGACTTCCACAGCGAACCAGGCTGGAGAGGGTGGCAGCAAAAGAGGAAGAATCAGAATGAGAAGTTCTTCCCAGTCGAGAGGAAGGCCTACTAGCAGGAATTATCGAAGCCCCCATGTGCATGACATTAAAGGTAAGGCGCCGCTGTTGGATGATGGCAGGGCGACGGCATCAATCTCTCGAAATGATCCTGTCCTCCGGAAGGAAACCGCCCTCCGCATCGGGGGTTAGGGGATTCCCCTTCTTACTGCAATTCGTGGGTTGCAGTATATTGCTCACTCTACTTGGGGGATGTTGGCAGCTGATGCTAGTCGAGCGGTATTTCCCCAAGCTGTTCGAAGCTCGGACGCTGGCCCTGGAGGGCGAAGGGGTGAGGCCAAAGTCCTAGCCGTTGTGCTATGATCCTATGGTGCGGAGAGGTACCTTCTACTCTTCTTCTTATGACTAAAATTCTAGTTTGGAATATCAGGGGCGTTTATGGCAAGAAGTCGAGGTCCTTTCTCCAAAGGGTTGTACGTGAAAGCAAGATCGGGGTTGTCGGCCTTGTAGAAACCCGTGCTCAAAGCTTTGCGCGAAGGGATGTTGATCGCTTGCTAGGCAAGGATTGGAACTACGTGGTGCAACCTTCGGCAGGGAAGTCTGCCGGCATTGTTGTCCTATGGAGGAGCTGTCTATCGGTGAATTCCATTCGCTCATTCACGCACGCGGTGGCGCTTGAGCTTGGCATTGCGGGAGGCGTTGTCATCAAGTGTTGTGTTGTTTATGGGCCAAGGGACCCCTCGAAGCGGAAGGAATTGTGGAACTTTCTAAGGCAGGAGGCTGAGACTGCGGGTCCATTGCTGGTGGCCGGCGACTTTAACATTGTTATGTCGCAGGGTGAGAAGAAGGGGGGAAGGAAGTTCAAATACAGCAGTTTGCAGCAAGAATTTGCGGATGCAATCCAAGATTTCCAGTTGGTGGATCTCATGTTCACTGGCAGCAAATTTACTTGGTGTAATGGGAAGGAAGGGGGTGCAAGAATCCTTGAAAGGCTCGATAGAGCGTTGATGAACATCGCGGGCATGCGTGCATTTCCGGGCTGCTCTGTTGCCCACCTCATGCGAATTGGCTCTGATCATTGCCCCCTTCTTATTGACATTGAGGGGGGACGCAGGACTGCGTGTTCACGCCGCATTCAGTTTGAAAGCACCTGGTTGCAGTTTCCGAAGGCGAGATGGGTCGTGTATCAGGCCTGGAGCAGGCGTACTAAGGGGAATCATATGGAGGCCCTTTCAACCAAGTTTCGCATATCGCTTCTGGCTTTGCGCTCTTGGAGTAAATTGGAGGTTGGTGATATTATGAGCACTAATGCTAATCTTGAACTTAGCATTAATACGTTGCAAATCAAAGAATCTCTGGAAGGATTAAATGAAGAGGAACACCGCCGGCTTGGGCAGCTAATTCTGGACTTCCACCGCGGCTGTGCGCTGGAGGAGCGCTGGTGGTGGCAGAGGGCAAAACTCCACTGGACTCAGCTGGGAGATCGTAATACTCGTTTCTTCCATGCTGCTGCGACTGCACGCACCCGCAACAATCTCATCACCCAGCTGAAGGATGATTCGGGCTGCATGGTCACCTCGCTGGAGTCTATGAGCAATATCCTGTAGCCTTTCTTCCAGACGAAGTGGGGGGGTGGGGCTACGCCTCTGCCTTTCCTAAAGCACCTGCCTCATGTTAGGGTTAGTGAGGCTCAGGCAACCTTGCTGGCCTGCCCTGTCACTGATCAGGAGATCATTGCAGCCATCAAAGCCGCTAGGAGAAACAAAGCCCCTGGACTGGATGGGGTTACTGCAGAGTTCGTCCAGGGCTATTGGCAGATTACTCAGGAAGACACCATTAGAGCGGTGCTCTCCTTCTTTGCTGGAAAGTATATGCCTAGCTGTTGGAAGGATACCCTCGTTATCCTTGTTCCGAAATCTCAAGGCGCATGCAGGCCGGAGCAGTTCCGGCCAATTAGCCTATGCAACTTTATCTACAAAGTCGTTGCACGTGTTCTTGTTGGAAGACTCAAGCCTATCCTCCCCTTCCTCATTTCCAGTGAACAGGGTGCGTTTGTGCCAGGTAGATGCGTTGCGGATAACATCTTTATGGCTCAGGAAATGGCCTCGCGAATGCACTCGTCCTCCGCGAGGGCTGGACTCATGGAGGTTAAGGTGGATATGGAGCAAGCCTTCGACTCGGTGCAATGGGAGAGCGTGATGAACATCTTGAAGGCGATGGGTTTTCTGCCTACTTGGTGCGACTGGGTTGAGGCGTGTATTGTCAACCCTAGATATGCTGTCTTGCTTAACGGCTCTCGGATTCCCTGGATTCATGCCCAACGTGGTTTGCGGCAGGGCTGCCCCCTTTCGCCGTACTTGTTCACCCTTGTGACGGAGTATCTCTCCGCCATCATCCACAACTATGAATCCAGGTCGCTGCTGAGGTTTAGCCCTGGGAAGGACTCTCCACTTGTATCCCACCTCTTGTTCGCCGATGACATCCTCATATATGCCTCGGCTACTCGTGCTGCTGCGCAAGCCATCAACTTGGCCATGCAAGAGTTCTGCAGAGCCACAAGTATGACTGTGAACCTCTCGAAATCTAAGGCATTCTTCAGCAAGTTCACTAGTACCAAAAGGAAGATCCTAATTGCGAGGAAATTACACATGGCGCGGGGGGAGAATCTTTCTTACCTGGGAATTCCAATCTCGGCGAATCCAATCAAGTTCAAGGATGTTAATTTCCTACTCCAAAAGATCGATGATCAGGTGATGAATTGGCGCACTAGGCATCTATCGCTTGCTGGGAGGATTGCCATGATCAAATGCGTCCTCAACTCTATCCCCACCTACTTGATGAGCCATTGCGTCTTGCCGAAGCATGCCATTGACGTGGTGGAGCGGAAGTTTAGGAAGTTCCTTTGGAGCGGCGCCACGGGAGGAAGGAGGATGCATTATGCCAGCTGGGAGAAGATCACTCTGCCTAAGGATGCGGGGGGCCTTGGCCTTCTTGACTTGCGTACATGGCAACGGGTCTTGACCATGAAACACTGCAGAAGATTGATTGGGCGTGAGGAAATCCCGTGGGTTTGCACCTTGGCTGCTAAATACGGCGCTGCCCACTCGCTTGTTAAGTCTCCCCGGAGGGCATCCCTTGCTTGCAGGCTTCTTGCAGCTGCTATGCCGTGCGCCCTCGCTAACTTTGTGTGGCGAATTGGGGACGGCAAGGGAGTTTTATTTGCTGAAGACAACTGGCTTGGTGTGCTCCCTATCTGCCTGTGTCCTACGTTCATCAACATGGACGTGGATTGGCCTACTTACGTTAGTGCATGCGTCTGCGAGGTGGGTGTCTGGAATGAAGCAAGTATTAGGGTTTGGGCAAGTGACCTCCTTCTTGATCGCGTCTTGCACCTGCCTTGGGCCCGCAGCCATGACATGCTTTTGCAGTTGCAAATGGAGTCGCCACGGGTCAACAATCTAAAATTCTACTCGCACATGCGTGGTGGCAATATGTCTGAAGTCACGGAAGTTAACTTGAAGTATTCGAAGCAGATCTGGAAGCTTAAGGTGCTGCCTAGGGTGAAACTCTTCCTTTGGCGGCTGATGGGTGATCACCTTCCTACCGCAGTCTGGCTCGTTCGCAGAGGGCTTGCCGAGTGTAGTAACTGTATCTGGGGTTGTCCTGTGGATGAGACGCGGGAACACTTTGTCTGGGAGTGCCCGCATGCACAGGCTATCTGGCGCTGCAACCTACTTCGCGAAGCCATCTCGGCGATTGGTCCTCTTCCTGATGAGGGCTCTGGGCATTCATTCTTACAGAGGCTCTTTGAACTTGTAGCAGCGCCAGCACGTAGCATTGATTATAATTGGAAGTACGCTGCCACCATTGCCACGGCAATGTATTACATCTGGGATTTCCGCAATGCGAAGAAGCACTACAATGAGAGGCCTAATTACAGTTTTATTATACGCAAGCTGCAGATTGAGGTTGCTCTGCTTCACCGAACGCGTCCCTCCATGTCCTGCGGGAACCCATTCAGCTCACCTGAACTGAATGTAGCCCAAAATTGGGTTCCCCCTCCCACTGGATGGGTCAAATTCAACTGTGATGCAGCCGTTGGGGATCACTCGGCGGGTCTTGGTCTGGTTGCCAGGGATCATGTGGGCAAGCCCCTGCTGGTGCTTGGAAAGAAAATTATATCTCAAGCTAGTGGAGCCATGGAAGTTTACGCTCTGTTGGAGGCCTTTGAAGCGGCCAGATTAGTGTTCCCGGACGTCCGGGCCATCGAGGTCCAAACCGACTCCACGGACGCTATGCTTGACGTGCGTGATATCATTGCCCAGGTGCCCACGAGGGGTGTATTTGCCAAAGCAATTCTCCATGCTCGCGGCCTCGACGCCCTCGTCATCTCTTGTGTTTACAGGGAAGGCAACGCGTCGGCAGACTGGGTGGCGCGTGCCGCGTGTTGGTCCAGCTTCAGCTGGGGACGGGGTGAGCCCCTCCCTGAGCCGTTTTGCAAGCTCTTGTACTCGGATTACCTATTTGATCCCCCGTAGGGGACCCCGTATTTTGCCTTAATAATAAGATTTATTTCAGGAAAATGAAGGATATTGTAAAATATGCAATTAAATACGATAAATAAAATAATTATCGTTAGAAGAAATAAAAGAGAGGATATTATGAGGACATATTTAGAATTTTACATAATGTTTTATTTTAAACCCTTATATATATATGTTATGTTGTTTTAATGTTTTTTAGTCATTTTTTGGGCCGTTTTAAGGACAGCTTTCTTTCTCCTTCAAAATTCTCATATAACTCTCAATTATAGTTAATTTATTTACTTGTGTTCTTATGTAATTTTACTCATTTAGATTTTTCACATAAATCTCTATATTATTTACATTTGATTTACTATGATTTGATGTGGTTTTGTAATATCATATTATAATATAGGCTAAAAAATTTAATAAAAAAATTTATATATTGAGAAGTAAAACTAATCATTACATTAGAAGTCCATTAGGGTTGTTATAGTAAAAATTTTTTTGAATAAGTTTAAAAAATCAAAATTTGTTGAATATTAACAAACTCGAGTCAAAATGTTGTATGAGAATTGTTTTCATGTGTTTTTGATAACAAAAATTTCATATGATTAGTAGTACACACAACAAAGTATTATAATATATTTATAAAAAAAATAATTAATTAAATAATACATCTTTTATATAAACTTGTCTTTCAACTTGTAAATTAATTGACCACTATTGTTAGCTATGATGTTGATTAACAACTTTATAGTCACTTGGAGGCCTGTGGTGGCGCCGTGGCGCATGGTACTTGTAAATGCGCATGAGAAAGCAGCCAAAGACCGCCTTGCGATGCATCACAGACGAACCATCGAAGCAAAACGGAAGTCGGCAACCTCGATGGCCAGCCTCCCTCGTCTCTCCGCTTCCTCACTGCCGTCCTCTGCAGCGAGCTGTCTTGTTCAAACTAGCTCGTTGGCCCCGCGGCCTTAAATGCCCTGCTGCTTTCGCCTGACACGGCCGTTGCTTCGAGGGGACCATTCGAACGACGACCTGTCAGATGGGTCCATCTCCGGCGTTTATCTCCCAGATGACGCGCGCTGGGCCGACGCGCATGCTACGCGTCGTCACCGCAACCTCTGTATCGCGGAGGAGATGCTTTGTTTAGGACTATGGAATATTATTTAATAATTTTTCCTAAGTCTGACAAATGATTGAAGTTACTTAATGCATAAAAAAGGAGTGACAAAGCTCCAAACATATAACTTTCTTTGTTACTACAATGCTAGTTTACCTCCTTCTCATAAGCATTATTATTATATACATATATATATATATATATATATATATATTTATAAATTTAGTTTCTTTGTTACACTTTTAGGTAACAACTTATAAGTCTAATCACAACAACATAAAATGTATAATTCTAAATTATGTTAATATAACAATAATTTTATATCACATGAACAAAAGATGATAAAAAAAAAGAGATTTAATTTATTTTTAAAATATTGTTAAAATATCTATCAAAGTTCTAAATGTCTTTTCATAAATAAGGATTTCTCTTTCTTAGTAATCTAGACATTATACTCACTAAAATCTACTCTTCTCAAGTTACTATTAGCATAAATAATTTTTTTATTTTTGAATTTAAATCATTAGTATTTATGTAGGACTTTAAAATTTTGATACAAAAAATATAATATGCACAAAAATGGATCACTTATGAAAAAAAATGAGTTTGATGAACAAAAAAAAAATCAAAATATACAAAATTATTTATAGGAAAACTTCAATTTTAGATTAGAGGAAATCTTAAAATAATTTATCACATAATGAACCTCAAACTCTTGGTAACATATCAAAACTAAAATATTTATCATAAACAATAGACAACTTTAATGCTTTCAATTTTTGTACTAATTTATCATAAATGAGTATTTTCAAATCATGATTCAACTAAGTTTGACATCAATTTCTTGCAAATCTACAAGGCCTCTTCATGGTGACAACAATTTGAGCATAACTTCATGCATAGATCTCACAATTAGGCAATTTAAAATGAATTATAAACCCATATATATTATATAAAATTTCTTAACTTTTAATTCAACCATTTTCAACTATAGCAAATGCAAAATCACCTTTAATTTGTTGTCTTAGAGACATCCACGAGACCTATCATTTCTCTCCAAGACTACATTAAGCCATTTGAGGTGGTCTTCTTCTTCACCACAAGGTTTTCAAAAGAATTATATTTACTTCAATGCTTTGTATATTAAACATTGAGCAAATTACATTTAAATGCAGTTTGATCAAAACTAGAGTTTTTTCTACATGAAATGTTTAAACTTGTCATGTCATAGCAGGATTAGTTTGAAATTAATACGAAGAAGTTCGGCCGGGCTTCGGATTCTGGGCCAAAGCATACCAACCAGGTGATCCTGCAATACCGCCAATTGAAAGAGAGAGAGACAGAGAAAGATGAGGACAATGTGGGGTCGTCGTCTTCTTCCCGTCCATTGTTGACGACGCAGTCCCTGTCCGGACGTTAAGATTCGGGAAAAGAAGCAAAGAGAGGAGAGGGTGAAACTTGAAAGCTCCTTTTTTTTTTTTTCACTCACAGTTCTCAAGCATAAAGCTGTTCTTCTTTCGCCAGCTTTTCTTCCCACGTGCAATCTATTCCCCTGTCTCTGTTTCACCACCACTCTTCTTTCCAATCCTCTCTTCTCTTCTTGCAATCCTGCCATGAAACCAAGGCTGCACTTTGTCTCTACTCCTCCGCTCACTCCAAGCCCATGAACCCATGTTGATCCGCCAAAAGAAAGACGAATAAACAAACATGTCACTCAAAGCAGTCGCATTCGCATCCGCATCCGCATCCACATCCAACATGGTGTACGACACCTTCACAGCCACTGCAGAGCTCAACCTGAGCTCCGGAATGCTGAACCTGGGTTGCTTTCCAGCTCCGCCAATGGCGTCAACGCAACCACCGCCTGCCGCTGGTTGTATTGCGGAGCAGGGGAGGCGGAAGAGGCGGCGTCAGCCGAGGCGCTGCAGGAACAAGGCGGAGGTCGAGACGCAGCGCATGACCCACATTGCCGTCGAGCGCAACCGGCGTCGCCTGATGAACGAGCACCTCGCCATGCTCCGCTCCCTCATGCCCGAATCCTACATCCAAAGGGTTTGCTTCCCCTCCTTTTCCAAAGCTCCCTATTTTATCTCCCAGTTACCCTACCCTCATAAATGAGGCAACTTTATGACAAAAGAAGCTTCCTTTCGTTTGCAATTAATGCATCGCAGGGAGACCAAGCTTCGATCGTAGGAGGAGCAATAGAGTTTGTGAAAGAACTGGAGCATCGCCTTCAATCCATGGAAGCCCAAAAGAGGACCTTTGACCAAACCCAACAATCAATTGGGTGCATTAATCACTCTGAGATTTGTGTAATCACAGCAGAGGACAAGGCAGAGTTTCCCCCCTTTGCTCGGTTCTTCACCTACCCACAGTACAGTTGGTGTCATCATTCCCGAGAATACCCACAGACACCGGGGATCCGGCGGTCGGCTGTGGCTGACATTGAAGTAAACCTCATCGACACACATGCCAGTCTCCGAATCCTCTCGCCTAGGCGGCCACGGCAGCTTTCGCAGATGGTGGCCGGTCTTCAAGCTCTCTTCTTTAGCATCCTTCATCTCAGCGTCACTTCACTGGAAGCCGTGGTACTCTACTCCGTCAGCATCAAGGTATTCCTGATGTAGTTTCTTCAATTTTACGTGATTTCTTGAGCTGATGGTAGGTAATGATGTGTTTTAAGTAATGATTGAAGGTGGAGGAGGGATGCCGGCTCACAACGGTGGAGGAAATTGCCGCGGCGGTGCACCGCATCATAACTCTCGTCGAAGCCGCCACGGTTGCCGGTGGCCAAGTTTTCCAAGATGAGCTCATTTGCAGTACATGATCACCCCCTTGTTCGTGATAATCTACGAAAATGCCACTGGCTTCTGTTTTTGTGTGAGGTGAGATGCTTGATGGTCTACTGATCTTTCTCCCTTGAAACATATCTCCAATGTCACGCATGTATTCCTCTTGAGTTTTATCTATTAATTATATTTATTTCATTTGGTGGTATTACATATTAAAAAATACAAATATTATTAAAAAATCATACCATAGAGTCAAGAGAAGAGGAGTTGATGAATGTAGAATTTTTCTCATGAAATGATCTTAATATCTAGATGTTGCTTAAATTCTAGAGACATTCACATACTATATAGTTTAAAATTATTTATTTATAATATATATTATTATTCATAAATATAATATTGAAATAAATAATAGAAAATTTATATTATATTTTATAAGAGGAAATGATTAAATCAAATTTATTACAAGTAGAAGATATTTTTTTTATTTGCATATAAATTGTTCATCATATATTTTCTTTTTAATTTTAGAATTTTTATTATTTTATTTTTTTTTTAAAAGCATTAGTTTTTTTCAAATTATTTTTAATATTAACACTCATTAACGTATCATAGGTGTCATTTGTTAATCACTCCAATTGATACTAATTGATTTTTTTTTTCTAATTAGAATTAAGATATGTCCATTGTAATTCCTTTCTTTTCTTTATTTTTTTAATTCTTTATTTTGCACTTTATTTTATTAATTTATATTAGAATTTTGTTAATTTTAAAATTTAGTTGTTCAATTCTCTTCTTAGTCGAATTAAAATGTTGAAACATTACATTAAGAGGTGCTCTTTAATTGATCATTATTGTTTACGAGACATGATGTATCACTTTCCACATAATATTATTTTTATACCTCAAAAGTTAAAATTTTTATCCAAAATATATATTATTTATTAAAAATAAAATTAAAAAAGTATTGTAAATCATAAAACCAAACATTAATGACTAAAAATTCGTGCTCAACTTTATAAAACTTTCTTAGCTGACAATAAAAAGTAATTATTTTTTTTAGTTTAAAAAAAAAAGAAACAAATATATCATATTTAAATTATTAAAATCTAGATAAACAAACACCAAATCTATCAGGGGCCGGGCGTAGGCGTACCCCCTCTACCACAAATCATGGCGTCCACTCTCCCGCTTGGGGAGATGGTAGACCGCTCCTGCAGCGTGCAATACAGGCCGCTCATCTAGGCTAGGATCTTCTTTGGTCAACCCTACACCCCGTCCAGGTAATTATACTCTAAAATTGCATAATAGAACTTTATTTATACTAAAATTACAAAACCAACCTTCGCAATTAAGAAAATTATACGCTACTATACACATATGTATACAAAATTGAAAAATAATAAATTCAGCATAGAAAATTATGAAAATTTTACACCTTTTGTTTTTCAGAAATTAAGAAAATAGAAGAATGCAAATCATTTTAATAATAGCGTTTCTTGTGATGTGTTTTTGGCCATCTCTTCCTGAGAATCAATGTCACTCGATCTCTTGATGAAATGTTTACTATGTCAAAGAGGACTTCTCTCCTTCCTCGTTGCTTATTCTCATTAAACATCATTAACAATGTTTATCTATCTCTTGGTGCCATCAACCAGACCTCACTCCCATGACTGAAAGGTGATAATCTCGCCCTCTATTGCTTAAATGGGAGGTTGCTCAAGGTGATGTATTGTGTCAATATGAATCGAGATGTTTAAAAGAAGCAAATGGATGTAATAAAATAAGAATGAATTGAAAACACAATGAACATAAAATTATTTCTTCATGAAAATGAATGAATAATATATTATTTATATTAAATCATGGTCTTGCTTGTGGCATGACGTAAATTACTATAATAATATGCATGTTATGATTATGATGTTATTATGCTTATCAAATATGTGAGAATGATTTAGTTTATATTTAGTATTAATTGTTTTAGATGCATAAGATGAATATTGGAAAATATAAGATTTAAGTGAGCTACAAAGAAAAAACTAATATCATAACTAGGGCTTAATAATGTGAAAGATGTGCTTATAGAATATTTTTATAAGATATACCTAAATTGAAATTTGATTATATCAATTGTAAGATTATTATAATAATTTTTGCATTTCACTATAATTAACTTGTAACTCTGAGTGTTTGATATTAATAGTGTGTTATTATTTGCATCTTTCTAATTATTACTAAATTAGTACATATGTGAAAAAATGTGTAGTGAAAAATAATAAAACAACATATATGTATTAGTTTTGATATATAATTCAAAAAAAAATGATGCTTACATCTATGAAGAATGGTAAGCATCTAGTTTAATCCATGTAAGCTATAACTACATCCCACTATTCATATGACCAATAAACTTATTGGAGGAGGCACAGTGACCATTTAAAAAAAAAAAATAGAACACTCAAACATCTTTTCAAGGCTAATCAAAACCTACAACAGGAGTCGCGAGCTTTATTTCCAACAAGTGTCATTAAGTATGAGACAAGCTTGATGAACTATTATAGTCAATTGTTGAGAATGAGCAAATGAAAAGTAGATCAGAAAAATACTCAACATTGGAGCATTCAAACCAAATATTTATTTATGTACATCATTGATTGTCGTAGCAAGGAACAAATATGAAGATTGATGCATATGGTTTGATTATCATGCACTCAACAAAGACATAATAAAAGATTGATTTTTGCTATCTCATATTAAAACCTTCTTTTTATCAATTTTAACATTTTTAAGTATTTTTAAAGCTTGATTCCTAATCAAGATATCATCAAATGAATATACATATAAGACACACATAAAAGCCGACCTTTAAGGTTCAATAAGGTATATATAAGTGACTAGTAATGTCATACGATCTATGGAATCCACTAACTATTTTTATAAGATTAATAAACATATTTTGTGAACATATATTAAGAAGTTTGTGATCATGTATTTCAATGACATACCCAACTATGACCAAGATATGGAAGTGTCTTTAACATATTAGGATGTTTTCTTGAGTTTATGGAAGAACAAGCTCAAGCTTAATCAAAAAGGTGTGACTTTGAAAGAAGAATCACCATATATTTGGGTTTTGGAATTGAGAATGAAGATATTATATTGATAAAAACAAAAGTTATGATTATGAAAGACTAACCAAAATCTCGTACTGTTAACAAGAGATAAGGAATATTATAAGAACTAATATGTTAGGATGTTCATTTAGGGTTTTTGGGAAATAGCTACAATCTATACTCTTTGACTTAGATAAATAAAAAAATTATTAAAGAAAAGTTCATAGGCAAATATTTTATAAATTATATGAGATCATCTCTAAAAGAACTAATGTTAGTTTTTAAATGACCTACAACAAATTTTTGATCTAGAGGCTAATATTTGGGTTATACCATAAGTATTGTTTTGATACAACAAAGAAGGCATATTGCATACCATTTAAAATAATTACGAGACAAAAGAATCACTTAATATATGACAAAAATCTACTAGCTTTACACCAAAAAGCGAAGCCTTAGTAACAATTCCTAAGAAAAAAACTATCATACATTTAGACTATCCACTTATTCAATATGAAGATGCATACTTTTAAAGAGTTCTTAACAATCATCAAAGAGAAAAGTTAGTTATATCCTCTAATATCAATGATGCAATGATTGACAAGTTTGCATACCTTAAGATGGAGACCCAATGAAATGGATCTAAGAGGTAAAATTTTCAAAAATTTCTACATGAAAGTTATGCCACTAAATGGGGCCTAAAAACAACTATTATGAGCACAAATAAAAAATGAGAAATAAAATATATAACCCACAAAATTTATGCTTGATTCATTAAAAAATATTTCATCTCACATGAGATATTATCATCATTTTCCCAAATTTAATTATAAAATTGTGGAAACCACAACTAGGATTTTTCATCCATCCAACCTTAAAGGCACACAAAACATCATCAAGCATCACCACAAGACACTTGTTGCCATCTACCAACCAATGTCTCCTACTTCTCACTTCCTCTTGCAAATCAATCAAACAACATATCATAAAAAAATCACTTTTTAAAAGACAACCAAACTAACATTTTGAAAATGAAACCCTAAATTCTACCTCCAAAAATTGATGTCCCACTTCTCTTGTAACCAAATAATTGTACCCTAGAGAGTTTGGTAAGTACCAAAACTTCATACATAACAATAATATAAACTTGATGTTCTCATCTTTTTGAAGCATCAATACATCATGCATCATCCATTGATCTCATAGCAAACTATATGATCATACAAAGGAATAAATAGTCACAAGATTTAAAATCATTGTCATCATAAAAATGAACAGTCTATGACCAATACAATGTCTGATCAAGTCAAAAAACCTCTCAAGGTACCAAAAGAATTAAACACTTGTCATCTGAACAGAAAATTAACATGGAGACAAGAAATGAATAGTGATACAAATACAATGCAACATTGGCTGGAAGAATCAATAGATTGAAGGGACATCCTAGTGCTAAAAGAGCATTGAAATGACTAAAAAAAATGCCACCAAGGGAAAACAACCAAGGAACTGACTGCTTCGTGGTCCCTATTAGCTGTCCTTCTTGAATTGGTTCCATTGTTGTAAGCTTTTTGAGAGGGACCTAAGGAATGAACCATTCATTTGGCCTGGCCATCTTCCATACAAGTGCTTCCCTCCCAGGTCAGAATACTTGGACCCTTTCTCATTAAGCCTTTCTATCTGTAAACAAATGTAAACAAAACCAACTAAAAAAACTTAACATCTGTTCTCCCAGATCAAATTCCAAGCAAAACTTGCGATGCACATCAACCAACAACCATTCACGTAATTATCAACAAACTGAACGTTGGAATTGCATGCATTATAAATCAAAATAAAAAGTATTGAAAGGGATGCATACCCTGTGTACTTTGCCCCTTTTCAAATGGTATCGAATACCAGACCAGTTGATGGTCTGTGAGAAATGTGACCGCATTGCAGAGATGGGGTATAAGAAATTGTCCACCAGCATTGCAAGAAGCACCTGCTCAGAAGAAATTAAGTTCAGGACTCAAGTATAATTAAGCTAAAAATTGAGACTACATGCATCCGGTTAGCTGAAGATGTGCAATTATAGTGATCCCATAAACCTGTATCACCATAAAAATTTATGCACTTACTAGTCCCCAGTTGTATGATCTCAATGAGACTCGTGGCCCCTCCGGAGATAGCATGTTGCACAAATGAACCTCCACCTTAGTAAGGTTCCACATAGCAAGAAGTTCCACAAGAGTGCATACGGCCAAGCATCCCAACAATGACAAACCTGGGTACAAATTAATTAATGTTCCTAGCAACTAATATTTGAATCTTTCTCTGAGCTGATATCAATCTTCTAAAAGAAAATATAAAGTAAATAAAATCAAGTGGAACACAGAAAGGTCAGCATGGACTCAAGAAATAAGAAATTAACTCTAATCAAATACTAATGCCAGTTAAAAGCTGTTCCTATGCTCCATATTACAAGTTCAAATAGCCATAACCCAATGGTTTATCCTAGAGCTGCGGTTATAGGTTACTTGAGATGGTTGCTTTTAGTCTCATTGATGTATAGTTCATACATTTTAGGGTTAACACTATAGATATTCTTCATGTTCTGCCTAATTCACACTTAAGTTCTGAGGTTTCAAACATGGTCAACCATATCTATAAGGTTTGTCAATTTAATCCCTAACCTTTTTCACTAACCTAACCTTTAAAGTAATTATAATATTTATAAAATTTATAACCTTGTCTGACTCTAATTGAGAATTAGTCCAAATGTGAAACACCTATCTATAATTAATAATCAATCCTAAACTTAAAGAGCTACAGCTGAAAGAGCTAGGTAACAAGCAAAATTTTCACTTTCTGAATTCATTTGACATCATAACTTTTTCTTCTAGCAAACTTCTGCCCCAAAGGTTTCACGATTGTGCTACTTCAACATTGAATAATGGAGAAAAGAAAAATGGAACCAAAGTAGTGTAAATAGCATAAATTTGCAACAATCAAGAACATTAAAAATTTAGGTGGGAATTTGGAGCCAACTTAAAGTCTAAGTACTCACCATGTGATGGTACGATTTCTCTGATGGGAAAATTGCTGTAAGGTGCTCTTATTGCTGTGGCTACATGAATTAATGCCATAAAATATGGCACAACAAATGACCATGATAAATATATATGTGAAGAGAAAAGTGCACGGTTCATCATCCAATTGACATTGTCAATATATGACTCCAAAACAAAGGTCTGCTTTCTGAGGTAGTTCCAGTATCTGCAACAGCAATTGACAACCATGAATGATGTTGTTACTGAGAAGTAATGAAATACAACACGCTATTATAAACAAAAAAACTTGTGCAAATACATTTCATTTGCACTTAACTCTACATCCAATGCAATCAAAGAACAAGGCACAAGAGCTACCTTGGGAAGGTAAGATCACTTGCAAGGGGATGGGGAAATACAGCAACTGGTGGTGAAAAAATGAGCTTCTTGTGTGCCCCTATACAAAAAACATGCAATGTTTCAGGAACTCGAGTTAGTTTCAATTAGTTTTATGTAAATTTGCCAGTCTTCTCATGGTTAAATACCATTAAATGATTAAATCAAAGAAACAAAACTGGTTTTGTTGAATAACAAAGTAACACAGACATTCAGCCCTTGAAGTCCAGGATGATACAATTCAAAGGAAGAAGATATAAGGTGTTCATGACTCGCACTTAGTTGTACAAACCCTTTAGAAATATATACTACTAATAGCATCAACATTAGTCTTCGCAGAAATTAAACAATTACTGAAGTCTAACACTTAAGTAAGCTGGAACCATAATTTGAGCCAGCCTTGGTGGATATGGACAGGTCTGGCAATGAATTTAGCAGATTTCAAGCATGATAGCTTATCAGGAGTTTAGATCATGGAACCATATTCCCAACACTACTGACATCCTTTGCAAATGCAAAATGTAGAAAAAATATTCAAAATTTTTAAGGATTAGTCGTTCATAAAAGCAAGAAAGCGCTGACGCGATCATATCCGTCATGCAATTGTCAGACACCCTTCAGAACACAACACTCCACAATATTTAGGAAAACCACATTGATCAAATCAAGTGACGTAAACCAATAAAAAATAATTAAAAAAGTCGAGCATGCTCAAGGCACTTCCAAGTCACAATGTGACACTTAACGAAGTATGACTCAAGGGCAAGATACTTTAACTTGAGGCACTACAGCTCTTATGGGAGAGGACATTTGAACGATTTATATAATTCTCTTAATGTCCTTCCTTTTATAGTCACGTGTACCCACCTCACCATTTCTAATTAATAAATTAGGTTGCATCTTGAAACTTTCCTCATTAGGCTCACATCTTGCCCCCAGCCATCATTAGTCCAAATGGTATCAAAGCTTCCAATCAGTTTTTTTGGCCTTCTTGAAATCCCAATGAAATCTTTCATATGAAGAATGTCTCCATGGAAGAAGGATAGTAAAGTGTTGAAACTTCTATTGAATCCATTTTATCTAAATTAGCTTTATTTGTTTTAGTGAACCATTTTATTAAAGTTGATCCTTCATTTGTTATGTTTATTATTTTTCATAATTTTTGAATTGCATAGGTATACAAACAATTATATTGTTTCTTATCAATTACTTCCCATTGTGACCATGCGCTGTTTTTTGAAAAGTAGACATGTCAACATATTGTTTCATATCCTCGTGCCATTTTCATGCTCTATAGCAAAGAAGTTACTAAACACTTTGGTCTTGATTAGTTTATCATGCCTAAAAACATCTTAAGGCGCTAGATAATCCAGCATTAGGACCTAATTTGTCTTTAATTTTCAATATCCAAATATAACTAAGAGATTGTATTAAACTCTGCTCATGTCACAAGAACTACATCTACAACAATAAATGTTAAATTAATTAAAATTTAGTGAACTAAATATAAACAAAAATAATAATAATAATAATAATAATAATAAAAAATTTTAAACTAATCGCTATTTGAACGAACTAATCAATTATCAATGCATAATACTTATATTCGGATTAAAAACCAAGATATTGGATTGAACAGCACACACATCAAGGACTATTAGTTGGATTAATTAATTTAAATAAACATTTTAGCAAAACTAATCATTTAATTATGTCTAGTTATTGTACCACTAAATTAAGATCAACTAAAATTCCGGAAATCAACATTATAATAAGATTTAACAATAATTGATTAAACTTATAATTAAATAAAGAACTTGTTAATTATATGCAATAAAATGCAAGGATGCGATCTGTGATGTAACTAAAAAAAATTAAAATTAACTGCACTTAAATAATAAATTTGATTAACCAATTGTAATCCAATTAAAATAAGTACTAGTTAATAGATATACCAGCTAAGAAACAATCATTTGATTTAGCCAACATAATTAAGTACAAATATTCAAAGTTAGATTAATTTGATAAATTACAAAATGAAAGTCAAGTAACAAAATTAACAACTTGAAGTCTTAATTGTGTTATTTGGAAAATCTAATTCAGCACATTTAATAAGCATCATTACTATAAATACTTATTCTTGATTATAAATTTTTAAACCATATAATATTTTGTTGCTAAACAAAATCCCAAGTGGTTTAAATCAAGACTAACAAAAAAGCAAAGCATGAATACCTATTACTACAAAAAAAAAATAAAAAACCAAAATATTTAATCCCTACTTGACAACTTCATCGTATAGTATTATCTATAAAATTACCGATTCTTAAAAGCACAACTAAATGGTGATTGCCTTGTGCACTCGCCCTCCAATCTATCCAGATGTGCAAATAAGTACACATCTTAATCCTTGATTGTCCCATAAAGACCACGTTCTTAGTAATCACCCACCCAACTAAATATCTAGTAAAATTAACCAAAACTTTTGCTTTCTTTTTACTACTATTTTCTTAGCATTAAAAACTTATTATTTTTTAAAAATAATCTACAAACTCTCAATGTGTATCCTAATACAATTTGAAAATCATATGAAATTTAATGTGTATACTCAATAAATTTCATAATCCAAATACAATATTGAGAATATTTATTTAAAAAGAAAAATTAAAGAAATGCTTTGTGATGTCTCCAACCAAATCCACATCTAAACAAGTTTCTTTACCACCAATTTCCTAATCTTTTTACTAGTCACTAAGACAAAGATTAGGAATCTTTGTCTTAGTGAATCCTTCAACAATCCCATCAACTTGTCATTTTTGCAATCCCTATTTGTGAAGTAGGAATTTAACAATTACAATGTTTTTTTTCCTTGTTCTCACATTTCTCTCCACTCTCCTAGATCTTGACATTCACAATAAAAAATGTGAGTGGAATCTCTATGTCAGAACATGATATCATACATCATTGAAGGGAGAAAGAAGATGGTAGTGAATAGAAATTGAATACTATGGAAGAGAGGGCTTTGCTCCTTGTTGGGTCTCTCTCTCTCTTTCTCTCAACCTAACAATAACATAGCATTTTTGCAAAAAATTTTAAATTTCTTTCAGAATAATATTTATTACATTTTGCTCCAAAGAAATTGCATTTATAGACATTCCTGGAATTAGAAGTTTCCAATTGATGGATTTCTTGCTACCACTTAAAGTACGACAATAGGTAAGTATAAGCTAACTCTAACATATCTTTTACATAATCCTTAAAGTGCCCTTAAATGATTCCTATAATTAATATTTACACAATCCACAACTATTTAAAATAAAAAAATTTGACTTGTTTGTCCTACTCAACTTGATTTTGTTCTCAAGTGACTTCATTGTCAATAATCAACTCAACCGCTTCTCAAGTTAAGAGTATATCGATTAAGCCTCCGTCTCATAGATATCTCCTCAAAACGTAGGTAATCATGCCACTTTGACCGCATTGCTATTGTGGTTCTCTACATGCCTCATCTTCAACTTTGATAGCATGTCATGGACTATCAAAGGTTGCCTTGACTAGGTTTCTTAGCCTTCTTTGACATTGTTTGGATAAGTAAATGTCATAGACTTTATGGATCCCTTAATTGGCATACGTGGCCTTTTAAGATAACTTATGATTTATCATGCAAGCTTCTTCAAGGTCTTTGTCTTAGCAACTCATGAATTCTTCTTCTTTTTCTTCTTCTTCTTCTTCTTCTTCTTCTTCTTCTACTACTACTTCTTTTTCTTCTTCTTCGTCTTCTTCTTCTTCCTCTTCTTCTTTCTCTTCTTCTTCCTTTTTCTCTTCAAGGTCTTTGTCTTAGCAACTCATGAATCTATTACCCATGTCATTTTATCATGTTTTTTTCCTAGCATTATGATAAGTTGTCCTTTGTATTGAACGTTAATGATATTCATCTTCTCAAAAATCAAGACTAACGACAAGGCTTCTTCAAGCCTGCAACATCTATGGTTGGCAATTGCTTCCTTTATCTCTTTGGTTTTATCTTTGAGTTTGTTTTGTCAAACCTTGGTCCTTTCCTCAATCTAGTGGCTTACTCACCATAAGTACCACCCAAATAGTCATCTCAAGTATGACTTGTCTTCAACAACTTTGACCTTAATGTCATCCTAGTGTACTAGTTTGACATTGATCTTGCTACTCATCCCAACTTGATGTAGACCTTCAATTCTATACATTGGTATATGTCACATCTATAATATGTAGGTCATAATATTTATCACTTATACAATCAAGCCCAAAGTCATGCTAGTACTATTGTTTCCCAACTTTACATGGCTATAGTGTCCACAACTTAATGACATGATTTCCAAAACAACATCATGCACGACTTGGAACCTTTTTCTTTGAATTTAAGAATGATAACGGTCTCCTTATCACAAGTCTTCAAATAACTTCGAATCTCAATCTCTTGGATTCTTCAATAGGAATACATGCCCAAATTTGTTGGTCTTGTCGCAACTTAATTTTAAGTTCATGACAACTTGTTTGCATAGTTTTTTTTATTCACTTAGCTTCTGCTCATCAACTTCCTCATCATGTCTCAAAGATTTGTCTTAGTTACTTGACAACTTATGATCTCAAATTCTTCCTTATCATTACTCAAAAGATTTGTCCTAATGCTATCATGATGTTTCCCAACATGGAATTGGAATTACCTTTACTATTGGAAAATTATTTCCAATTCACATCCAAATTGAGAATAATTCATACTCATTAATAGAAGCTTATAGGAAGGAAAAATGATTCTATAACTATAAATGCATAATTAAAATAAAATGGACAAGAAGATTCCAAACACACTATTGACTCTTTATTAAAAATACTAAAGCCATCAAATAAGCAATACTCATCAAATATTAAAACTCTATTGTAGAAAGTATTGCGTGTGCCAAGATGCTTTCGGCCATGTATGTATTCTTATTTGTAAGAAAGCTCACAAACATGAGGATGTCTATGGTCAGTTTCTCACACACACATGCAAGTGCATAAGTCATGTCTTTGTACTTCAAATTCTAGCTATCCTTGTTGGGAACTACGAGCAAGTGATAACATGAAACATGACAAGTTCAAGGCACAAATATTACTGTTGCCCAAAGAACAGGAATGACATTATATCCAACAACCGTTTTTCGACTTACACGTTCCTTTCAAGTTAAACAAAAAAATCTAAAAAAATGAATCTGCTTTTCAATCTTCAATTATTAACTTGCAGAAGTACAGAGTGAACACTTTAAAAACGGCAACATTTTAGCAATTTCTTTTCTGAAGCTTATTGTGCTAAAAACCTACACCTTGGGCATTTGGTTAAGCAGGCAAACATCCAATGAGTATTCTTCCATCATTTTTAAATGACAAAAAATAGAGTTTTGAAAGAAAAAATGCCTATTGTTCAGAAAATTAGCCAGAAACATGAAGTTAGTACCAGCTATGGCGGCAAGGGTCATATCATCCGAGTATCCACCATCTCGAAGTCCAGTGACTACACCGTATGAATCCTTTCTAAAATCCTCTGCATGCATCTAAGTATAACAACAGCTCAATAAGTCACAGCAGAAGAATTTTTTCATTTTTTTTTTTAAGCATAGAATTGACATCGTTAAAGAAAATCTACAATTTTTACCATCATGCAACCACCCCATAAGAAAAATGTTTTTCCACCAGTTGCAAAACCCATTGAACAAGGCTGTAAAAAACAAAAGCATTGGAATCTTTAGGACAAGGTATTTTGTAGATTGTGGAAATGAAGAGATACGTTGTGAATCCCTGAGGGAATATTCTAAGAAACAAGCAAAACAGAAATGTCAAAAAAGCATAAGAAGACAATGAAAAAATCTTCAGGGAAGACAAACAACAATAATACTGGTAAACAAACTGAAATTTCCATCATGCAAGAGTGCCAAAATTCATAGCGGGGAAAGTTATCAGTTGCATTTTTAAAAAAGTTAAAAAAGGCAGTACAAAATTGTGAAGGTTAGTAAAATTACTAATAGTGTGAGTGATATTACCTATTCGTAGTGAAGCTTTAAATTTAGTTAGCATTTATATTTTTCAAACTGAAATAAAGCTTAATAAATTGATTTAAAAAAAATGGTCACGTTACACTATTCAAAAAAAGATAATAGTTAGAAGTAATTGAATGGGCATATGGTTTGTAGTAGTAAATGTTGCTCAGAAAGTTAATTGCCATGCAAAAGTTATCATTGATGTTTGGTTACACCATCTAGTGATGATAACAAGTTCCACACAGTCTAAAATGTACCCTAAGTCATGAGCTCCACGATTCTAGAAGAATTTCAATTGAGATCAAAACCTGTTATATTTAAATAGGCAATTAACATATGGGACATACATTCCACAACATAGATATAATTGAAGATTTGAATACAAAATTGGATAATCTCAAAACTGCAAATTCTTTTAATATGCAACAAATTTCATTTGCATTGCTTGCACATCTTGAGCTCACATCAGAAGCTTTAACATTAATGAATAGTACAACTCTAAATCACCTTCAGCTGTGCTTAGAATAAGGCATCCATAATCATCACTAAACACGTTGTCAATCATGGTGTTAGAAATAGTGTAGATTTTTTCCATCATACCTTGCCTAATAAGATTGGCTTAGAGGGCATTAGCTTAACTTTACACTGTGAAATACAAGTGCAACAACAATATGGTTTTGTAGGTATGTAATCTATACAATTAGTAAGAACATAATTGAAATTAAATTGATAAGAACAAATGGCAAAAGAAAGAAAAACAGAGATCAAAGAGTTATGTGATTTGACTTACGTTAAACTTACACTCAGGAAAAAAAGGAAAGATCCACAATAAACAAAATCATAAAAATAAAATGTGAACTCATATAACAAACTCATCTATAACTCAATTACACAAATCTTACAAGCACAAACAGTATTAATTTCTCTTATAAGAGAGTAAAATCCTTTAATTTCTCATTAAAAAAAAACTAAAAAAGAATAGCACATCTTCCTCTCAAAGAAAACATTTTTCACTCAATTTTATTTAACACCATCATATTCACAGTATCTATAGATTACAATTGACACATTTAATATAAAAACTTTTAAGACTATAATTGAAATTATACTTAACCCATCATAATTATAATTTTTATCTTTAATTTTACAATCATAGTTATATAATTTCATACCTAAACATGTAATAAACATTTTTTAGAAGTCAACACAATTAAACTATATATTTGTCATATCATAGTGCTGCTAAATGCTCTTAACAATTATCCTATTGCCATAATTCTTGCTAAGAAGAATGCCCATTTAGTGGTAATTCCACCCAGAAGGCAATAGATTCTCCAACATGTCCTTGTACAATACCCAAGGCTCTATGCTAGGTAATAAGAACAAACAATTAATTCTATGAGTTCTCGCCAATAACCACTGCCACTTGCAACCTCATTGCTCTTTTTTAACTTTGGAATAACTTTTTTTATCAATACACTATTTCTTCTACACATACATATCAACACATTTAATGAAGAATAAAGAATAATTAAGACTATAGAAGAATAAATCAAATCAAATCAAATAATTAGGTGGATACAATTTTAAATTTGAATCCAACAATTCTCTCTCTTAAAATAATATTACATCATAACATATATGAAATTACCAAAGTAGAGTTTTCTCTAAATTAGATGCAATTTTTGTCTTTGTTGTTTGGGCCAAGGCTTCTTACGCTTATACGACTGTAACCTTGTGGCCAGTGTAGCTTTAACTTTGACTTTCCCTATGATGGAATAATATTCTTTCCAACTCTAAAATTCAATGTTTTTCAAATTTGATGTGGAAGCTATGGCCACTCATTAAAATAAAAGGATTTTTATGCTGTAGATTGCTTCAAAGTAATATTATAAATGAAGTTACTTTTTAACAACAGCTTTTAATAGGATAGCCAGGCAAACAATTTGTCACAGCAATGGAAAATATGGCTTGAGAAACAACTTTAGGGAAATTATTATGAGAAATTTCTTTTGTGTACCATATGATACTCATAAATGCAATAACTCCCCAAGCTTCCTGATGGTAGATCAAGGGGGTACCCAGTTTGAATGAAAATCTGTACCATTAAAACAAGAAAAGACCAGCGTTATATTGAAACAGCCAATAACTGAACCATGTGAAAACAAAAAAAGAAGAAATATGGCTCATTAAGAAGAACTTATTGCAAGTCATATAAAAAGAACAAATATGACAAAGCAGACCTCTGGAGTTTTCTCCATTTCTGAAGTAAGGGCCCCAATTGTCCCTGGATGCAACCTAACATCATCATCTAAGAATAGAACATACTTGCTGTCTTTGTGCATCTTTTCAACACCAACCTGTAAGCGCCAAAGATGAACGCACCTTTTCCATATAAATTTTACTTAAATGATTATAGCTTCATCTTGAAGAAAATTTTGCACTAAATGGATTAAAAACACATGGTGAACCTTAGCTATTGATAACTTGAGGCAACACCCAAGCAGTTCAGGCAATGCTTGATATCTAAGACTTTTATGTTCATAAGGCAAGCCTAGATGTTCAAGAAAGAAGCATAAACTAATAAATTGCGCTTCATCACATACTTATCAGAAAATATGTGTATTAAATGAACTCAGAAAATCTACCTATTCCTCTTAACAACATATACAAAACACACATTTCAATGAGTGCCAAAATTAATGACTACAAACTAATAAAATGTCATTATGGTCTAGTCACGAAACCAATCAGAGATTCATGCACTCATCAGAGTACAAAGCATTGTAAATAAAAGAAAGGTCATAACAAGAGAATGGATACAGTTTTATGTTAGTAAGAGTTAAGGGATGTTTCCCATCAGGGTTTCAGCTCCTTTGCATGAAGAGTACCAAAAAAGAAAATCTGTGCAGTGAAGTTTTTCAAAGGCAATACAAACATCTAAAAAATCTTTTGGCAGCCTATGAAAGTGAATAAGGTCGCAATCAAAATCCTTCTTTCTTTCTCTTATTCCCGAAAGGAAAATTGTGAAGACCATGAAAAAATCACATAGAAAAGAACAGCCATAAAAACAGGCTATAACATTAAGATAGAATGGATGAGAATGAATTCACGTAGAGAAAGTTTCTTTCTTTTGAAAATAAGGCAGTAAAGCATTTACATACTAATTGATTATGAATTTTTTGACTGCATGTTGTTGACAGCCCTGCTATAACAATCTTTGCATCTACACTGTCCTGAAAATGATCAAAATAAAAAATGTTATGGAAAAAAAGAAGCGAGTATTGCAAATGAAGCATCCTACCATTAATTTAGATGTAGTTCAACACGACAAAGGATTATATATTATGTAGTCGGGAAGTATAAAGCTTATAAAGTACTACTTAGGTCTACATGGACCAAGAAATTCAACAACCACATTTCAAGAGGATTGGTTCGATCCAATACCAGCTATTAAAATACAATAGATCTTAGCTTGGTATATCAAAATTAGGTGCATAAGAAGATAAAACTCTTCCATAGTACCAAACAATTCCACCAAAGTCATTATTCCTATCAGATATAACAGTTATTAGACAAGTTCTTACCATCACCTATTGGGAAAATATTTTGTGGATACTAACAAGAAGGTGAAAAGGTATCCTAAGATTACATGACATGAAATTTTTAGCTTGAAGAAGTATGGCCCACCTTGAACTCTGATATAAGCATAGACACTGCAGGGTAGGCTGGATCATTGATGCTTTCAACAACAAAAAGAAACTCCAAAGGTCCCCCATAAAGGGATGTAATCTGTTTCAGAATATTTGACATGAAAACCAAAAATTGGTTAGATTGGAACCTAAATAAATTGATTTATAAATTAAAATATAAACCTCCTTAGATGTTGGTCATTCTTTCCTTCTAACATATAAATTACAAAATCCAGAAGTTGAACAACTCTACACTCAACCTCCTAGGACTAGTTATGAAAGCTCTCATATGACCACAGTCCAAGAAAAGGTGACCAAAAGAAAAATTGTATGCAACCTCATTTTAAATTTAGCAAGAAGTTGTTTCTATAACATGAACATGTGACCCTGAAGTCACATGACACAATCTTTGAATATTGCACCTAATACTCCCCTCTTAAGATCCCTTGAACTTGTATTAAGCAAAAAAATAGGGATCTTTAGATGAGGAGAAATTCTACACAGACACAAGGCTTATGTTTTTCAACAATTAAGATATATGAAGTGCAATATGATAAAAAAATAACTGTTATTATGGTAAATTAAAAATTTACTGTTGTTTCAAGAAAATATAAACTTAAAACTAGATGCATAAGAAGTTGATTCCCTCAAGCTTATATAATGTATTAATCATATAAGTGAAGAATCATTTTTGAGAATTGTTGACAAGAACCAAGCTTTAATTTTTTTTGGTTAACTTCCTCAATAAAAGTTTAAGTAAAAAATATATATGAAGAATTATTATATGCCTATGAAGATCATAGATAACTTATGCTAATTCACAAAATACAT
This sequence comes from Vanilla planifolia, assembly GCA_023846275.1. NCBI lineage: Eukaryota > Viridiplantae > Streptophyta > Magnoliopsida > Asparagales > Orchidaceae > Vanilla > Vanilla planifolia. Next base: position 20,911,990 of record CM043865.1, read on the forward strand.
TATTTAAATGGTAAAATCCAAGAAAATGCCAAAATGTCAATATTTAACTAACCTGACTTCTCCAATTTTGCAAATTGTGCTCACCAAAACCTTTCAAAGGCATGACAACTGAAACCCTTGGCAAATTTACTTGGGCAGAGTGCTCAAGTTCATTTATATCATCACAAATGAATCCAAAACTATTACCACCATCGATATTATGTTTCAAGCGCTTTATTACTCCACCGCTGATGAGAATAAAGAATGAATGGTACTTGCATAAGTTTACAGTCTTAAATTATTACTTTAGCTCTAAAAAGATGTTATACCGAACATGGGCAGCAAAGCTCCATCCAATAGCAAGGACTAAACATATACAACATCCCTGTAATGAAAATTGGTTATGAACTATGTAATTGCACCATAGTTACTTAACATGATGCTATAAGAAATCACAATATAACATTGAATTTTTAGAAGAAAGGTATTATGAAGTATCAAAAGTAAAGCATGATTCATCTTAATATCATAAAAAAGGATTATTTTCCTTGATAAATTAACAAGTATAAAGTTTCATAACATTTGTCAAGTGAAAAGACATGATCACAAATCAAAGCCCAACATCATTCAAAACATAAATTTTGACGAATTATTTCTTCACAAAATTTTCATCACCTGCAAAAAACCATGGATTCATAAAAGTTCTACGGTGTCATTTTTAAATTCACGTGAAGCTGTTATGTTGATCTTCATGTAATATTTTGTCCACTCATGCAGTGGTACACTCAATAATGGTTTCTTTTGAGCACAAAATTGACATGTCAAATCTTCTAAAATTGCAGAAGAAAATTAGTTTGATTAGAAAACTAATTGGTAAAACAAACTGAAAAAGGTTTCCTAGTCTATGAAGATAACTAATCAGCCAAAAAGGATAGAAAATATAAACCAGACTAAATGAATATATCATATGGCTTGATTTTAAGTTTGTGTCATAAAAATTATGCTTAAGACCTACATCAATTGGAAGTAATCTATATAGCACATCTCCATTTAGCAAATTTGAGATTAGTTTTAGTGTAGTTATTATTGAATATTAAGCTGATTAATAAATAGATTGGAATGAAAAGTGATGTGATTAAGTGTTATTAGAAATTGTGTTTGATAAAATGTTGTAAAAAAATGTTTGATGAAATAAATAATATTATGAAATGACTATTTGTTTGATAAGAGTGTAAAATAAATTTTTTTAATATTATTTTGGAACTACATTTTGCTCTCCCATTTTTATAAAGAAAAATACAATTTTGTTATGTAGTTGGAATAGCATTATTTCAAATTTTTGTTTTTTACAAAAGGCATCTTTTGCAAACAACATGCTAAATGGGATCTTAGTGTTAACATTAAAGTTGTTTTTACCCTACATCTCTTGCTCCATGAACAATATGATATCTCTGTAACCTACAAGATATAAGTTTAAAAAAATTCCTGTATTATTTCGTATTATTGAGCCCAAAGATAAAATTCTTGGTTATTCCAAGTTCGATCAAAGATGCCAAATTCGTATGGGCAAACATACACGTGGATATAATTACCAAAGAGTTTGTTCCAGTGAAGACCCTTCGCTACTTTATGTCACCACCTTCCACTTTATGTCGCTCTCTTATCCGGCGGTACAAAAGAAGTCCCAGTTTCTCAGTTCGGATTAAATGGCATACCAAAAACCACAATCTTGATGAGCAATGCAAGGGAAAAAAACTCGTTCAAAAAAAGAAAAGGCGAAAACGTTACATTTATACACGTAAAGGAGGTTATAATTCACGAATCGTAATGATCAAATAGAATGGGACTCACTTTCACGTATTTAACTAGAAAAAATTTCAAGGACAAGTGATGGAAAGTGAGCAGCATTTTAGCCAGATCCAAACAAAGAGCAAACAGAAAACGACCGAAAGAGTAAAGCGCTGAGAAATGGCAATGAAGAGAATAGAACACCTGGATCTGTAAAAAAATGGCCAAAGGACTGCAACAGGCTCTGCTAGCAGCTGCAAGAAACGCATCAATCGCACCCAAAGCCGCCATTGAGCATGCCTATGTTGAATTCCAAGCTGCAGCTCACCCCTAACCTTCAAGTCTCCATTTAGGCACGAGAACGAATGTCAGAGAGAAGTATACAGAGAGAGCGAAAGCCGGGAAGCAGATGCCGATGCCGATTGGATTCCCCCTTCGCACGGAGGGAAGTGGAGGTGAACAAAAAAACCCGCTTTAAATAATAAAATAAAAAGATATATAATAAATAAAAACATATATATATATATAAATATATATGTATATATAGCAATGTTTTAATTATCTCATTACTAATCCGTTTCGTTTAGCTGTCTTTAAGAGGAAATTGCATTAAACATTATACGTTGGAATAATAAATAATTAAAATGTTCTATTTTCTTTTAATTTTTGGAATAATACTCTAATAATATTCAACAAAAAAAAAAAAAAAAAAAAAACATTTGAATGATAAAAATTCTTAACAACTATTGAATAGTAAAGCAAGATGGTTCAATGCACAAAATGCTTGACGCAATCTACAGTACAAAAGATACGAGGCTTCGAAAGCTGAAGCCTGGAGCTCCAGATCATTGTTTCCCTTTCTAGCATTTCAATCCTTCCTTAGATCCATAAGCTCCTTCCTGATACCCGCAGCATTTACAACGACAACTTCGAGCTTGTCTCCCTGGAAACGTTGAACCAACATAAAAAGATGAATTGGGTAACCCTTTCTTTCCATGCATCACTTGTGAGCTTAAGCAAGAAGTTTGAACAATGGTTTTTACAGTTGGGAAGAAGAAGAAGACCTACAGTGTATATATTCTTTCTGTAGCTGATGCAAAAACATCTTTCACAACATCCTGCTTAAAATTCTTCTCAAGTTCATAAGATAGAAAAGGCTTCGGAGATCTCAGCTGGTTATCCAAAACAGGGATGATAAGAGAACCTCCGGTTCCTTGGCAGCTGTAACCAACCCTCTCATAAGATCCAACAGCATCATAAGTATAAACACAACCCTTTCCTAAACAAGGGGGAGATGACGAAAAAGAATAAGAAAACTAAGAATGAAGAGCTTGATTTGTGGAGAAGAATATGCATCTACCTTCGTCGTCTAAGCCTGGCCATTGCAGGGCAGCTCATTTGCTTGTTGTACTGATGCTGATATATCTGAAATGAAACAAGTGAGAAGAATATATTGTGTTGGCACTTGGTTTAAAAATATTATCTTTAATGTATAAAAGCTTGATTTGAAGATATCTTTAAATGATTTTTTTTAAAAATTACAACTTTGTTATTTGAAATAATATCAAGCTGTTTGGAGTAATCTAAAGAACAAACCCTCGAGGCCCAACTACACTAGAATTAACTCTATGAAGATTCATCTTAAAGCTCCATCTTTGGCACATTGCAACTTAAATTAGTCCCATCATGTATACTTCTTAACGGTGCCCAAGTGCTTCACAGAACACATGGCTTAGCAATAAACCAAAACCCAATCCCATGCCTATGATCCGCAAATTGAGTCAACAAATTGCTTATGATCCGCAACCCAGTGCCCGTGTCCCCAAACTTGTGACTAGCCCAAGTCAAACAAATCAATCCATAATGTCATATCTCAACACCCAATCACTTTCACCCATAAGACTAATGCCCCAACCAGTCTTTCAACATGAATGAACCCGACCTAGTGACCTAAAACGCTTAAATTATCGCCAACTCAAACCTAGCCAACTTGAGCACAGTCCAGGTACCTCAAGCATGGCCAAGTTGATCTGATTTAACCCAATTTGTTATTTAACTAAACTTCTTCAATTCAATTAAATCTATTAATTGATCATGATCTTCATGAAGGTCTAATGTGAGAATCAAGATCATTGATGGTCTTGATTAATCAAACAGATTCAACTATTCCCAAAATCATGACTCGAAGCACAAAATCTGTGGTAATGTCTTATCTAGAATACAACTACAATTGACATAATATGATTGGTTATCTAGCTAGCACCAAAAGCAATCACTTAAATAGTAATCCAATGAAATCAGTGACCATTGTTTAGATTTTAATACTTCTTTCAACTTTCAATTCAAACATACACCAACAAAATAAAATTCTTTTTAAAATAAAGAACAAACAAAAAAAATTAAAAAAATCAATAATTATATGATTTTCAATAAATAATATGTAAGCACATGCTAAACTTTAGAAGAGATGTTTACCATCAATTGTTTGGCCTTGGAAAATAATTATAACCACTTCAAGCAAGCACAACTCGACATGAACACAAATAATTAAATTTCCAAAACAATTTCACAACAAACTAATTAGACTCAAAATGTTTTCATGTTCAATTTACTCGATTATATTCCAAGTCAAACAAATTAAAAACCCATTATGGCCAAGTTCTAAACTGCCCACCAACCAAACACAATTAAATAACAAAACTAACGAAAAAAGAATTAAATTTTTTCGAGCATTGCCTTTCAAAAGACAAAAAAATTTATAAGGCCTCAACTTCTTTTGTTATTTGCCTCAAATCTGCTAAAAAATCATTAGATAGGCCTTTTAAATTTGAAATCTATACAAATTTGTTTTTATTATTCACCCAACTAATGTATGATTCAACTTGAATAGTTTGAAGCAGGTTTCAATTAAAGAATAATTTCAAAAGAGTTTCTAATTTTCAATTAAGGGAAGTACAAGTCCTCAAACTTATTAAGGAAATGGGACGTCAACCTTCAAAACTAATAAGCTTCAAACCCATAGCTTTGAGACAATTAAGTGGATATTTGCTTCAAAAAATATAAAATATAAAATACAAAGAAAAAATTTTCATAAATTGATGAATAATCATAAATTCATTAAATGTTACAAAAAGAGTTTGTTAATTCTTATAATGGTAGTAGCAATTTGAAAATTCACAAACTAATAAAATTAATTGATAAGTTATTCTAAGAGCATAACTATTTTTGCTTTGTAATAGTTCCATATAAACTCAATAATAAAGCTATATATTACTATCAATAATTTAAAGTTATTTTAAAGCAATTAATTAAACCTTTTTTTTGTTAAGTTTTTCTATAAGCATAAATGTTTTGCCTTTGTAATAGTTTCATATAAACTAAATAGTAAAGCTATATGACACTATCAATAATTTGAAGTCATTGTAAAGAATTTAATTAAACCTTTTTTTTGTTAAGATGGTTAGATGGCTACATCCATTCCTTCACCACGTATCAAAGAGGAACATAAGTGAAGAAATGTTAATGAGAAAGAGTTGCTCTAAAAAAGATAGACATTAGATAATTCATGTCATGTTTTTCTCAAAAGGGTAAAATGCTTTTAGTTAGTCTTCAATCATCACAACATTGTGTGTGTTTCATAACATAAATAGCCATTTATTTTCGCAAGTTCATGGACAAGAAAATCGCTCAACTAGAACCTAAAGAACTTGTATGTAATTAAGCATAAACTAGCTGCATGATTTTGATCAATTGCTGTTGACAACGCACTTATTTAAGATTTCGTTCCCTAAAAATAGTGATTATCCTCAAATATGTTCATTTTATAAGATTCTTTCTACAATGAAAAGTTGTAAGATGACAAAAACAAACCTATAGAACATTTCATGTTAACTATTTTTATCTCATCTTGGAATCCTATTACACTTTAAATAAGCTTTAAATTATTTTCTATTTATATTACTCTATTATACTCTAACCAAGCATAGCCTAGATTAGCCAAGCATTACTCCACTCTACTCTACTCTACTCTAGCCTAGCTTAGCACTACTCTAGTCTACTCAACCTGACGCTATGCTACCCTACCCGACCATACTCTATACTATGCTACCCTACTCTACTCTACTCTACTCTACTCTACTTTTCTCTCCTCTCTTCTGCTCTGCTCTACTCTCCTCTACTTTGCTTTACTCTGCTCTATTCTGTTTTGCTTTGCTCTACTCTACTATGCTATACTCTGCTCTGCTCTACTCTACTCTTCTCATCTCTACACTACTCTGCTCTACTTTGCTTTCCTCTGCTCTACTCTGCTATGCTCTGCTCTTCTGTGCTCTACTCTGCTCTTCTCTGCTCTGCACTACTCTGTTCTACTCTGTTCTGTTCTACTCTTCTCTATAGTACCTACAGGCCCTATCCTACCCTACCTCATCCTATGCTACTCTACTATACTCTACTCTACTATACTCTAGCCTAACTGATGAGGACATCATGTTCGAGAAGGATTTTCGAAGTCCATGGACCAGGTCTTGCACTAAAAACCTATTATCATCTTTAGGAAGCTAACACAACTTTCGGATTCGAAATCGGAGTCCGAATGGCTTCCCGAGAGCAAAAACAAGGCCAAAATCACTATTCCCGCCGCCAGCCGCCGCCTCCGCCGCAACCTCTGCCGTCACAGTGAACCGCCCGCCGCTGTTTCGAATCGCTAGTGCCCGAACCAGATCCAGGTTTGCCCGAACCGCTGTGCCTGAGTCCAGCCAGGCGCTGACCCAAGCTACCCCCGGATGACCCGCGTCCTGTGACCTGCGCTGACCCGCGCCGACCCGCACCGACCCGCGACCTGTGACACGCGCCGACCCACGCCAGCCAGCACCGACCCGCACCGTCGCCGCCGCCGTCGCCGCGCCTCCAGCCATCCGAAATTAGGGTTAAATAAACTTAATTTTCATTATTTTTCTCAGAATTTTAAGAGTCGGTTTGTAATTTTTAGGTGACTTTTAATTTACCCATGTGTCCTTTAGTATTCCCATGTTATGAGTTAAATGTCTTTTGTACCCTTATGAATTCCTATATAAGGGGAAGTCCTCTTCTGTTGTAAGGAGATTGAATAACTAATACAAGCTTTTGAGTGTTCTTTGCTTCCATTCTGAGTTCGTGAGTGCTCTGAGTGTCTTTGGCGTGCTGACTCGTCAAAGCTCTGATACTGGGAGGAGGGACGCGAGGTCCAAGTGGTGAGACGCCACTCCAGTCTATCATCTTCCTTCACCGCTCAACCATCTTCAAGTGAAGTTTTTGTTTTTCCTCGTCTTCCTTTTTACGAGTAATTTCCATTCCTAGATTATTAATTTGTCTTCAATATATTTTCATTCTGCGAAGTGCAACTTTTACTATAAATTATATTTTAATTTCAACTGGTACTTAACCAATCTAAGTACTCCCTATTTCTGCGTGTTTGAAAGTGTGTAGCCGTAATCGATTTAGCGACTTCTTAGCCGCTACCGATCCTAAGTTTAGTTAGGATTCATTGGTTGGTGCCTTTGCGTTCAACCCTCATCGTATCTCGGTGTGTGTCCCTTAGGGTGACGACCCTGCTCTTTGTTGTGCATCAGTCACGAATTTTCTAACTAAGCAAATTTCGTCTAGTCCTACATCACTAACCTTGCCTTGCCTAGCCTTGCTTAACCTAGCCTAGCTTATCTTAACCTAGCTCTACTGTACTATACTCTATTCTACTCTACTCAATTCAACTCAACTCTACTCTACTTTACTCTATTCTATCCTACTCTACTTTACTCTACTCTACTTTACTCTACTCTACTATACTCTAATTTATTATTCTCTACACGACTCTAACTTAACCTAGCCTAATATAGCCTAGCCTAGCTTAGCCCTCTGCTACTCCACTCTTCTTTACATTACTTTATTACACTCTGGCCTTGCTTAGCCTAGCCTAGCTTGCATTACTCTACTCTACTTTACTCCACTTTACTTTACTCTACTCTACTCTACTATACTATACTCTACTCTACTCAACTCTATGCTACTCTACTCTACTCTACTCTAACCTAACCTAGCCTAACTTAACCTAGCCTAGCTTAGCCCTCTGTAACTTTATTATACTCTACTGTACTTTATTATACTCTAGCTAGCTTAGCTAAGCCTTGCTTTGCATTACTCTACTCTACTCTACTCTACTATACTTGACTCTACTCTACTCTACTCTATTCTACTCTACTTTACTCTACTTTACTCTATTCTACTCTACTCTATTCTACTCTACTCAAATCTTACCTTGCCTAATATAGCTTAGCCTAGCTTAGCCCTCTACTACTCTACTCTACTCTAAATTACTCTATTATATTCTAGCCTAACTTAGCCTATCCTAACCTAGCATTACACTACTGGACTTTACTCTACTCTGTTGTACTCTACTCTACTCTTCTCTACTCTATCCTACTATATTTTTTACTGCTATGCTCTGCTCCACTCTGCTCTGCTTTGCTATACTCTACTTTACTCTACCCCTACCCTATCCTACTCTATCTTATCCTACCCAACCCTATGCAACTTTATTAAACTTTACCTTACTCTACTCTACTCTACTCTAGCTTACCCTAACCTAACCTACCCTATCTTAGCCTCACCTTGTCTAGCCTTGCTTAGCCTAGCCTAGTCTAACCTAACTTAGCTCTATTCTACTATACTCTATTCTACTCTACACTACATTACTATACTCTACTCTACTCTACTCTACTCTACTTTACTCTGCTCTACTCTACTCTGCTCTACTTTACTCTACTCTAGCCTAGTCGAGGCTAGCCTTGCCTAACCAAGCTCTACTCTACTCTACTCTACTACACTATACTATACTCTACTCTACTATACTCAACTCTATTATACTCTTCTCTACTTTACTCTACTCTACTCTACTCCACTCTACTCTACTCTACTCTAACTTAACCTAGCCTACCCTATCCTACTCTACCTTACCCTAACCTATCCTACCCAACACTATCCTACCACACCTTACCTTACCCTACCAAACCCTACCTTACCCTACCCCACCCTACCCTGCTTTATTATATTCTACTCTTTTATACTCTAATCAAATCTACTCTACTCTACTATACTCTACTCTGCTCTACTCTGCTCTACTCTGCTCTATTCTACTCTGCCTTACCATGCTTCACTCTACTTTACTCTGCTTTGCTCTACTATGCTCTTCTCTCTACTACTTTACTCTAGCTTAGCTTAGCTTATCCTATCCTAACCTATCATATCCTAACCTACCCCACCAAACCTTACCCTACCAAACCTTACCCTACCCTACCTTTCCCTATACTACCTTATGCTACCCTACCTTATCCTATGCTACTCTGCTCTTATCTTCTATGCTCTACTCAGCTCTATTCTATTCTGCTCTGCTCTATACTGGCCTACACTTCTTTGCTCTGCTCTGCTAAGTTCTACTATTCTTTACTATGTTCTGTGCTGCTTTGTTATGCTCTACTATACCTATCCTTACCCTACCTTACCCTATGCTACTCTACTCTATTCTACTCTTCTCTACTCTACTCTAGCATATCATAGCCTAACCTGCCCTATCCTAACCTATGCTAATCTACTCTACTCTACTTTAGCATATCCAAGCCTAGCCTACACTACCCGACCCTACCCCACCCAATCCTACTCTACCCTACTCTACTCTAATCTACTCTACTCTACTCTAGCCTAGCTTGGCATAACCTAACATAACCTAAAATAGCCTTAATCTACTCTATTATTCTCTATTTTACTCTACTTTATCCTAGCCTTGTCTTAGCTTAGCCTATAATGCCCTATGCTACCCTACCTACCCCATCTTACCCTACCCTACCTTACCCTCCCCTCCCTTACCCTAGCTTACCCTACCCTCTACTCCCCTACCCTACTCTACCCAAGCTTACCCTACCCTACTTCTGCATACCCTACCCTATTTTACCCTATCCTAGCCTAGCTTTTCTTAGCCTTAGCCTAGCCTAGCCAAACCAAACATAGCTCTACTCTACTCTACTCAACTCTACTCTACTCTACTCCACTTCACTCCACTCCACTCCACTCTACTCCACTCTACTCTACTCTACTCTACTCTACACTACTCTACTCTACACTACACTACTCTACTCTATTATACTCTACTCTTCTCTACTTTACTCAATTCTACTCTACTCTACTTTACTTTACTATACTCTAGCTTAGCCTAGCCTAACCTAGCTTTATTGTACTCAACCCTACCCTATCTTATCCTATGCTACTCTACTCCACTCTACTTTACTATACCCTACTCTACTATAAAATACTCTATTCTACTATACTCTATTCTGCTCTGCTCTACTCTGCTCTACTCTGCTCTTCTCTGCTCTGCTCTACTATACTCTACTATGCTCTGCTTTACTCTATTATACTCTACTCTACTATACTCTACTCTACTCTTCTCTAATCTACTTTACTCTAGCCTAGCCTAACCTAGCTTTACTCTACTCTACCTTACCCTACTCTATCCTACTCTACTATACTCTACTCTACTCTATTCTATTCTATTAATGCCTAGCCTAGGCTAGGCTAACCTAGCTCTACTCTACTTTATCCTATCCTACGCAACCCTACCCTATCCTACTTTCTCTTATCCTATGGTACTCTACTCTAGCCTAGCCAAGCCTATCCTAACCTAGCTTTACTCTACTCTACCCTCCCAACTCTACTCGACTCTACTTTACTCTACTCTACTCTAGCCTAGCTTAGCCTAGCCTAACTTAGCCTAACCTAGTTTTACTCTACTCTACCCTATCCCACCCTATCTATTCTACCTAATCTTATCCTATGATACTCTACTCTACTATATTATACTCTACTCTACTTTACTCTACTCTACTATGCTTAACTCTTCTCTGCTTTGTTCTACTATTTTCTACTCTACTCTATGCTACTCTATTGTACTCTACTCTACCCTACACTTCTCTACTCTACTCTACATAACTCAACTCTACTCTATGCTACTCTATTGTACTCTACTTTACTCTACATAACTCAACTCTACTCTACTCTACTTAACTCTACTCTACTCTACTCTAACCTAACCTAACCAAGCTCTACTCTCCTCTACCTTATCTTACTCTACTCTACTCTATTATAATACGTTATACTCTTGCCAAGCCTAGTTTAGCCAAACCTAGCCTAACCAAACTCAACTCTACTCTACCCACCCACACCCTACCTTATCTTACCCTATCTTATCCTATGTTATTCTATTCTACTCAACTCTATTCTACTCTACTCTACTTTACTTTACTCTACTCTACTCTACTCTACACTACTCTTCTCTACTCTACTTTATTTTACTTTACTCTACTTTACTCCGACATACTCTACTCTAGCCTAGCCTGGTGTTACCTAAATTAACATAGCTCTACTCTACTCTATACTACCCTACCCTAACCTGCCCTATACTACCCTATCTTATCCTATGCTGCTCTACTCTACTCTACTATGCTCTGCCTTACTTTGCTCTGCTCTACTTTGCTCTGCCCTACTCTGCTTTGCTCTACTCTACTCTACTCTGTTCTGTTTTGTGCGACTCTACTCTACTTTATTCTATTCTTGCTTAGCCTAGCTTAGCCTAACTTAGCCTAACCTGGATCTATTCTACTCTACCCTATCTTACTCTACTCTACTACTCTACTATACTCTATTTTACTCTAGCCTAACCTAACGTAGCCTAACTTAGCTGTACTCTACTCTACCATAACCTACCTTACAATATCCTACCCTATCTTATCCTACAGTACTCTACTCTACAATACTCTACTCTACTATACTCAACTCAACTCTACTCTACTATACTCTATTACACTTTACTCTACTATACTCTACTATATTTTATTTTATTTTACTCTACTTTACTCCAACATACTCTACTCTAGCCTAGTGTGGTGTTACCTAAATTAACAAAGCTCTACTCTACTCTATACTACCCTACCCTAACCTGTCCTATATTACCCTATCTTATCCTATGCTGCTCTACTCTACTATGCTCTGCCCTACTTTGCTCTGCTCTAATTTGCTCTGCCCTACTCTGCTTTGCTCTGCTCTACTCCACTCTACTCTATTTTGTGCTACTCTACTCTACTCTATTCTTGCCTAACCTAGCCTAGCCTAACCCAGCCTAACCTGGCTCTACTCTACTCTATCCTACCTTACTCTACTCTACTCTATCCTACCTTACTCTACTCTACTCTACTATACTCTACTTTACTCTAGCCTAGCCTAACTTAGATGTACTCTACTTTACCCTAACCTACGCTACCCTATCCTATCCTATCTTATCCTACGATACTCTACTCTACTATACTCTATAATATTCTACTCTATTATACTCAACTCTACTCTACTCTACTCTACTTTATTCTATTATACTCTATTACACTCTACTCTACTATGCTATACTCTACTCTACTCTATTATACTCTATTCTTCTCTAGCCTAGCCTAACCTAGCTCTACTCTAGTTTACCATACTCTACTCTACTCTACTCTGCTCTACTTTAGCCTAGCCTGGCCTAGCCTAACTTAGCCTAACCTAGCTCTACTCTACCCTACCTTACCCTTCCTTTCTTTATCCTACACTATCTTATCCTATGGTACTCTACTCTACACTACTCTACTCTATTCTACTCCACTATACTCTACTATACTCTTTATACTCTACTCTACTCTACTCTACACTACTCTACTTTGTTATACTCTATTCTACTCTATTCTGCTCTACTCCACTCTATTATACTATACTATACTCTACTCTACTATACTCTAATCTACTCTACTCTATTCTCCTCTATTCTACTCTACTCTACTCTACTCTACTTTACTCTACTCTAGTATAGCCTAGCCTAACCTAACTAAGCTCTACTCTACTCTACCCTACCTTACTCTACTCTACTATATTCTACTCTAACATAGCCTAGCCTAAGCTAGCTCGACACTACTTTACCCTACCCTATCCTACACTATCAAATCTTACCCTATCTTATCCTATGCTACTTTACTCTACTCTATTCAACTTTTGTACACTACTCTACAATAGTCTACTTTACGCTATTTTTCTCAACTCTATTCTACTCAACTCTACTCTACTCTACTCTACTATACTCTAGCCAAACCTAGCATAATCTAACTTAATCTAGTTCTACTATACTCTACTCTACCCTATCTTATCCTACTCTATCATACCCTATCTTATTTTATGCCACTTTACTCTACTCTACTTTATTCTACTTCACTCTACTCTACTCTACTATACTCTACTCTACTCTACTCTACTTTACTCTACTACTTTATTCTATTCTACTCTACTCTAACCTAGCCTAGCCTAACCTAACTCTACTCTACTCTATCCTACCTCACCCTACCCTATCTTATCTTATGCTACTCTACTCTACTATACTCTACTATACTTAACTCCACTCTACTTTACTCTACTCTACTCTACTCTATCCTACTCTATTTTAGCATAACCTAGCCTAGCCTAACTTAGCCTAACCTAGCTCTACTCTACTTTACCTTACCCTAGACTACCCTATCCTATCTTACTCTATTTTATCCTATGTCACTTTACTCTACTCTATTGTAGCCTACTCTACTTTAGTTTACTCTACTCTACTCTACTCTACCCAATTCTACTCTACTCTACTCTACTCTACTTTACTCTACTCTACTCTATTCTACTATACTCTACTCTACTCTACTTTACACTAGCCTAGCCTAGCCTAACTTAGCTTAAGCTAACTCCACTCTACTCTACCCTACCCTATCTTATCCTACCCTATCTTATCTTATACTACTCTACTCTAGTCTACCCAACTCTACTCTACTCTACTCTATTTTATTCTATTCTACTCTACTCTACTTTACTCTACGATACTTTACTTTACTCTACTCTAGCCTAGCCTAGCCTAACCTAACAAAGCTCTACTCTACTCTACCATACTCTACTCTACTCTCCTCTACTTTAGCCTAGCCTAGCCTAACCAAGCCTAACTTAGCACTACTCTACTCTGTTCTATCCTACCCAACCCTACCCTATCCTACCCTATCTTATCCTATGCTACTCTACTTTACTCTACTATACATTCTCTATTATGCTCTGCTCTACTCTACTCTACTCTGCTCTTCTTTGCTTTATTATACTCTGCTTTATTCTGCTCTGCTTTGTTCTACTCCATTCTACTCTACTTTACTTTATCCTACTCTAGCCTAGCCTAAATTAGCATAACCTAGCTCTACTCTACTCTTTCCTACTCAACGCTACTCTACTTTACTCTACTCTACTCTATTCTATTCTACTCTACTCTACTCAACTCTACTCTAGCCTAAACTAACCTATGCTCTAGTCTACTCTACCCTAACATACTCTACTCAACCATACTATACTCTACTCTATTCTATTTTACTCTATTCTAGCATAACCCAACCTAACCTAACCTACCTCTACTATATTCTACAATATCCTACCTTACCCTACCCTATCTTATCTTATCTTATCTTATCCTATGGTACTCTACTCTACTCTACTCCACTATGCTTTACTCTACTCTACTCTATTATACTCTACTCTACACTACTCTACTCTACTCTGCACTACCATACTCTACTTTACTGTACTCGACTCTACTCTGGTCTTCTCTGCTCTGCTCTACTCTACTATACTCTACTATACTCTATTCTACTCTACTATACTATACTATACTCTATTATACTATACTATACTATACTCTATACTATATTATACTACACTATATTATACTATATTATACTCTACTCTTACTTTACTCTAACCTAGCCTAACCTAACATGACCAAGCTTTACTCTAGTCTACACTACTTTACTCTACTCTACTTTAGCATAGCCTAGCCTAGCCCAACCTAGCTATACTCTACTCTACCTTACCCTACCTTACCCTATCTTATCCTATGCTACTCCATTTTACTCTACTCTACTATAATCTACTCTACTCTACTGTACTCTACTCTACGCTACTCTATTTTACTCTACTCTACACTACTTTACTCTAATCTAGTCTATTCTACTCTAGTTTACTTTACTCTACTCTACTCTACTCTATTATACTCTACTCTATTATACTCTACTCTACTCTATTATACTCTACTCTACTCTAATCTATGCTACTATACTATACTCTAATTTACTCTATTCTACTCTACTCTAACCTGTATAACCTAACCTAAATAAGCTCTACTCTATTCTACCCTACCTTACTCTACTCTACTCTACTCTAGCCTAGCCAAACCTAGCATAACCTAGCTCTACTCTACTCTACCCTACCCCACCCTACCCCATCCTACCTTATCTTATCCTATGCTACTCTACTCTACTCTAGCATAGCCTAACCTAACCAAACCTAGCCTAACCTCGCTCCACTCTACTTTAGCCTACCCTACCCTATTCTATCATATCTTATCCTATGCTATCTTACTCTACTCTAATCTATTCTACTTTACTCTACTTTACTTTAATTTACTCTAACCTAGCCTAACCTAACCTAGCTTAACCTAGCTCTACTGTACACTACCCTACCTTATCTCACCTAACCCTATCCTACCTTATCTTATCCTATATGACTCTACTTGACTCTACTCTACTATACTCTACTCAACTCTACTATACTCTACTATATTCTACTCTACTCTACTCTACTTTACTCTACTCTACTCTACTTTAGCATAGCCTAACCTAGCCTTACCTAGCTCTAATATTCTTTACCCTACCATACCCAACCTTATTTTTTCCTACCCTATCTTATTCTATGCTACTTTACTCTACTCTACTCTAATCTACTTTACTCTACTCTACTCTACACTTCTTTACTCTACTCTAATCTACTCTACTTTACTCTACACTACTTTACTCTACTTTAACCTAAATTAGACAAACCCAACCAAGCTCTACTCTACTCTACCCTACCTTACTCTACTCTACTCTAGTCTACTCTACTTTATTCTAGCCTAACCTAACCTTGCCTAACCTAGCTCTATTCTATTCTACTTTACCTCATCTAGCTTATCCTACCCTATCTTATCCTATGCTACTCTACTCTACTCCACTCGACTCGACTCTACTCTACACTACTCTATTCTTCTCTACTCTACTCTACTCTACTCTACTCTACTCTACTCTACTCTACTTTACTCTACTCTATTCTACTCTATTCTACTCTACTCTACTCTACTCTACTCTACTCTACTCCACTCTACTCTACTCTACTTTGTTGTACTCTACTCTACTCTAGCCTGGCCTAGCCTAACCTAGCTTAACCTTGCTCTACTCTACTCTACCCTACCCTACCCTATCCTACCCATTCTTGTTATATGCTGCTCTATCCTACTCTGCTCTACTCTACTCTGCTCTGCTCTACTTTACTCTGCTTTACTCTTTTCTCCTCTGCTATGCTTTACTCTACTCTTCTTTGCTCCACTCTACTCTACTCTGCTCTGCTCTACTCTGCTCTTCTTTGCTCTGCTCTGCTTTACTTTACTATACTCTACTCCACTATACTCTACTCTACTCTTCTCTAATCTACTTTACTCTAGCCTAGCCTAACCTAGCTTTACTCTATTCTGCTGTATCCTACTCTACCCAACTCTACTCTACTCTACTCTACTCTATTCTATTTTATTAATGCCTAGCCAAGCCTAGGCTAACCTAACCTAACCTAGCTCTACTCTACTTTATCCTACCCTACGCAACCCTACCCTATCTTACTTTGTCTTATCATATGGTACTCTACTCTACTCTACTCTAGCCAAGCCTATCCTAACTTAGCCTAACCTAGCTCTACTCTACTCTACCCTCCCAACTCTACTCGACTCTACTCTACTCTACTCTATTCTAGCCTAGCTTAGCCTAGCCTAACTTAACCTAACCTAGTTCTACTCTACTCTACCCTACCCTATCCTATCTATTCTACCTAATCTTATCTTATGATACTCTACTCTACTCTACTATACTCTACTCTACTATGCTTAACTCTTCTCTTCTTTGCTCTGCTCTACTCTACTCTACTCTATTCTATTGTACTCTATTCTACTCTACTCTACACTTCTTTACTCTACTCTATACAACTCTACTCTACTCTACTCTACTCAACTCTACTCTACTCTACTCTACTCTACTCTAGCCTAACCTAACCAAGCTCTACTCTACTCTACCTTACCTTACTCTACTCTATTATACTACACTTTACTCTTGCCAAGCCTAGCTTAGCCAAACCTAGCCTAACCTAACTCAACTCTACTCTACCCACCCACACCCTATCCTATCTTACCTTATCTTATCCTATGCTATTCTATTATACTCTACTCTACCCAACTCTATTCTACTCAACTCTAATTTACTTTACTCTACTCTACACTATTCTTCTCTACTCTATTTTATTTTACTTTACTCTACTCCAACATACTCTACTCTAGCCTAGCCTAATATTACCTAAATTAACATAGCTCTACTCTACTCTATACTACCCTACCCTAAACTACCCTATACTATCCTATCTTATCCTATGCTGTTCTACTCTATTATGCTCTGCCCTACTTTGCTATGCTCTACTTTGCTCTGTTCTGCTTTGCCCTACTCTGTTTTGCTCTACTCTACTCTATTCTACTCTACTTTGTGCTACTCTACTCTACTCTATTCTACTCTACTCTATTCTTGCCTAACCTAGCCTAACCTGGCTCTATTCTACTCTACCCTACCCTACTCTGCTATACTCTAACATACTCTACTTTACTCTAGCTTAACCTAACATAGCCTAACTTAACTGTACTCTACTCTATCATATCCTACCCTATCTTATCCTATGGTACTCTACTCTAAAATACTCTACAATACTCTGCTCTACTATACTCAACTCTACAATACTCTACTCTATTACACTCTACTCCATGCTACTCTACTCTACTATACTATATTCTACTCTACTCTATTGTACTCTACTCTACTCTAGCCTAGCCTAACCTAGCTCTACTCTAGTTTACCATACTCTACTCTACTCTACTTTACTCTACTCAACTCTACTCTAGCCTAGCCTAACTTAGTCTAACCTAGCTCTACTCAACTCTATCCTACCTTACCCTTCTTTTCTTTATCCTATACTATCTTATCCTATGGTACTCTACACTACTCTACTCCACTGTACTCTACTATACTCTTTATACTCTACTCTACTCTACTCTACTCTATACTACTCTACTCTAGTCTACTCTATTTTGTTCTATTCTACTCTACTCTGCTCAGCTATACTCCACTCTACTCTACTATACTATACTATACTCTACTCTACTCTACTATACTCTAATCTACTTTGCTCTACTCTTTTCCACTCTATTTTCCTTTATTCTACTCCACTCTACTCTACTCTACTCTAGTATAGCCTAGCCTAACCTAACCAAGCTCTACTCTACTCTACCCTACTCTACCCTACTCTACTCTACTCTACTTTAGCCTAGCCTAACCTAGCCTAACCTAGCCTAACCTAGCTCTACTCTACTCTACTCTTCCCTGCTCTACTCTACTCTACTTCTCTTTGCTCTGTTCTATTGTGCTTTACTCTACTTTGCTTTATTTTGCTTTACTCTACTCTACTCTAGCCTAGCCTAACCTAACCTAACCTAACCATGCTCTATTTTACTCTACCCTACCTTACTCTACTCTACTATACTCCACTCTAGCTTAGCTTAACCTACCCTAACCTAGGCATACTCTACTCTATCCTACCTCACTCTACCCTATCTTAACCTATCTTATGCTACTCTACTCTATTATACTCTACTCAACTCTACTCTATTCTACTCTATTCTACTCTATTCTATTCTACTCTACTCTAACATAGCCTAACCTAGCCTAAGCGAGCCTAACCTAGCTCTACACTACTTTACCCTACCCTACCCTATAAAATCTTACCCTATCTTATCTTATGCTACTTTACTCTACTCTATTCTATTTTAGTCTACTTAACTCTATTCTACTCTACTCTACTATAGTCTACTATATGCTATTTTTCTCAACTCTATTCTACTCCACTCTACTCTACTATACTATACTCTACTACAATCTAGCCTAACCTAACATAATCTAGCTCTACTGTACTCTACTCTACCGTATCCTATCCTACTCTATCCTACCCTATCTTATTCTTATGCCATTCTACTCCACTCTACTCTATTATACTCTACTCTACTCTACTCTACTCTACTATACTCTACTCTACTCTACTCTACTATACTCTACTCTACTTTACTCTATTCTACTCTATTCTACTCTACTCTACTCTACTCTAGCCTAGCCTAGCCTAACCCAGCTCTACTCTACTCTACCCTATCTTATCTTATGCTGCTTTACTCTACTATAATCTACTCTACTATTCTTAACTCTACTCTACTCTATTCTACTCTACTTTAGCATAGCCTAACCTAGCATAACTTAGCCTAACCTGGCTCTACTCTACTTTACCTTATCCTAAACTACTATATCCTATCTTACTCTATCTTATCCTATGTTACTTTACTCTACTCTACTCTACTGTAGCATACTCTACTTTAGTTTACTATACTCTATTCTACTCTACCCAATTTTACTCTATTCTACTCTACTCTACTTTACTCTACTCTACTTTATTCTACTATAATCTATTCTACTCTAGTCTACTCTACTCTACACTAGCCTAGCTTAGCTTGACCTAACTTAACCTAGCTCTACTCTACTCTACCCTACCCTACCCTACCCTATCCTATCATATCCTATCCTATCTTATCTTATACTACTATACTCTAGTCTATCCAACTCTACTCTACTCTACTCTACTCTATTCTATTCTACTCTACTTTACTCTACTATACTTTACTTTACTCTATTATACTCTACTCTACTCTAGCCTAGCCTAGCCTAACCTAACCAAGCTCTACTCTACTCTACCCTACTCTACCCTACGCTACTCTACTCTACTTTAGCTTAGCCTAACCTAACCTAACCAAGCCTAACCTAGTACTACTCTACTCTGTTCTATCCTATCCTACCCAACCATATCCTATTCTACCCTATCTTATCCTATGCTACTCAACTCTACTCTGTTATACATTCTTTATTCTACTCTGCTCCTTTTTGCTTTGCTATACTCTGCTCTATTCTACTCCATTCTACTCGACTTTACTCTACTCTACCCGACTCTAACCTACCTTAAATTAGCATAACCTAGCTCTACTCTACTCTTTTCTACTCAACTCTACTCAACTTTACTCTACTCTACTCTATTTTACTCTACTCTACTCAACTCTACTCTAGCCTAGACTAACCTATGCTCTAGTCTACTCTACCCTACCATACTCTACTCAACCGTACTATACTCTACTCTACTCTATTATACTCTACTCTAGCATAACCCAACCTAACATAGCCTAACCTACCTCTATTATAATCTACAATACCCTATCCTACCCTACGTTATCCTACCCTATCTTATCCTATGGTACTCTACTCTACACTACTCTACCCTACTCTACTATACTTGACTCTACTCTAGTCTTCTCTGCTCTGCTCTACTCTACTATACTCTACTCTACTCTATTCTACATTACTCTACTATATTATACTCTACTAAACTATACTATACTATACTATACTATACTATATTATACTATACTATACTCTATTTTATTTTACTCTAACCTAGCCTAACCTAACCTGACCAAGTTTTACTCTACTCTACCCTACTTTAGTCTATTCTACTCTACTCTACTCTAGTATAACCTAACCTAGCCCAACCTAGCCTAACCTAGCTATACTCTACTCTACCTTATCTTACCTTATATTATCCTATGCTACTCTACTTTACTCTACTCTATTCTATTCTACGCTACTTTACTATACTCTACTCTACTTTATTATACTCTACTCTACTCTACGCTACTCTACTTTACTCTACTCTACTCTACTCTAATCTAGTCTATTCTATTATAGTTTACTTTACTCTACTCTACTCTACTTTATTATACTCTACTCTACTCTGCTCTATTATACTCTACTCTAATCTACTATACTCTACTCTATTCTAATCTATGCCACTATATTATACTCTACTTTATTCTATTCTACTCTACTCTACTCTACTCTACTCTACTCTAACCTATATAACCTAACCTAAACAAGCTCTACTCTACTCTACCCTACCTTACTCTACTCTACTCTAATCTACTCTACTCTACTCTATTCTAACCTAGCCTAGCCTAACCTAACATAACCTAGCCTAACTTAGCTCTACTCTACTCTACCCTACCCTAATCTACTTTATCTTACCCTATCTTATCCTATGCTATTCTACTCTACTCTACTCTATTCTTGTAAACTTTACTCTACTCTACTATACTCTTTTATATTCTACTCTACTCTACTATACTCTAATCTAGTCTATTCTACTCTAACCTAGCCTAGCATAACCTAGCTTAACTTAGTTTTACTCAAGTCTACCCTATCTTATCTTATCTTATCTTATGCTACTCTACTCTACTCTGCTCTACCCTACACTGCTCTACTTTGCTCTACTCTACTCTGTTCTGCTCTACTCAACTCTGCTGTACTCTACTTTGCTCTGCTCTACTCTGCTCAACTCTGTCCTGCTCTACTCTTCTCTACTCTGCTTTACTCTTCTTTAGTTTACTTTACTCTACTCTACTCTAGCATAGCCTAACCAAGCATAACCATGCTAAACCTTGCTTTACTCTACTCTACACTATCCTACCTTACGCTATTTTACTCTACTCCACTCTGCACTACTCTACTCTACTCTACTCTACTCTAGCCTAACTTAGCCTAGCCTAACCAAGCCAAACCTAGCTCTACTCTATTCTATCCTATCCTATCCTACTCTAATATACTCTACTCTACTCTACTCTTCTCTAACCTAACACAACTTAGCCTAACCTAGGTCTACTCTATTCTACCCAACCTTATCGTACCCTATCCTACCATATCTTATCTTATGATACTTCACTCTACTCTACTCTGCTCTACTCAACTTTACTCCACACTATTCTACTCTACTCCACTCAACTCTAGACTACCCTATTATACTCTATTCTACTCTATCATACTCTACTATACTCTTCTCTATTCTACTCTACTCTACTCTACTCTATTTTACTCTATTCTACTCTTCTTTACTCTACTCTAGCCTAGCCTAGCCTAGCTTAACCTAACGTAACCTAGCTCTATTCTACTCTATCCTACCTTACTCTACTCTACTCTACTCTACTCAACCCTCTTGTACTCTACTCTACTCTAACCTAGCCTTACCTAACTCTACTCTATTCTACCTTACCCTACCCTACCAAATCTTACTCTATCTTATCTAATGATACTCTACTCTACTCTACTAGACTCTACAATGCTCTACTCTGCTCTGCTCTGCTCTACTCTACACTACTATGCTCTACTCTACTCTATTTTACTCTACTCTACTCTATTCCACTCTGCTCTACTCTTCTCTATTTTACTCTACTTTGTTCTACTCTACTCTACTATACTCTACTCTAGCCTAGTCTAGTTTATTCTAACCAAGCTCTATTATACTCTACCTTACCTTACTCTACTCTACTCTACTCTAGCCTTGCCTAACCTAGCATAACCTAGCTCTACTCTACTCTACCCTACCCCACCCTACCCCATCCTACCCTATCTTATCCTATGTTACTCTACTCTACTCTACTTTACTCTAGCATAGCTTAACCTAGCCAACCTAGCCTAACCTCGCTCCACTCTACTTTACCCTACCCTATCCTATCTTATCTTATCTTATCCTATGCTACTTTACCTACTTTAATCTACTCTACTCTATTCTACTCGACTTTACTCTAATTTACTCTAACCTAGCCTAACTTAACCTAGCTCTATTATACACTACCCTACCCTATCCCACCAACCCTATCCTACCTTATCTTATCCTATGTGACTCTACTTTACTTTACTCTACTCTACTCTACTATACTCTACTCAACTCAACTCTACTATACTCTACTCTACTCTATCATACTCTTACTTTACTTTACTCTACTCTACTATACTTTAGCATAGCCTAGCCTAACCTAGCCTTACCTATCTCTAATATTCTTTACCCTATCCTACCCAACCTTATTCTTTCTTATCCTATCTTATCCTATGCTACTTTACTTTACTCTACTCTAATATATTCTAATCTACTCTACTTTACTCTACTCTACTCTACACTTGTCTACTCTAATTTACTCTAGTCTACTCTATTTTACTCTACACTATTCTACTCTACTTTAACCTAAACTAGCCAAACCTAACCAAGCTCAACTCTACTCTACCCTACCTTACTCTACTCTACTCTACTCTAGCCTAAGCTAGCTTAGCCTAACCTTACCTAACCTAGCTCTACTCTACTCTACTTTACCCCACCCAACTTATCCTACACTATATTATCCTATGCTACTCTACTCTACTCCACTCGACTCGACTCAACTCAACACTACTCTATTCTTCTCTACTCTACTCTACTCTAATTTACTCTACTTTGCTTTACTCTACTCTATTCTACTCTACTCCACTCTACCCTACTCTACTCTACTTTGCTGTACTCTACTCTACTCTAGCCTGGCCTAGCCTAACGTAGCTTAACCTCGCTTTACTCTACACTACCCTACCCTACCCTATCCTACCCATTCTTATTATATGCTACTCTACCCTACTCTGTTCTACTCTACTCTGTTATACTTTGCTTTACTCTATTTTGATCTTTTCTTCTCTGCTATGCTCTACTCTACACTTCTCTGCTCTACTCTACTCTACTCTGTCCTGCTCTGCTATGCTCTACTATACTCTACTCTACTCTAGCCTAACCTAGCCAAGCCTAGCTTAGCTTAACCTAGCTCTACTCTATTTTACCTTACACTATTCTACTCTACTTTACTCTACCTTACACTACTCTACTCTACTCTACTCTAACCTAGCCTAACCTTGTATAACTTAGCTTTACTCTACTCTAACTTACCCTAACCTTTCATACCTTATCATATCCTATTTTATTTCATAGTATAATACTCTACTATATTTTACTCTACTTTATTCTAATTTACTCTACTCTACTCTACTATACTCTATTTTACTCTACTCTACTCTACTCTAGGCTAGCTTAACCTAGCTTAACCCAACCTAACCTAGCTCTACTCTTTCCTACCCTACCCTACCCTACCATACTCTACTCTAATCTACTCTACTCTAGCCTAGCCTAGCCTAACCTTGCCTAACCAAGCTCTACTCTACTCTACTTTAACATACCCTACCCTATCCAATCCTATCTGATCTTAACTTATGGTACTCTACTCTACTCTATTCTACTCTTCTCAACTCTATTATACTCTACTCTTCTTTGTTCTATTTTGCTCTAATCTGTTCTACTCTACTCTACTCTATTCTACTCTACTTTACTCTACTATACTCTACTCTACTATATTATACTCTACTCTACATTATTATACTCTACTCTAGCAAAGCCTAACCTAACCTAACCAAGCCCTACTCCACCCTACCCTACCTTACTCTACTCTACTCCACTCTAGCCTAGCCTAGCCTAACCTAACTCTACTCTACACTACTTTACCCTACCTTACCCTATCCTATCCTGTCATATCCTATGCTACTCTAGTCTACTCTACTCTACTATATTCTACTCTACTCTACTCTTCTCTACTCTACTCTACTCTATTCTACTATAGTATAGCCTAACCTAGCCCAATCTCGCTCTACCCTACTGTATCTTATGCTATCTTACCCCACCTTATCATGTGCTACTTTACTCTACTCAACTCTACTCTACTTTATTCTAAACTATTCTACTCTACTCTATTCTACTATACTCTACTCTATTCTAGTCTACTCTACTCTCCTTTACTCTACTCTCCTCTGCTCTACTCTGCTCTTCTCTACTTTGCTCTGTTCTGCTCTGCTCTACTCTGTTTTTCTCTACTCTACTCTGCTTTGTTCTGCTCTGCTCTACTCTTTTCTACTCTGCTCTACTCTGCTCTATTCTACTCTACTCTATTCTACTCTATTTTATTTTATTCTACTCTATTCTACTCTACTCTATTCTACTCTACTTTATTCTACTATATTCTACTCTATTATACTCTATTCTACTCTACTCTACTCTAGCCTAACCTAACTCTACTCTACTCAACTCTACTCTACTCTACTCTAGCTTAGCCAAGCCTTACCTAGCTTAACCTAGGCTAAACTAGCTCTACTCTACTCTACTTTATCCTATCCAACCCTATCTTATCCTATGGTACCCTACTATACTCTATTCTACTCTACTCTACTTTACCCTACCCTACCCTACCCTACCCTACCCTATCTTATCATATCTTATCCTATGTTACTCTACTCGACTCTACTATAGTCTACTATACTATACTCTACTCTACTCTACTCTAGCATAGCCTAGCTTAAACTAGCTTAACCTAGCTCTACTCGTACTCTACCCTATCCTACCCTATCTTATCCTATGCTACTCTACTCTATTCTATTCTACTCTACTCTACTCTACTCAACTCAACTCAACTCAGCTCAACTCTGCAATACTCTACACTACTCTAGCCTAACCTAGCCTAACTTAACCAAGCTCTACTCTACTATACCCTATCTTACTCTACTCTACTCTACTCAACTTTACTCTACTCTACTTTAGCCTAGCCTAACCTAGCTCTACTCTACTCTACTCCTCCATGCACTACCCTACCCTACCCTACCCTATCTTATCTTATCTTATCTTATACTACTCTACTTTACTCTCCTCCTTCCTATTCTACTCTACTTCTCTTTGCTCTGTTCTATTGTGTTCTACTCTACTCTACTTTATTTTGCTCTACTCTACTCTACTCTAGCCTAGCCTAGCTTAACCTAGCCTAACCATGCTCTACTTTACTTTATCTTATCTTATTTTACTCTACTCTACTTTAGCATAACCTAGCTATACTCTACTCTACCCTACCCTATCATACCTTATCCTGTCATATCCTATGTTATCATATGGTACACTACTCTACTTTACTATACTATACTCTACTCTATTCTACTCTACTCTATTTTACTCTAACCTAGCCTAGCCTAGACTAACTTAGCCTAACCTAGCTCTACTTTACTCTACTTTAGCCTAGCCTTGCCTAACCTAGCTCTATGCTACTCTACCCTACCTTTCCCCATCCTACCCGACCTAATCCTATGGTACTCTACTCTACTCTACTCTACTTTACTCTACTATACTTTATTATACTCAACTCTACTCGACTCTACTATACTCTATTATGCTCTGCTCTACTCTGCTCTACTCTACTCTACTCAACACTATTCTACTCTACTCTACTCTATTCTACTCAACTCTTCTCTTCTCTATTATACTCTACTATACTCTACTCTACTCTATTCTACTCTAATCTACTCTATCTACTCTACTCTACTATAATTTAGCCTAGCCAAACCAAACAAAGCTCTACTCTACCCTATCATACCTTACTCTACTCTACTCTAACCTAGCCTAGTTGAACCTAGCCTAATTTAGCTCTACTTTACTCTACCCTCCCCACCTTATCATATCCTATGCTACCCTACTATGCTCTACTCTACTCTAATTTACTATATTTTACTCTATTTTACTCTACTTTACTCTACTATACTCTACTTTGGCCTAGCCTAGCCTAAACAAGTGTAACCTAGCTCTACTATATTCCATTCTTCCTTATCCTACACTATCATATCTTATCCTATCCTATCTTATCCAATGCTACTCTACTATACTCTACTTGTCTCTACCCTAGTCTGCTCTGCTCTACTATTTTCTTCTCTACTCTGCTATGCTTTTCTCTACTCTGCTCTGCTCTTCTCTACTTTGCTCTCCTCTGCTCTACTCTGCTTTACTCTACTCTAGCCTAGTCTAGCTTAGCCTAACTTAGCCTAACCTAGCTCTATTCTACTCTACCCTACCCCACTCTACTCTACTCTTTTATCTACTCTAGTCTAGCCTAACCTAACCTAATCTTACCAAACCTAGCTCTATTATACTCTATCCTATCCTATCTTACCCTATATTATCCTACTCTACTCTACTCTATTTTACTCTACTCTACTCTACTTTATTCTAATCTACTCTACTCTACTCTACTCTATTCAACTAAATTCTACTCTACTCTAGTCTATGCTAGCCTAGCCTAGCTCTACTCTACTCTACTCTAGCATAGTCGAGCCTAGCCCAACCTAGCTCTACTTTAGTCTACCCTACCCAAAAATATCCTACTCTACCTTACCCTATCCTACCTTATCTTATCCTATGAAACACTACTCTACTATATTTTATTCTACTCTGCTCTACTCTAATCTACTCTACTCTAATCTACTCTACTCTACTCTACTGGACTCTGCTCTGTTATGCTTTGCTCTACCCTACTCTACTCTACTCTACTCTACTGTACTCTATTGTACTATACACTACTCTACTCTACTATACTCAACTCTGCTCTGCTCTACTCTGCTCTACTCTACTCTACTCTATTATACTCTATTTTATTCTACTCTACTCTACTCTATTCTACTATACTCTACTCTACTCTATCCTACTCTACTCTACTCTACTATACTTTACTCTACTCTACTCTACTTTACTCTACTATATTCTATTCTACTCTACTCTAATTTACTCTACTCTACTCTAGCCTAGCCTAGCCTAGTCTAACCTAACTTTGCTCTACTCTATCCTATCCTACTCTACCATAGCCTATCTTATCTTATCTTATCTTATCTTATGATATTCTACTCTATTCTACTCTATTCTATTATACTCTAATGTACTCTGCACTGCTCTGTTATATTCTGTTCTGCTCTACTCCACTCCACTCTACTCTACTCTATTCTACTATACTCCACTCTACTCTACTCTATTCTGCTCTACTCTACTCTACTCTACTATACTTTAATCTAGCTAACCTAACCTAGCTCTATTCTACTCTACCCTACCCAATATTATCCTACCCTATCTTATTCTATGCTACTCTACACTACTCTACTCTAACTAGCTTAACGTAGCTCTATTATACTCCACCATATCCTACCTATCTTATCCTATGCTACTCTACTCTATTCTACTATACTCTATTCTACACTACTCTACTCTACTATACTCTACTCTTCTCTACTCTACTCTACTCAACTATACTCTACTTTACTCTAGCCTAGCTTAGCCTTGCCTAACCTAGCTCTACTCTACTCTATCCTACCCTATTCTATTCTACTATATTCTACTCTACTCTACTCTTCTTTAGTTAAACCTAGCCTAACTTAGCTCTACTCTACTCTACCCTGTCCTACCCTATCTTATCATGTCCTACTCTATCTTATCCGATGATACTCTATTCTACTCTACTCTAGTCTACTCTACTCTACTCAGCTCTACTCTGCTCTACTCTACTCTACTCTACTCAACTATTCTCTACTCTACTCTATTCTACTCTAATATACTCGACTCTTCTTTACTCTACTTTACTCTACTCTACTCTACTCTACTCTACTCTAGTCTACTCTACTTTACTCTACTCTAGCCTAACCTAACCAAGGTCTACTATACTTTACCCTATTTTACTCTATACTACTCTACTCTACTCTATTCTAGCCTAGCCTAACTTAACCTAACCTAGCTCTACTGTACTCTACCCTACCCCACTTTACCCTATCCTCTCCTATTTTATCCTATGTTACTCTACTCTACTTTACTCTAGCATTACCTAGCTTAGCTTAACCTAGCTCTACTCTACTCTACCCAACCCTACTCTACTCTAATTTACTCTACTCTACTTTACTTTACTCTACTCTACTCTAGCTTAGCTTAGCCTAGCCTAACTTAACTCTACTATACTCTACTTTATCCTACCCTACCCTACCCTATCCTATCCTATCATATCCTATCTTATCTTATGATACTCTACTCTAATCTACTCTTCTCTACAATACTCTACTCTGCTCTACTTATCTCTGTTCTACTCTACTCTACTCTACTTTACTATATTCTACTCTTCTATATTCCACTCCACTCTACTTTATTATACTCTATTTTTTTCTACTCTACTCTACTATACTCTACTCTAATTTGCTCTACTCTACTATACTTTACTCTACTCTACTCTAACCTAGCCTAGCCTAACCTAATCAAGCTATACTCTACTCTACCCTAACTTACTCTACTCTACTCTACTTAATGTTACTCTACTATAATTTACTCAAGCCTAACAAAGCATAGCCTAACCTAGCCTAACCTAGCTCTACTCTACTCTACCCTACCCCACCCTACCTTATCCTACCATATCTTATCGTACTCTACTATGCTCTACTCTACTCTATCATATCCTACTCTACCCTACCTTACTCTACCCTACATTTCCCTTCCCTACCCTACCCTACCCTACTCTACTCTACCCTACCCTACCCTACCCTACCCTACCATACCCCTTCCCCTACCCCTTCCCCTACCCCTACCCCTACGCCTATGCCTACGCCTACGCTTTGCCCTAGCTCTAGCCCTAGCCTTAGCCATAGCCTTAACCCTAGTCGTAGCCCTAGCCCTAACCCTAGCCTTAGATGCTAGCCCTAGCCCTATCCTTAGATCCTAACATTAGCCTAGCCCTAGCCTGATCCCTAGCCTTAGCCTTAGGCTTAGATCATAGCCCTAGCGTTATCTCTTGCCCTAGCCCTAGCCCTAGCCCTAGATCCTAGCCCTAGCCCTAGCCTTAGCACTAGCCCTAACCCTAGCCCTAGATCTAGCCCTAGATCTAGCCCCAGTCTTAGCCCTAACTGAAGCCCTAGCCCTAGACTAAGCCCTAGCCCTAGATCTGGCCCTAGATATAGCCCTAAATCTAGCCCTCCCTAACCCTAGCCCTAAAACTAGCCTTAGATCTTGCTCTAGCCATAGCCCTAGATCTAACCCTAGCCCTAAATCTAACCCTAGCCCTAAATCTAGCCCTAGCCCTAGCTCTAGCCTTAGCCTAGCCCTAATCTTATATCTAAAATCTAGACCTAGCCCTATATCTATCCTTAGATCTAGCCCTAACCCTAACCCTAGCTCTAGATCTATCCCTAGCTCTAGCCCTAGATCTAGCCCTAAAGGAGGAGGAAGAGGAAGAGGAGGAGGAGGAGTAGGTGGAGTAGGAGAGGGAGGAAGGAGGAGGGAGAAAGTAGAAGGAAAAGGGAGGAAGGAGGAGCAGGAGGACGAGGAGGGTGAAAGGAGGAGGAGAGGGAGGAAGGAGGAAGATGAAGGAAGGAGAAAGAGAAGGAGGAGAAGGATGTGGAAGAGAGGGAGGAGTAGGAGGAGAGAGAGAGAGAGAGGAAAAAAGAGGAAGAGGAGGGTGAGAAGGAGGAGAGAGAGAGAGGAGTAGGAGAAGGAGAGGGAAGAAAATGGAGGAAAGAGGGGAGGAAGTGGAGGAGGAAGGAGGAGGAGAAGAAAGAGAAAAGATAAGAAGGAAGGAAAAAAAAGAGGAGAGGGAGGAGGAGAAAGAGGAAGAAAGGAGTAGGAGAAGAAGAGGAGGAGAGAGAAAGAAGGAGGAAGAGAATGAGGAGGAGGAGGATAGGGAAGAGGAGGAAGAAGAGAGGTAGGAAAGAGGAGGGAGGAAGTAAAGGAGGAAGGAAGTAGGCGGAGGAGGACAGAAGGAGGAATAAGGAGGAGTAAGAGGAAGGAGGAGGAGGAAGAAGAGAAGAGGTAGGAGGAAGAAGAAGAGAAAGAGGAGATGGAGGAGGAGGAGAGAGAGAGGAAGAAGAAAAAAAAGAAGTTGAGAAGAAGAAAAAAAAAAGCAGAGGTGGAGGAGGAAAGGGAGGAAGGGAGGAGGAGGAGGAGATAAGTGGAGGAGGGAGGAAGAGGATGAGGAGAAGGAGGATTAGGGAGGAGGTGGAGGGAGGAGCAAGGAGGGAGGAGGAGGAGGGTGAAAGAGGACGAGGGAGGGGGAAGGAGGGAGGAGGAGGAGGAAGATGGAGGATGAGGAGGAAAACGAGGAGGAAGGGGATAAGGAGAGAGGAGGAGGAGGAGGAGCAGGAAGGAGGAGAAAGGATAAGGACGAGGGAAGAGGTGTAAGAGGAGGGGGGAGGAGGAGGAGGAAGAGGAAGGAGGAGGAGAAAAGAGGAGGGAGGAGGAGGAGGGAGAAGGAGGGAGGAGGAGGAGGAAGAGCAAAAGGAAGAAGAGGAGGAAGGATGGAGGAGGAGGAGGATGACGAGGAAGAGGAGAAAGAGGATGAAGGAGGAGAAGCTAGAGGATGAGAAGGGAGGAAGGAGGAGGAGGAGAGGGAGGAAGGAGGAGGATGGAAGGAGGAGGAGAAGGAGGATGAGGAGGAAGAGGAGGAGGAGGAGGAGAGGGAGGATGGAAGAGGAGGGAGGAAGAAGGAGGAAGAGGGAAGGAGGAGGAGGAGGGAGGAGGATGGAAGGAGGAGGAGGGGGAAGGGGTAGAGGAGGAGGAGGGGGAGGAGGAGAGAGGAAGAAGGAAGAGGAGGAAGAAGAAAGGGAGGAAGAGGAGAGGGGGCAGGAGAAGGAGGAGGAAGTAGGAAATAAGAGGAAAAAGAAGGGGAGGAGAGAGGAAGGAGGAGGAGAAGAAGGATGAGTAGGAGGAAGGAGAAGGGAGGAAAAAGGAGAAGGAAGAGGAGAGATAAGAAGGAGGAGGAGGGCAAAAGGAGGAGAAAGAGGAGGAGGAGAAGGAGGAGACGAAGAGGAGATAGGAAAGAGGAGGAAGGTAGAAGGAGGTGGTAGAGGAGGAGAAGAATAAGGACGAGAGGGAGGAAGGAGGATAGAGGAAGAGGAGGAAAGGGAGGAGGAGAGAGAAAGAAGAGAAAAAGAAGATGTAGAGAAGGAGGAAGTGGGAGGATGAGGGAGGAGGAGGGAGGAATGAGGAGGAAGAGGAGGCAGGTGGAGGAGGGAGGAGGAGGGAGGAGACGGAGGATGAGGGAGGAGGTGAAGGGAGGAGGCAAGGAGAAGGGAGGAGGAGGAGGAGGAGAAGGAGGAGGAGGAAGGGGAGGAGAAGGAGAGGAAGAGGAGGATAAGGAGGAGGGAGGAGGAAGAAGAGGAGGAAGGAGGGAGGATAAAAAGAAAGAGGAGGAAGGAGGAGGGGAGGAGGGAGGAGTAAGAGTAGAAGTAGGAAAAGGAGAGGGGAGGGAGGATGAGGAGAAAGGACGGAGGAGTAAGATGTGGAGGAGGAACAGGAGGAAGGATGGAGGAGGAGGACGACGAAGAAGAAAAGGGAGGAAGGAGGAGGAAGAGGAGGAGAGGGAAGAGGAGGAGGAGCAGGTAGAGGAGGAGGAGGAGGAAGGAATAGGAGGAATAGGAGGAGGAGGATAAGGGAGGAAGAAGGACGAATAAGAGGAGGAGGAGGAGAGGGAAGAGGAGGAAGAGGCAAGACGAACGAAGAGAAGGAGGAGGAGGAAGGAAAAAGGAGGAAGAGGAGGAGGTGGATAAGGGAGGAAGATGGACAAATAAGAGGAGGAGGAGAGGGAAGAGAAAGAGGAGGAAGGAGGAGAAGGAGGAGGTGGTGGAGGAGGAGAGGGAAGATGAAGGAGGGAGGATGGAGAAGGCGAATAAGGGAGGAAGGAGGAGGAGGGAGGAGGAGGAGGGAGGAAAGAAAAGGAAGAGGAGGAGGAGGAGAGGGAGGAAGGAAGAGGGAGGAAGGAGGATGAGTAGGAGGGGGAGGAGGAGAAGTTGAGGAGAAGGAGGAGAGGGAGGAGGAAGAGGAGAGGGAGGAGGAGAAGGAGGAGAGAGGAAGAAGGAGAAAGAAGAGAAGGAGGAGAGGAAGGAGGAGGAGGAGGAGAGGGAGGAGAAGAGAAAAAGGAGGATAAGGAGGAGGAAGGAAAAGAAGGGAGGAAGGATCAGCATCACCACATCCTTGACCGCCTTCGATTCGAGTTCCATTATAGAAACCAAAGCCACCTTTCCCTCCATGTCCAGCACCACCTCCTGCTCCATATTTTGAAAACTTCCCTTTACCAATCTCTTCTTTGCACCATGCAAACAAGTGAAATCATATTGGAATTTGGAGTGGAATTGCAAAAGCAAAAGCTATTCCAATACAGAACGGCAATGAAAACTATTTCTACTTATAAATTTCTATTCTTTTCAAGATTGGTGTATGTAGGGAATGGGTTGATGGTTGTCCATGTTAGTGCCCTGTTGAACTAAACCTTGTTAACCCAATCAAATATCCAAATGAGTGCTATTAGTTAACCAAGTTAGCTAGCCCAGGTATTAGCATTAACCCAATTAGCCAATATTATTTAACATGACCCTATCCTAAGTTAAATAAAAAGCTAGAGGTTTGGTTAGAAAGTTGATTGGTCGCAACATGACAATAGTCACTAAACACCAGCTAGCCATGCAGCCACCCAACCTGCCCTACCACAGACACTAACACTATTACCATCAACCCACCGTTGGCCATCACTATAGCCAAACAAACACTGCATGGCACCACCATTGATCACCAATGACCACCACCAATTACTATCAACAACCTACAATCACCATCTGACAACGCCACAACCTAAGCCACCATCAATAAGAGCAAAACACTACTTCTTAAAAACTGAATAAGTCACAAAAACCTAGATTATCAATCAATAAAATTTTTCCCTTAATCCCACTAACCCATCACTAATTAAGTTAACCCAAGTGACATTGCACAAATCTAAATCAAAATACAGTCTAGTTTTGTCTAGTACAAGAAAGGAACAGAAGAAAACAAAACATATGCTTGATTAGGAGGTGTTTGAATGTAAGTCATCAATAAAATAAGATAACACAAAGCATGATATAATTGAATTTACAAAACAACAGATCCTTACCTAAACATGTGGCACTTATATCATCATAAATCGAAAATAATGAATTTTCAAAACAAACGCTACAATTTGCATGAAAAAAATAGCAAGTATGCAAGTCATTTGAGGAAAAGTTGAGGGAGAGGGTTTGGTAGTTTGCAGAGGATGCATTGAACAAATCTCTCCAAGTTTATTAGAGATGCATATTCAAACATAATTATACCACATTACTATACATAGATCAGCACAAAAATATATGCAATTTTCATTGAAAATAACAAAACATGAATGACAAGATTAGGTAAGGGTCATCAAAGGAGTTTAATCCTAATCACAGAGATTGAGCATCTTTTGCATCAAAATTTCTGGAAATAAAAAGAAAAACTTACTTGCAATGTCAAAGACAAAGAGTTGTTCACATGGCAATCAATTTCTGGAAATAAGGAGCTCTGTTGGGCATGTTTGACTCTTGCAGCGTGCCAAAGCAGCCCTGACAAAGCAAGATTCAAGATAATCCAACCATGAAGAAAAAAATACAAAGACATATTTAGTGCAAGTGAAAGCTCAGCATCTAACTCACGATCTGCTTGCTGCCTTGTCATCCATTGGAGCCTGCAGCAAGGAACCTGGTCCTACCTGTTCAACGAATTCACAACTCACACAATTCAACAAATAAACATATTTCTTTAATTAAAGAAATTGATTTATGTAATATAATCTTCAATGTGCAATGATAAGGTTGCAGTCACCATACTTTTGGATTAGGTAACAGCTAATGTTTTATAAATGATTACACGATGCAGCAAACAAAAATTTCCTCACAAATTTAGCCTGTTCACTAATTAACTTGCGTTTGCAATTGAATGAAACAGATTAGAGTATACTATTGTGTTTGTTTACTCAGAATGCTGCTTGGCATTAATAAGTTTTAAAGAATCATGAGAATACTTCATGAAAAGTCATGAACTGTGCTGCCAAAAACACTTAAATCCACCAAAAGTTGGTATTATGCGTTCTCAAGATTTCAAGACAAACATATGAGGGATGAGAGTAATGTGATGGTGATGATGAGCAGACTTCAACAAGAAAACTCTTTCTAGAATAGTTGATGATATTGA